>CM062628.1:18406788-18496788 GCA_025617555.3 Puccinia polysora
AGTGTGGACTTGTACAAACCCAGATTTTTGAATAAAAACAACATCTTGGTTTGAAGGGGCCCATGTGACTCTCAAATGATTCCTTGCAAACTATTTGGGAAACCTGCTGGATGTTTGGAAAATCCTTGACAGAAGAGTTTCAAATCAAATTAAATCAGTTCACGCATCACTTTATAGTTCTTGAATTAAGTTAGGGATGGTTCTTCCACCTAAAACGTTACCATTGGGTTACAAATTGTCTTTAGAGGCAATCCATCTTGTTAGGGAACAATTTGAGAAGCTCAAAATTGATCATGATGGCAAATTCTGTACCAAGTCATATTTCAAGATTATGGGTTTTCCCTGTTCCCACCAAAGAGGTGACTTTCTAGCATTCAGAGGATCTGTGGTACCCCAAGATTTTCATCCTCAGTTGAGATTGGACTATGAACCTTGCAGTTATTGTTCTGTAAGTTGGCTTAAGTTGGATTGTTCAAGTCACTATGTGATTAATGATTTTTCATTAGTTAATCCTGATTCACAAATGGTTGATCCTTTGGAATTTTTCCAGTGCAATGTTGATAAAATGCTAAGCATTACTGATTTATGTGGAAAATTCAATGCAATGATCTTGGAATCTCCAGATCATGAGCAAAGTGGCCTATTGAAATATATCATTCAAAAGATTACAAAATATGGATTGAAGCCAAGAATTGAACCTAAAGTCTTATGATTAAGTAAGGGCTGGCCAAAATTGAAAGATACGCGGCACAAAACATCTCATTTTGAGCTTTTTGAAAAACAACTCAAGGGGGAAAAAAGAACTAGAAGGGCTCCAAACAAGAAAAGACAAAAGATTTTAAGTCTTTTCATTTTTGATATGTTCGTTTTTTTTTTTTTAAGAACTTAGTTACTAACTAATGATGAATTGTTAGTCAAAGTTGCTGGAATCTGAATCTGAATTTCATAGTACAGAGGAAGAGACTGAAAGTGAATTAGGATCAATTAATCTGGAATCAGAATCCTCTTCAGAGGAAGAGAACATGCAGCAAAGCTCAACCAGAAGCTCATCTTTGGTGAGTTTTTATTTCATTAATCCAATTAAAGAAATGAATACTAAGTTAGTTTTAATGATAGGAAACAAACATTAAATACCTCAATCAAATACCCAAGAAATTCCATAAGTTCTTGGATGAGGTTTGGGATCCAATTGGAGATGGGAATTGCGGATTTAGAGTCATTGCTAAAACTCTTGGTTATGAAGAACATGTTTGGTTTAAAGTTAGGAAGGACATGATTGAAAAATTAGAGAAACATTAAGCATGCTACATTAAGATGCTTGGTGATTCAAAGGAGGTTGAAAATAACTTGATGTTGAAGACATCAATTGAAAGATTCCCTCCTCAAAATGTCTGGCTAAATTGGACATGGGTCAAATCATAGCAGACACATATTCCACACCTATATGTTTCATTTCATTGGATTCATGTGATCCTTATACCTCAATGAAAAATGGTGTTACCAATCAATCAGATCCAGTGTTCATTTCCTCTGTAAACAATAGCCACTGGGTTCTATTAGTACTTGAGGTAGAAATGATTCGGGTCCCGCCCATTGTAGCAAAACCAGGTTTCTTGATTTCTAAAAAAGCCTCTGGTTGGGTTGATCATCTCAAATATCAACTGCAAATTTATTCTAGATTGTAATAGACTTTGACTTCATTTCATCATTTGTTTTCATATAAATTGTAATTCTAATGCAGCTAACAAGTTCTATGAATATGAAGGGTTATCACATTTTGAACATCATTATGTTGAGTGTTTTGAGTTAGAATCATTATATCTAGTGATTTGAATGAGAGTTTAATGGTAAGTCAGTTCAACTTGTGTTGGGCTGATTCCATCACAAGCTTAAATTATGTTAAACCTTGGATGGGATCAGCTTCACACAAGTTGAACGTTTTTTTTTTTGGTGTTTTTACTTTAGGGCCTGTCAAAATACTTGTATTTTTTTGGGCACTTTTACTTTAGGGCTGGTCAAAAGACTTCTTTGATTTTTGGGCCCTTTCACTTTAGGGCTAGTCAAGTTGAAATTACTTTAGGGCTTGTCAAGTTACTTGTCTTTTTTTTGGTGTTTTTACTTTAGGGCTTGTCAAGTGAATGGTCTTTTTTTTGTGTTTTTAGTTGAGGGCTAGTACCGTTACTTGTGTTTTTTTGGGTCTTTTTACTTTAGGGCTATTACATTGGATAGTACCAGTTTTTTTTGTTTTTTATTTATTTATTTATTTATTTATTTTTTTAACCAAAAAATGAACATTCTTTGATTTTTTGGTTGATTTTGGTTTTTTGGAAGGTTTATTTAGTTTAACGGTTGTGTTAGTACCCTTTCATTCATTTTCCTTTTTTTTGGCTCACCGCAGTCTGGTGCCCTTTGGGATGCCACACAACGACACTTGAGCCATGTAAAACTCCACACGGCTAGAATGTAGTTGTGTGGAAGTCCACACGGCAGCAGACCAGGCTGGGTGGGCAGCACAACTCTGTAAGCTGTGGCCGGTTGTACACAGCCCAAATTAGACTGTGTGGTGTACCACACAGCGTGATTTGAACTGTGTGCACGGCTCAATGAGCCCTGAATTTAACATTCCCCTTTTTTATTTTTTCATTTTTTCATTTTATTATTTTATTATTTTAATACTTTATTATTTTTATTATTTTTTTATTTTATTATTTTTTTATTTTTTTATTTTATTATTTTATTATTTTTTTATTTTTCTATTTTTTTATTCTTGTATTTTGTATTTTTTTATTTTTTTATTTTTTTATTTTTTTATTTCTTTATTTCTTTATTTTTTTATTTTTTTAATTTTTAATTTTTTTATTTTTTATTTTTTTATTTTTTTATTTTTTTATTTTTTTATTTTTTTCTTTTTTTATTTTTCTATTTTTTTATTTTTTTTATTTTCTATTTTTTTATTTTATTTTTTTGGTGTCCTTTTTTCCCTTCCTTTTGTTTTTGTTGGTTCATTTTTTGATTCATTTTATTTTACTTTATTTATAATTTTTTTTATTTTCTTTTCCTCACTGCCAACAGGTTGTGAATGGCCCATTGCAAACCATCTGAGTAGCAAATGGCCATTCACAACTGGGATGGGTTGCAAATGGCCATTCACTGCTCTAATTGGCTGCAAACTGCACAAAACAACCCATTTTTGATTCATGAAATGGTTGTGTAGGCTTGCAAATTTAACATTACCCCCCCCCAAAAAAAAAAAAAAAAAAAAAAAAAAAAAAAAAAAAAAAAAAAAAAAAAAAAAAAAAAAAAAAAAAAAAAAAAAAAAAAAAAACAAAGAAAATGAAAAAGAACAAAAAAGAAAAGAAAGTAAGATAAAACAAAATCATAAGGAAAGAAAGGAAATAAAAAGAAAATAAAGAAAAAGAAAAATGAAAATAGAAAATAAAAATGCAAAAAGAACAAGAAAGTAAAAATAAATGAAAAGAAAAAAAATTAAGGAAAAAAAAGGGAAAAAAAGAAAACAGTGGGCGAAAGGAAAAAAGGAACAAAAAAAGCCAACAAAAGAAAAGAAAAGAGAAGAAAAGAAAATGAAAAGAAAAACCAAAACAAAAGAAAAAGAAAAAGAAAAGAAAAAAGAAAGGGGAAAAGCAAAGGAAAAACAAAAGGAAAAGGAAAGAAAGACAGAGCAAAAAAAAGATAGAAAGAAAAAAGAAAGAAAAAATAAAATAAAAATAAAATAAAATAAAAAAAGAGAGAGAAAAGAGAGAAAAAGAAAGATAAAAAAGAAAGATAAAATAAAATAAAATAAGAAAAAGAAGCAACAAAAAGAAACAGAAAATAAAGAAAAAGAAAATAAAAAGAGAGAAAAGAAAATAACATAAAATAAAAAGAAAAGAAAAAGAAAAGAAAAAAAGAAAAGAAAAAAAGAAAAAGAAAAGAAAAGGAAAAGAAAAGAAAAGAAAAGGGAAAAAATGGAAAAAAAAGAAAAGAAAAGAAAAGAAAAGAAAAAAGAAGAAGAAAAATAGAAGGGAAAAAAAGAAGAAAAGAAAAGGAAAGGAAAGGAAAGGAAAGGAAAAAGAAAAAAGAAAAATAAATAAAAGAAATTGTAAGAAAAAGAAACACAAAGAAAAGAAAAAATAAAGAAAAATATAAAACAAGAAAAATATAAAACAAGAAAAAAGGAAGAAAAAAGAAGAAAAAATATAAAAATTTAAAAGAAAGAAAAAGAGATAGAGAGAGAAAAAATCAAAAGAAAAAATCAAAAAAATGAAATAAAAAGAAAAGAAAAGAAAAATAAAGAAAAAAAAAAGAAAAAAAATCATGACTTGCGCGAACCCCCAGGGGTTCTGCAAGCCCTTGATGGTTTTCTTTTCAAATATTTGAGTTTTGAACCTCTTTTCACATTTTAAATTGGTTTTGAAAGGTTTTTCACACCACCACTGTTCAATCCAAATCCATAGAATTTTCCAATGTATTTTATGTCTAGTATAAATCACTTAAAAACTACTGCAAATGAAATTTATTAAAAGAACAGCGTTCATCTTCTCATGGGTGCTATTCTCAAACTCACAGATGTTATATAACTTGGTACTTTCAGACACACAAAGAAAAATTCTATTGTATACAGATTTTTCAAGAATTTAATTTTTTTTGAAATCTGATGCTTTAGCCCTTTAGGTTGGTTTTGGGAGAATTCTAACACCTTAAAAAATTCAATCAAGCAATCAAAAAAAACTAATTTCTCATTGAATTCTTGGAACATTTTATTTGCCTTTTTGATTGATTAATTTGGCTTTTTAAACTCCCTAAAAGCTTGAAAATCAATCCAGGAGCTTTATGAGGGTGTATCAAAGTTAGCAAAACCGCCATTAGAAACCCACCATTTTTTTGGCCCAAACCTGCCATTTTTAATGGCGGGTTTCTGAAATACACATACCCCCTAACTGGTGTATTTCAAAATGGGGGGCTTCAAACATCAAACCCGCCATTATCATTCATCCACCATCAATGGCATGCAAAACACCCATCCAAACCTCCAAATAATCTAATCCATATGCATTACACACATCCAATCTCCATCGCTTCACATCTCCATCACTTCACATCTCCATCACTTCACATATCCATTGCTTCACATCTCCATTGCTTCACATCTTCATTTCTTTACATCTCCATTGCTTCATATCTCCATCACATCACACACATCCCATCATCATCACATCAACACCTTTCTCAACATGTCAAATCAAACTTCCCGGCAGCAGGTTAAAAACGCAAAAAAGCTGAATGAACTTTTTTTATTATTTGACTTGGATTCAGACTCCAATTTGGAATCAACTTGGTTAGCTTTGAACTCTCTATTGGAAAAGCAATACATGGTTCCACAAAGGCACACTTTCCACAACCCTATGTATTAAAATCAAAAGCCTTACCTACTGCTCAACATAAGCTTCCAGCAACTGTTCCAAAATTTATTGCCTTCTTTCATGAAACTTTTGGAGATGATTGAAGACCACAACATCTTCCAGAACCATTATTGGAATCCTCAACGCGATCGAGATATCCAAATGGCTGTTTCTCTTTTTAGATTGGGACCAAATGGAAATTGGGAAGCAATTCATCAATTAGAAAATTAATTCTCAGTTGATTATGGAACCATTGACTTATAAACCAAAAGAATCATGATTGCTATCCTATCTTTCCTTTGCTTTGTAATTTTTTGGCCAACAAAAGAATACTGCAAGGAGATATCTCCAGTAATGGAGACTGAAGGATTTCCTGGTTGCATTGGTTTTGGTGATGGAACCACTATCCCCTTGAATCAAAAGCCCAAGCTAGATGGCAACCATTATTTTGATTGGAAAAAAAGGAAATTGATTCCTTTCCTTTCCATCAATAACTTCTGGCCGATTCAGCTCATTCTAGTGGGAAATATGTGATTTGAGCATACCAACATGTTTCAACCAATGATCAAGCCAAACCTGATTTCAACTATCATCTTTCCCAATCCCAAGTTTGGATTGAGCAAGCCATAGGAATACTGAAAGGAAGATAGTTCAGCTTACAGGAGATGCAAAACCAGCTACAATCTTCAAAAGACATGAAGTTCCCCATCAACTGGATTATCAGTGTGTAATCCTTCACAACCTTCTTGCCAACATCAAAGATGAATGGGACAAAAAATTTGAAGAAGATGTTCCTGATCCTCTTCAAGTCATCCCAGCCTCATCTTCTAAATCATCTTTGTCCATGAGAGAGCAGATTCTACCCCTCACACTTTCTCACTTTGATGAGTAGAATTGTGTTTTTAAATAGGTAAAAAATAACATCATTGGATTTTTTTGGTTTTAATTGTTTAACCCAGAATCCTAGGCTGACTCCTGTTTTTTTTTTCTTTTTTGGGGAACTTATACAAAAAACAGAACCACAACTTTCAAACAACCTATGTCACCCCACCAAAAAACTGGTCCAATCCCCCCTCCTCCTCACAAACCCATCACCTGAAAAAACCAAACCACTGTTCCACACCTCCCTCCTCCTCACCAAACCACCTCACCACCCACCTCCACCTGCCTTGAAGTTCACCTGGCCATCCTCCTCCTTATTCTTCTTTGCTCAGTGCCCCAGGTAAGCCCCCCCCCCTCCTCCTTGATTCATTGGAGCTGACCTCCCCCCTCCTCTTCCTCCTTTTACAAGTTCCAGTCCATTCATCCCTCCTTGCTCAGCCCCACCAGTAAGGCAATCAATAAATTGTTCAACCAGAAAGCAAACAATCAATTGTTTGCCAATTGATAAATTTTTCAACCAGCAAGCAAAAAAATGTTTGCTTGCAAATCAATTGATTGATTGAACAGTGAGCAAGCAAATGGATTGACCAGCAAGCAAGCAATTGATTGATTGATCAATTGTAAAGAGAATGTTCAATGGCTTGCCAATCAACCGGACCATTCTTTTTCCAATTGATTGATTGGTCAACGGCAAGCAAAAAACCAATCAATTGGTTTACTGGAAAGCAAACAATCAATTGCTTGCGAATTGATCAATTGGTAAACCGGCAAGTGAATGACCGTTTGCTCCCCAATCAATCAATTGATCAACTGGCAATCAAGCAAATGGATCAAACGGCAAGCAAGAAATTGATTGACCAATTGATCTGCAAGCAAATGGTTGATGGCTTTCCAATCAACCAACCATTGACTTCCCCCCCCCCTTGAGCTCCTCCTCCTCCTCCCAGTTCTTTCCAAGTTGACTGACGTTTTTTTTTTGGTAGGAGATTACCAGTAATATTCTTGTTATTTTCTATGTTGGTTGATTATCCAAGTGGTTTATCCAGACTGATGATTTTTTTTTGTATTTTTTTGATTTTTTGGTTTTTTTGGTAGGAGAATTGCCAGTATTGTTTTTGTTATTTTCTATTTTTGTTGATCATCTAAGTGGTTTATACCAGAATTGTGACTTTTTTCTTTGATTCAATAAAATGAAATCAGAAATTCCACCACTTTGACTACCCTTTATTGACAGCCCATTCTTCACCCGCCAAACTCAAAATGTTAGAACTAATGGATTTCCATATGGATCCTCACCCCAATCAAAGTGTACTGTTGGGAGGGAAAAAGATGGAAGGAGATATTTTGAAAAAAATAAAGAGAAGTGGGAAGAAAAGGGCTTGCCAGAGAAGGAGGTCTCAAATGCAGGATTCTGAAATTGCATTGGAAGTGACTGAGGAAACAATTAATGAAAAGGTTGTTTGGCCTTCAAGCAAAATACATCCGTTGAACCTTTATCTGTCCATTTTCAAAACAAGTCAAATCCCCACCCCTGAAGAGTTGGAAAAGGCCAAACAGAAGATCAAAAAGTTCCATTTCTTCAGCTCTGGAAAAGTATATGTTCAAGATTGATTGGATCATGAGGCTATGGTTGCAATCAATTTTATCCCTTTGAATGAACTTTCTGAGCAAGAGAAGAAGGAAATCAACTAATCAACAATGTTCCTTCACCAATCCAGAAATTTTTCAAAACTGTTGGTTGTTGGTCCGTCAAGATCTTGGGGTGGGAAGATTTGGGAAATTGGATGGCAAAAATTGATGGAACCTTCTGAAATATTTTGACAATATTTGAAGAAAGGTGCTTTCAAATCCTCCCCTGAACAGTATTATTTTTTGAACCTTAGGTCTGACAAGGTCTCTCATATATTGGGCCAAATGTTTGAAAAATTAGCCAAACTTGAGTTCAATTACAACCGTGAATCTATGATTGACAAAAACATCCCTTCCCTCTCCTCATTGGAATTTGGATCTGGCCTTACTGCTTTTTAATTCTCACCTCACATCAACTTCACCTCAGAAACCCTCCACAACTTGCCCCATATTGAAAAAGGTGATGTCTCTGACTATTCCTTTTTACTTGTGGTCCCAACCAATAAATCTAAGGAAAACTTATAAACAAAAAGGATGAATATCAAGTATCCAATGGCCAATTTGTGTTCCCAGACTTGGGGTTTGGGATGGGTTTCAAACAAGAGGGTATTGTGAAAATGGTTTGGGCAGAAAAAAAGTACAAACACTGTAATTTTCCTGCAGTGGATACTGCCACCCATACTAGGATGGCCATGTTCATGCAAATCAATAGAACAACTAAAAACACTGGCAATGACTTGGCAAGTGGCAAAATATATCTTAGGAAAAAAATATAAATAAAAATAAAAAAAGATTTGTTCATTGGTGGTGTTAAAAATACTCTCAAAAGTTTTTGCAATCAAAAATAATTTTCTTGTTTCTATTTTTTAAAATTTTTATCAAAGTAAATATATTTAGAACCCAAGAAATTGAGTAATTTCCTTTATTTCATCCACAGCTCTACTTCTACCAATACATGCCATGGCTTCCAATAACCTTTTTTTTTCTGTGGCTAGCCTTTCCCTCTACTTTTTGTGTTTTTCTTGCTCTTGATCCTTCTAATTTTACTCTTTTTGAAAGTCAAGCTTGGCCTGTTTGATTTGACACTCAGAATCCAACTTTTGTTGATGAGCAAAACTCTTATCTTTCCACTTTTGAAAATCCATAGCCAGTTAAAAATCCCACTTCTGCGTTTCAAATTGAAGTTTTTTAGATTCTATTTTTGATTTAAATGTTTTTTGGAGGGGAATAGGAATGAGCTTAATTTTGAAAGCAAGAAAAATCAATAAATGAACTTACTTGAATCTTGCTTCTCCATTATATCCTCAAAGCGAGTAAAGTTGGAAGTGTTTCTCTGCTTTTGACCGCTATTAGGGTTGAGGTTGATGGAATTAGAAACCTCTTGCGTTCCCTTTACAGAGGAGGTTTGTGTGGGAGAATTGTCACTCTCATTTGAAGGGGATGTGGGAGGCCCCATTGGCTTGAGTTTTTGGTCAATCAAAAATGGATGAGGCTGTTATTTTCCAATATAAATCAGTCGTGATTAACCAGACAGAAGAGAAAAGAAATTTGAAGCTTACTTGAGCAGATGTTGATGGTAGTGGCAATACAGGAATAACTGGCTCCTCATTGTCTAAGTTGTTAATTTCTTCCACCCCAAGAAGAGAGAATTCCCAAGAAGGAAGTGAGGGGTCCAAGGAATGGTTTTAATTGTTGATCAATGCTGATTTAGATGTGATTGGAGCTGATTCTGTTGGAATATCCTCCTCCAAATCAGGTTGGGGCCACTCATAGTTTTCATTGGGATCCTCATTGCTATGTTGAGGATCCACAGCCAGGTCCTCAGCATTAACTGAATCTAATTTTTGGGTATCAAAAGCGGCTAAAGGGGTGATATTGGCCTTCTTTCCAAAGATTTCATCCATTTTAACATAAAAAGGACAAATGCATTCCAACTTATCAACCATTGAGTTGATTTCCTTTGCTTTATTGGAGTTGGTGATACCAAAGGGGGTGGAGATTGACATTGAGTGGACTTTTTTGTAGTTGGTTTGATATTTCTTGAATGGCTCCCACATCTGTTTGGATAAAAGATCCAGCCTACTTTTTTTTTTATTCTTGTTTTAATTGGCCATCAGGAGATAAACATTAACCTTAGAGGATGGAGATTGGCCAACTTTTGTTTCATTTTTGGATCCAAAGCCAGCATTGTAGTTGGTTGGAATTTTGAGCCAGTTTACCAGGATGATTTGATCAGCTCTTGTGAGCTGACTTGAGCCTGTGGGAGCTGATGGGGGAGGATTGTTGGATGTTTAGTTCCTGGGGGATGTTTGCTTTGGTTGAGTGGACTTGCGGGAGGAGTGTTGCTGAAGGGCCATTTAAAAATAGTAAGTGGGATGAAGTGATGAAGCAATAAATAAATGACAGCTAGGATGTGATGAAAGGGGGGATGAAGTAATGAAGCAATGAAGAAATGAAGAAATGAGGGGATGGATTTGATGAAAGCAATAAAGTGAGGACAGTGATAAAGCAAGGTGAGAGTGATGAAGTGATGAAGCAATGAAAATGATGAAGTGATGAAGCAATGAGCTGAAGCAATGAGAGTGATACAGAGATGAGGATAGCAATTAAGCAATGAGAGTGATGAAGTGATGAGGATAGGAATGAAGTGATGAAAGTGATGAAGTGATGAAAGTGATGAAGTGATGAGGATAGCAATGGAGCTATGAGAGTGATGAAGTGTTCTGATAAGGTTGGAGGATGAAACCAGGGGTGATGATGTGGAATGAAGCGTGGTTGAGCTAATGAATGCCTTTATATAATTTATTTGAAAAACCCCATTTATTTTCATGTAACTTTAACACGTCTGATGTGAAATAAGTGGGTTTTTTTGATTTTTAATGGCGGGTTTGAAATGGAGGACTTGGGTTGAAACCTGCCATTGAAAAAATGCGTGTTTTCTTGAATTTGATATGCCCTAATGAAAATAATTCAAGATAGAAGGGGTTCCCTGTCTTTATCTATCCTTTTTTTCCCTGAAAAAATAAATTATGATTTGAAATATTCAAAGCTCTTCTTTGGAAAAAAGATTTTGGAGGTTTTCAAAAATTATTTTTTTGAAATTTTTAAGGGACTATTTGTGTCTCAAAAACTAAACCAAAAAAAGAATCAAAATAAACCCCTTTTGGGTTGAGGTCCGCTTCTTTGAGCCCTGTGGCATGCAAAATTCAATATGAGTTTGAATTTTTTCCAGGAAACTCCTGCAATCTTGGAGAAATCCACTAATGATTTAAACCATGAACTTCATCTCTCCCACCCACCCATCACCCCCCACACCACCCATCACCACAGCACACCAGCCCTATCACACCAAACCAAACAACACCAAACCAAACCACACAAAAACAAACCAAACCACACCAAACCACACCAAACCAAACCAAACCACACCAAACCACACCAAACCACACCAAACCACACCAAACCACACCAAACAACACCAAACCAAACCACACCACACCACACCAAACCACACCACACCACACCACACCACACCACACCAAACCACACCACACCACACCAAACCACACCACACCAAACCACACCAAACCACAAAAATCAAAAAAATTGACTCCACTCCAAGCCACTCCCCTCCACTCCATACCAAACCACTCTTTTCCACTCCACTCCACTCATCACCACACCACACACCACTCATCACCCATCACCAAACCTCAATGAAAAAAATTCAAAATTCAAAAAATACCAAATAAAAAATGATGAATTCAAATCTTCCATCAAAGACCCAAATATTTATCTTCTCACCAATGGTTTTGGAACATTTTCAACCCTTCACCTCAAATCTTGAAGTAATCAATAAACCTCAATAAATATGTCCAAAAACCCTTTTCCATATTATAAAAATTCTATGCATAATTCTTCCACTCAATTTCTGCTCAATATATTCCTGAGCTATGAACTCCTTTATTCAATTAATTTTTTAAAAATAAAATCTGTTGTCACCATGGCTGAAGAAAACATCCACCCAATTTTCAGAAATTTTTCACCAGGCCCATGCTTGATTATCTCATCTAATCAAAGTGATGATTCAACTCCTCTTGATCCTTCCTCATCAAATCAAACTAATGATTCCACTCTTCTGCAACCTCCTCGTGAACTTTCATATAATCAAAAGGAGGAGATAATTGATTCTATCTTATCATGGCAAAAGGCCCATGAACATTCCATATCTACCAGAGTATCCAATTTCAAGAAAAATACCCACACATATCAATGTGATAGATATGTGTAATATAAAACCAGCAAAGATACCAAGAGGTTGGCCAAATCTAAAAATTCCAATTGTCCTATCAGATTACCTGGCAATATTTGAAAAAGATTGTGCATCTGGCAGGTGAAGTTTATATGTCCAGACCACAACAATCCACCTTCAAATTATCCTTCTACTCATCCAATTAACAGAATAATTCAAGGGAAGCAAAAGGAGAATTTTGAAAATTTAACCAAATCTGGTGTTCCCCCCAATAAACGTTTCAATTCTCTGATACACATCTCCTCACATCCTGTTAATACAAACCCCAGTAATATTTTAAATATGAAATAAAAAATTGAAAAAGCCTTTCTTGATGGAAAATCTCCACTGGTACTCAAACCATTTCATTCTCCTTTTTTCTAAAAATTTAACAATATGGAAGGACACATCAATTTTTCACACCCAGATTCCATCAAACTTCCCCAAAATTTCCCTATTCTTTTTATGATGCAATGCACATAAAACAAAGAAGTTTGTAATTCTCCTGCTTCATGTTGTTGGGTCAAACAATATTCAAAGAACTTTTTTATTTTCATTCTTTTTTCTAACTCAAGTCAAAATAGATCAATTTGTATGGCCCCTCACTCAATTTCAGGAAATACTATTACATGAAGGCCCCAGGATTATTTTCACAGAAATATAACAAGCTCTCATTAGTGCAATTGAATTTTTTTCCTTATTTTCATCATATTCCCCATCTCTAGCATATTTATAAAGATATTAAAACCCATTTCAGGAATAAGTTCAAATCAGAATATTAATGGAAGCTTTTTCATAAACATTGGGATCAGTTGGTCAATTCAAAATCTGAATCAATCTATCAGGATAACTTTACCAAAATTTTTTCATTCTGCAATCCCCCTTCATCTGACTACCTGCTTAAAAACTTGCTTCCCAATCAAAAACAAATTGTTTCTTACTTGAACAACAAACAACTCTACTTTGGCAAAAAATTGCCTCAAGAATAGAAGGCCCAGATTCATTCATTAAATTTTTTATCAGTTCATCTACTGATTCTTTTTCTAATTCATTTCATATTATTTAAATTTAAATCACCACACAAATCCATAAGGGAGAAATAGAATTCCTCCAGAAATATTTCAAGAATCTCATTGGTTGCACCCACTGCATGGATCATATATTTTGGAAAATAAGTCAATTTTCAACAAAAAGCATCCATTCACCTCATTAAGTTGCTGAATCTTCCACCTCTTGTGTGATAACTTTTCTTGTATGGGTATACCATGCATTTGCCAAGTAAAATTAGCTATAAAACAGGGTGAAATCTTCCAATTTGAGGGGTTCAATCCTCAATGGCATGCCAAACCCTCTTTCTCAGCAAGTGTTATTTTTATTCAATACCAAATGAATAATTTTCTGTTTTATTTCTTTTTTTCTTTCTCAAGTTAACTCTTAACCCTGATTCAACTGAAGAATCACAAAAACTTAAATTGAAATCCAAAAAATTAATGAAAATTTAAATTTAACCAAGATTTTTGAAGAAATCCATAATTTTCCACCTGGAGAACATAACTGTTATCTGGTTGAAAAAAAGAAGCTTTACACTTGGAAATATCAAATTTTTCTGATTCTAGAGCCAAATTCTACTGAAAGATCTCAAGTAAGAGGAAGAGAAAAAGTAGAATCAAATAAGATCAAGAACATTCCTAAGTCCCCAAGTAAAATAGATCCATCTGGTTTTGAAAATTTGGAACCACTCAACAGGAGAGGAAGTCCAAGGAAGAAATTTCCAGAAAATACAATATTTAGTAACCATTTTTAAAAAAATGAAAACAATATTGACTATAATTATTGATTTTTTTTATGCATCTGTTCAGTTTTCAAAAAATTGGAAGTCCAAAAAGGAAATGGGGAAGGGGAAGAAAAAGGTGGAATCAGAGGAGGATGTTAGTTTATTTATATACTTATCTTTTTTAAAAAATGAAATTATTTTTTCAATAATTTTTTTTCATTTTTTTCTGAAAAAGTATCAATTCCTGAATGAAGAAGAATGTTCAAAACATTGAGAGCTCCCAGATTTGGACTTAAAAAGACAGTGAGATGTCATTTTCTTTAACTTTTATTGATTTTTTTGATATTATAGTTTATTAATGTTTGAATTTAATCTTTTCTCAGAGGTCTGGAAAAATTTTGAATAAGAGGTTTAATTATCATGAATAGAAACCTGTTCCAAAAATAAAAAGAACAAAAAAAGAAAATGAAGATGATGAAGCACCTTAAATTGATCCCCAAAACCATGTATTAGCATAAACAGCAACAAAAATAAGTGAGAAAGTGAGTAAATTTCATAATTTTTCATTTATTCAGCTATTCTGATTGTTTTGGGATTTTTCCTCTTGGTTTACTTAGATTTTCAGATTTTTCTTCTGTAAGATCTGAAAAAAATTTTATTGAAAAAGTGAGTTTTATCTTTGAAACATATTCTATTTTTCTATAAAAAATTCATTTCCAATAAAAGAATTTCATTTCCCCTGCAACAGCTGTTCCACGCATATACCATGTTCAAGATGTCATAAGGGATGAAAACTTTGGATCAATAGCTGCATCTGTTTCTTTGGGAAGGAAATATGAAGACTGTATTGAAATCAGGAAAGAAATGGTCTAACAGCTGGATTCTAACCCAATCTTCATGGGCCTCTCTGGGGTGAAACCTTTCAAGAAGCAAGAAGGCAACTAAACCATTTTCCTGGATCACCTCCAATGAAAAGGTTGTATCAGAGCTAGCAAAACCACCATTTTAATAATGGCAGGTCTCAGAAAAATACATCAATTTCTTACACACCATTGAAAATAAAATAGAAAACAACTTATTTCAATCAGATGTGTCAGAGTTACCTGAAAATAAATCTTCTTTTTCAGATAAATTATTTGAAGGGTTTTGAACCATCAACCACACCTCAGTACAAATCATACACCCCTGGTTTCCCACCTCCTTCAACCTCCCACCTCACCAGAAAAATATGATTCATCACTTGATTTCTCTCATCACTTCATTACTCTCATCAATTTATTTCTCTCATCACTTTATCACTCTCATCTATTCATTTCTATGCTCATCACTTCACCAGTCTTATAATTTGATTGCTCTTATTCTTACTCTCATCACTTTATTGCCTTCACTACTTCATCACTCTTATCACTTCTTTGCTCTCTGTTGGTATATCTGACTTCATCTCAGCTTCATCTCAGCTTATAATCTGTTATTGCCATTGTGTCATCATGTCTCTATTTTCCTCAATGTCTTTGTGTCTGTTTTGTGTTTAAGATTTTGACTGAGAACTTGCGTACCTAGCGTATTTTTCCGCGCGCAATAACCAGACCGCACAACTCAGCCAGATTAATTACTGACACCAGCTCTCCACCAAGGAAGTTCCCTGGTGTGGAATTATCAATTCGCACCATGGCATCCTAGGTTTCTGAGGCTGGTGGGTACATTCTTGTTACCTTCAATAAAAGAGCTCCTACTTCTCATGTGTTTCTAACCTCCCCTACTTCACTTCTGTTGTCAGAACTATCTGGGTACCATACGTGCACCTTCTTTTCTTTTTCCAGTCAAAGAGCCTTTTCTTTTAGGTATGATCTCTTTTTGATATTGATTGTTTTCCTCAAATTCCCTTCCTGATATTTCTATTATGTTAGTCTGAAACACATCAGATTTTTCCTGATATTTCTATTATGTTAGTCTGAACTTCATCAGATTTCTAGTCCCAAGGCACTCACAATAAACCAAAGAAAAGGCTCCACCATGACTGATCAAGAGGAAAAACCCAAGCTGAAAATTCCCCTACTTAACAAAACCAACATCAATAATTGGTTTCTGCACATCAAGAGCTATCTCAGACAAAAGGGGCTCTTGGAACTCATAGCTGAGTACAATACACTTCAAGGACCCTCCACTACCTTGAAGAAGAAGATGTTGGAAGCCTCAGACATCATCATCCAGCACCTAGGAGACACTTCCTTCAATGCCATTGTCAATGGAAGCAACAAATATAATCCCCAAGCCATCTTGGAAGCCATTCACAAAAGATATTCCTCTCAATCCTCCAAAAACCGCGGAAGTTTGTGGCTGAACTTTATTAGGTATCAGCTTAAGGACAACCTGTCCCACTACATTGATGAATTCCAAAAACCTATGAATGAGCTAGCAGCCGTCAAGCTTGAATTACCCCAAGACATAATCAGCTACACTATCCTTGCCAAGTCGCCTAGCCCCCTGTTTCACATTGTTTAAAAAATTCTCCTCAATGACAAGCTACTCAAGAAACGCACTGGGGTACTCAAAAAGCTCAGAGAAGTGACTCATTTGGAAGCCTCCCGCAGAGACAAAAATCAAAGTGGTCCCAGAACAAATGCAGACTCATCCACTGCTGTTCTTCAGACCTCCAGCAACTCACGTTGATGCTCCAAAACCAAACATCCATGTTCCAAAGGAAGGCAAAACCCTCGGTCAGACCACCCAGAACAAATTTTCTGGCACCTGCACCCCGAAATGTGCCCAGATTACTCCAAACACAGGACCCAATTGACCATAAAACTGCCACCAAGGATTCCAAAAGCAGGTCCCCACCTGAATAATAATCCCCTAAAGCCTACCTAAATGCACTTCTCTACTTGAAACCCTTTCAATCCACAGCCTCCTTTCTGCCAGTGCTAGAATCTGGCGCAACCCACCATATTGTAAACCAACCTGGATTCCTCTCTGAGTCCAGGCCCATCCACATGCAAATTGGTACCGGAAGCAAAGATTCCAGCATTCTAGCCTCTGCTATTGGTTCTGCCACAGTTTTCAATCACCTTGGAGTTCCTGTCAAAATGAAAGATGTTCTTGTCATTCCCAGTCTCAACAGGTGTCTTGTATTGCTCTACAGGCTAACCCAAAGCTCACCCACTATTTGCCGCATTGGAAATTCTGGTCATGAAATCACCCTGGATAACTTCTCATTTTTTGAGACCTCCGTGAACCATCTGGTAAAACATTGTGGGACCCTTTTCAAGAACAATCCTCTAGGACAGATCCATCTCAATGAGTCCCAAGAAAATGTATGGCACCTCCAATTAGGTCAACCCAGTGACAAAACCCTCAAACTCCTGCTTTTCAACACCAAACCCCAAGGATACTGTTATATCTGTTGCACCTGCAAAATGAGGGCCTCTCCTTTCAAAATTAATTTCAAACCTGTTACTTGTTGTCTCAACACCTTACATACCGACTTGGTGGGCCTTTTCCCAACTCAGTTTATTGGGGGTTACAAGTATTTTCTCACAATAGTAAATCAGTTTTTGAGTTTCAAGGCAGTCTCTTTCCTTTTCACTAAAGATCAGCCCCTTAATGCCTTCCAAGAATTTATTTGGACATCCAAGAGGTAATTGGAGTCCAAAGTAAAAAATATTGTAACCAATGACAGAGGTGAGTTTGTCAACAAGTCTATCCAAAGCTACTTTGTTGAAAAAGGTATCAACCACCATCTAGGGCCAGCCTACACGCCTCAACCAAATGATTATGCAGAAAGGTCCAACAGTTCTATCCTAGATAAAGCTTGATGCCTTCTAGTGCAGAGAAAACTTCCCCTCTCATTCTGGGCCAAGGCTGTAAAAACAGCTACCAATCTTCTGGACCTCATTCTGGTACCATCAAGAAAGAACTGTGTGCCATATGAGGTCTGGTTTGGAAAATCCGTCAACCTCAACTTCCTCAAAACCTTTGGCTGCACTACTTATTAAATCATCCAAAAGGCCCTCAGAAACAAAAAACTCAGTGCAAATGGCAAGAAGGGCCTGCTACTTGGGTATGTAAATGACTTTTCCACATCAAAAATCCTAGAAATTCAGTCCTGGCGTGTCTTCTCAAGCGCTAATGTAAATTTTGTGGAGAAATCTTAAAACTACTCTTCTGTTGGTGTGCAAGATCCCACCTCTCTACCCACCTTTCCTCTTCATCCCCTCTCTTCCTCAGAGCTCTCTATCTCCACTCCCTCAAACTCAGAGCCTAGCATTTCTGCTTCTCAAGTTCCAGCCCATGTGTATACCTCTACCCTGGTTTCCAATTTTCTTCCCTCCAATGAGTCTTCTGACCAGACCTCTGATTAAAGCAGACTAACAACTCAAAAAATTCTGCCCTACTCGCGTTGAGGCACTCAAGCTCCCGCTCCCCAGCTTCATTTGAAAGTTCTGGCCCATTACCAGGATCCCAAGAATCTACACAAGGCTCTCCACTGTCACTTCAAGTTTGAGTGGATAGCCACTATGGACAAGGAGATCCTCAACATTATTTCCTACAACTTCTGGGAAGAATGTGAATTCAATGGTCAAATTGACACTCTCAAATGCATCTGGGACTTCAGGACTAAGCAAGACAACCAGAACAGGATCATTGATTTCAAAGCACCCCTATGCGTTCAGGGTTTCAACCAGGAGTATGGAGTAAACTATACCAATTTATTTGCACCCACAGGTGACAAGACATCCCTGTGCAACCTCATAGCCTTTGCTGTCCAGAAGGGATTCGCATTCCACCAGCTTGAAGTCAAATTGGCCTTTCTCAATGCAACTCTGAAGGAAAAAAATCAAATCAGTGTACCTAAGAACATGCCAAGTACTCCTGGGATGGTGCTGAAAGTAAAGAAGGCCTTGTACGGCTTGAAGCAGGAACCCCAAGCGTGGTACTCCACCTTATCAGCCTGGCTAAGGGAAGAAGGATTCAATTTCAGTGAAGCCAATTGCTGTGTCTTCTTGAAAGGGGAAATTTACCGCTACATACATTTTGATTACATTTCATTTGCAGTCCTTTTCCACTAGGATTTGTTGTTTCCATTGAGAGAAAGTTCAAAATCAAGGACCTGGGTTCAGCCTCTCTCTTACTGGGAATGAATGTGCATCAATCAACGGGCCAGAATCAGCTCAATCATTAAAATTAAATTGACTCACTGGCCACGCAGTACAATCGGGTTGCTCACAAGAAATGCTCCACTGCTTTCAAACCATTTGGCAAACTGTTACCTGCCTCAGAAAAAGAGCACAATCTCTTTATCAAGTCCAATCTCAACTACAGGAAACTGGTGGGGGAGTTAAATTACATCAGCTGCAACAGCCATCCCAACATCACCTTTGCCACAAACTATCTCTTGCAATTCCAAAACAAGCCTTCAAAGAGAAACTATGATGCAGGCATTCTTTTCCTCAGAAAACTGTGTGCCACTCGTGAAGTGGGAGTTTCCTTCACCAAGAAAGCTGTACCCTTGCAACTCAGTGCCTTTGTAGACGCAATCTGGGCCACCTGCCCTTCCACCAGACGCTGCATCAGCAGATTCCTTTTCCTCTTGAATGGAAACATAGTCAGTTGGAAGTCTTGCAAGCAGCCAACCATCACTCTTTCAACCACCAAGGCGGAATAGAAAGCGGCGGCAGAAGCCATAAAGGAGGTACTCTGGGTGCAAACTCTTGCTCAGGAGGTTCTTGATGAAAACCACATTGTCCAGACCGTCATTGGTGAAGACAAAAATGGGTGCATTAAACTGGCAAGGAACTCATCAATCCACGCGACATTCAAAACTAAATGCATGGAGTTGTGCTATCACTTTCTCAGGGAGGAGGTGGAGAAGGGAAGTATTGTCTTTAAAAGTATTGACTCAAAAAGCAAGATTGCAGACTTTCTCACCAAGCCGGTATCCCATCTATCCCATCAGCTACAGCTCAAGATAGCAAATGATGGGCCCTGCAGCCATCTGAGCGAAAGCCCAGGGAGATGTTGGTATATCTGACTTTATCTCAGCTTATAATATGTTATTTCCATTGTGTACTCATGTCATCTTGCTACTATTGCAGATCAAGCTGCAAAAGTAACAAAATAACATAAATAAATAAATAACATAGTAAAGTAGAAATGATATTAAAAACATTATTTCAAATTATAATTCTACATAAAAATTGAGGTAGGGTCACTCACTGACACCTACCTCAAATTCCCACTGCTTATATTTTTAAATAATCTATGAAAATTTCTAAAGAGATGTGTCCTTGGGAGTTTGGCCATTTTAATATTAACCCAACGTATAGGTTTCACAATGAAATTTTTGTCAGAATCCAGGAATTCTGTGATTTAGAGGAGTTACAGGCGGAAATGTTATTTGTCACAATTCCCGCACGCAGCCACGGCAACCAATACATCCACGCGCGGCTGAGCAGAAGCACTGCCACCCTGTCCACTTACCCTGACAAGCCGGGTACGCAGCCCCAGGCATCTGGCAGGTACGCAGCCGCGGGACTACGGACTGAAAGACTGACAGACGGCTTGAGAAGCCAAGGTAACACATAAAAGTGCTACAAATAATATGGCAACATATTGCATGTGTAATAAATGTCCCGGGGGATAGTAGATAGTCTGTAAATAACAAAAATTATATAAAAAAATTATATAAAAAAAAATATATAAAAAAAAATATATATAAAAAATTATATAAAAAAAATTATATAAAAAAATTATATAAAAATAATTATAAATATTTTTTATAAAATATAATGAAAAATACCAAGAATGTTGAAAATAAGATAACTACAGTTTGAAAAATATCTTAAAATACTTTAAAAATTCAATTTTGAGATCTTCAAGACATCCGTATGTCCGTGAAATACTGAAAAAACTGATTATGTAAAAATGCTACATATATTCCTATAGAATTGGTTTTATTTAATTATTTCAAGTAAATTAACAGAATTTTGAAAATAAGTCTCAAAATCAGTATTATCATTTTACTCCCATCAGCTAATACATAATGAGAACCCATCTGAAATCAGATTACCCTTAGGAATGTCTACTAAGAAGAAATACTAACATCCTGGGAGCATTAACTAAGGATAATTAATGAAATCATGATCAGGTGGATAGATGAGTGTTATTTAAATTTCAAAACATCAATAAAAAAGTAGAATAATTCCCATAACCTGTGTAATTAGATGTTAACCGTGTTAAAGCACCAGAAAAACATGACAGGCTACCACTGGTTACCCTGCTAGCCTTAGCAACCGTCCCTTTGAGCCCCTGTATCCCTCAGAAGGATAGAATTAGGAACCAAAAAGCCATAAATATAGAGCTCTTTTGAGGTTATTGATACCCCAGATCCAGTTATATTTACATCCAGACACCATTCCAAGGTAATAAAATACTTATAAGATATAATTAAGTGATTTATGGATTTATTCTGATTAACATTATCCATCAAAGAACTCTTTTTTATCAATTTAAACCACTGAACAACCTTTTAAACCCAGTAACAGGTTTAACCCATCAGTACAAGTCCCAAAAAGGTAAATAAAGGATCCAATAACATACCAGTCAGTTTTATTATCCTTTTTCTGTCGTGGAAGCTTGGTTGCAAGGCCCTGTTACTCCATCATATATTTTATACATATATTATCTTTGGAAAATAACTCCTTTAAGAATATAAATTAAAGGTTCCAAATAACCGGGTCTACGTGTTTTCAAAGTGAATTCCCTGAAGAGAGGTGTTAAAGATCTCAAATATCATTTTTCCCCCTCTATTAATTTATTTAATAATTAATTTATTAATATTGATTAATAATATTAAATCATAACCAAACCAATCAACCTCGAAATAGCTTTATCCAAATATTTTATGGATATTTGCTACATCTATTGAATAATATATTTATGAATTATTCAATAACCTCTGGTAGCTAAAGGAAAGAAAGTTTCTTGGCATCCAGGAGGCTGAAAATTGGGGGTCTTGGTGGGAAAATATTCCGTTTTGTTATGTTTAATACCTTGGGCCAGACATTTTGCATAAAATTAATCAAAGATATAATTTATATGACTTTTCCATCATGATTTATTATTAATAAATTTTTCAGTAGATTCAAAAACCAATGCAGAATTAATATTATATTATTTGAATATTTGAAAAATAAGAAAAGAAGAATACATTAAAAATTATAAACCAACCAGTTGGTAAGCTTTAACCCAAGCTGAACAACTTGAAATCTCTTCTCTCCAAAAACAATTCAACAAGTTCCTTGAGCAAGAAGATCTAGAGAGGCGTATCAACTTTCAAGCTCTATTGAGACAGCATAAAGCTTGTAAAAAATACCTGATAATATACTTTTTAGAATATAAAAGTAAGTAAAAACCCCTTTAACAAAAATATTTAATTAAAATAATAATAATATATTTTATTGACCAATAAAATCCCTTCTCATTTTATCAGTGAACCCTCCCATCCCAGAAAATACCCCCACTGAAGTTGCTCTTTTGGATAAAGAGGTACCAGACATTTCTGGAAATCCTAAGAACATTGATTGGACAGGAGAAGATCTTATTGGGACGTAGCAAAAACCTGTTGGATTCACTTTTAAGGATGAATACCATCCTAATAAATTCTTAGTGCCTTTAACTTTCAAGTTTAGTGAGTTAAAATAACTTATTATTACATTTTTATCTTTGAAAATAAAAATATTTTTAAATATTTTTAACATGAACAGATGCAACACAAGGGCCGCAGGAAGAGTTCCCTCGTATGGATCTCTTCCAGGAGCCCCCAGTAACTGTGAGGTAGCCCATAATGACAACCATGAGGGGTTAGAGCCCTTGAGTAAAATGTTGGTGGACAAGGAGCAGAGCCAAGTACTGTTAACCTCCCCAAACCTAGAGCCGGAGAAAGTAGTAAAATTAGGCCACCCTCAATTGCAAGAAGCTTCCCTGCAGCCACCCCAGAAGAATCTGGCAAAGGAAGCCAAGATCAAGGGATTATTCAAAGAGCACGTGAAATTTTGGGAAGAATTCAAAGAAGCCCAGGCCAGGGAGGACTTAATCTCTATGAAAAAGACAATATCCCAAGCAAAGGCTTCCCAGATAGCTCTTCAGAAGATGATCCTCAGGAAAGAGGTGGAATCCTTTGTAGAGAAATGGAATCCATGGGATTAATTATCCCAACTCAAATGGAAAGAATCAGGAAATAAGAGATCTTCTTCCCATCAAAGCCAAAGGGAATGAAGGATTTGGATCAGATGATATCATTAGCTCAAAAGTGTAAAAAGGTTTAACACAATTAGCTTCTAATCCTGAACCTAGTGTCTTGTCTAAACCAACTTCAGATGTAATGAATTCTTTTCTAATGATATGCGTCATAATTTCATGATTGTTTGTGGTAATTTTGAATTTTTTTTAGGCACAATTGGATAATTTCTCCTCATTAGTGGCCACATTGGTTAGTAATCAATCAAAAGCTGTGGGAATGGAAGATATTAAGGTACACACAGAACAATTACTGGAAACAACAAATCAAGGTAAAACCAGTCAAACACAATTTATTGAGAACATGTTATCAGTTATTCAAGAAGATTTTATTATGTACCTCCAGCCATTGAAAGAGGAATTAAATAATACTACTAACAAATCAATTTTCCCCTTAGTGAAAAATTAGGTCTGCTTAATATTAAAGTGGACCTGAAACTTAATTCAATCAAGAATGATCTTAGAGACTTAAAAATACGTCTGAGCAACCCCTTCGCAATTACCACAGAGGAACCAAAACCTCCCAGACAAAAAACTACCCATTATGCACCACCCTTAACAGTAATGCACAGGAGTGATACTTTCAGACCTAGACCTACTCCTGAAAAGGAACAGGCCCTCAAGGTTTTACCTCCCATCTCTGAATGGCCTAAGTTCTCTGGTGAAGGAGAATATCACCATATAAAATTCATAAAATTTATTGAATATACCATAAATTATTATGATTTACCAGAGGCTATAGCTGTAGTCAGACTACCTAGGCTCTTTGAAGGAGTAGCTCTAGATTTGTTTTTTTACCAGCAAGAGAGAAGAGGTAGGATTCTTACCATGGAATTCTTGGAAACTTCTCATCACAGAACAATTGGGTTGTAGGATATGGAAAAGGAAAATGATGAAGAATTTTGAAAATTCCTTATTTGACCCTTCCAAGGATAAACCTCACAAATGGTCCTTAGAAAAGAAGAGGAGACTAGAATTCTTCTATCCAGGTGCTGATAAAGGGGAAGTTGATGAAAGACTTCTCAACCTGTGTCCTGGAAATCTTAGCCATTGTGTGAGGTGCAGAAGGAGTATGGATGCTGACTTACCAACTCTAATCAATGTATTGGAAGAATTAATAGACATGAATGGGTTAGGCAAGAAGGCTCCTTCTATACCCAAAGAAAGCTTCAATACCAAAAAAATCCGGGGACAACCTCCTCATATGAATATCCCTGACAATAAGAAAACTAATGAGAAAAGGGATGAGGAAAGGATACCTAGAACTTGTTGGAACTGTAACAAAACTGGGCACATGAGACAAGACTGCCCATTGCCAAAGAGAAAAATAGCAGTTATGGAAGGAGAACCTGAGAGTGAATGGAACCAGAACTATGAAGAAACAGCTGATACTGAACAATAACTATCAGAGTGTGAATTAATCATGACCAATACTATTCATTTAATAAAAGGAGATACAGTCACTTCTGTAGAAATCAATAGTATCCATGGCAACTCTAGTCTGCCCCAAAAATGGGAACATTCTATGATCCCTAGACAAGTCACTGAAGTTAAACCACTAACAGTTAAACCTATTAGTGGTAAGAGTTATGCTACTGGACAGACTTGTTATGCGACAGGACTGTATAAAGACAAGCCATAAGGTTATTACTTGACAGTGGGGCTTTTTTTCAATTGTTTGTACTAATTTCTTGAACAAATTGGATCCCACCTGGAAAGATCACCTGTTTCCAGTCCTAAATGCCAAGTTTAGCTCTTGCAACTCTACTATAAATGCCTTTGGAGTATGGACGGCTCCCATAAAACTGCCCCATACTAAATTATCTCTGAGGATTCAAGTGGAATTTGTAGTATTTCTCAACAGATTATGTGGCTACCTGATAATAGGAAACGATGCTTTATGTCAATATGGAATAGATGTGTTCGAAAGTAAATGGAGGTACTTAACTATAGGTGGTAAATGGGACAAGAATTTTAAGATATGCACTATCCAAACTAATTTCCCCTCTCCTACTTATCAAAAACAATTAGAAGAATTCAAACAAGAATACTTCTCTCAAGCTTCCCTGGATGAGAACCTTTCTAAGGAACAGAAGATAGATATATTGAGAGTCTGTTTTGAGAACCAAAATGCTTTCTGTAACAGAGATCATCCCATTGGTAATATCAAAGGCCATGATATGGTCTTGATCTTGACTATTGAGCCTCCTTATCCCCCTAACCTGAGAAAACCTGCATATCCCTCTAGTCCTAAATATAGAGTATCTATTGAGGAACACATTCAAGAACTAATAAACCTAAAAGTATTAAGGAAAGTAGGGCATAATGAACAGGTGGATGTTACCACCCCTGTAATCATAGGTTGGCATAATGATTATTGAAGGATGGTAGGAGACTTCAGAATGCTGAATAACTATACTCAAGCAGACTATTATCCTATACCCCAGATTGATCATGCTCTGAATAACTTGTCTAAAGCAAAATACATCACTACTATTGATATTCTTAAAGGGTTCCACCAAATACCCGTAAGCCCTGAAAGTAGAATTTTTATGAGAATAATCTACCATTTAGGAATATATGAGTATCTCAGAATGACCTTTGGCATAACAAATGCTCCATCACACTTCCAGAGAAAAATAGATACAGTTCTAGGGACTTACATCAGACAAGGATGGATGATGGTTTATATAGATGATGTAATTATAAACTCTGATGATTGGGAGACTCATACAAATAAAGTTAGATTATTCCTCCACAATATTTTCAAAGCAGGATTGAAAGTATCCATGAAGAAATGCAACTTTGGATATGCAGAACTGAAAGCTCTGGGACATATTGTCTCTGTTCTAACTTTAGCTTCTGACCAGAATAAGATAGCTTCTGTAATGAACAGGCCAATGCCTCAGAAGAAAACAGAGCTTCTATCATCTTTCAGTTTTTTCAGTTACCACAGACAATAAATTCAAAAATTTGCCATGCTAACTTAAAGTCTGTATGAAATATGCAACCATCACACTCTCTTTGAAATGACAAATGAGAGTTTAAAAAACTATTAAGAATTCAAAATAGCTATGAAATCCAATCCTCTACTTATTCAACCAGACTACTCCAAACCCTGTAAGCTTTACATTGATGCTTATATGGAAGGGTTAGGAGCTGCCTTACACCAAGAAAGAATAGAAGAATACAAACCTGTAGAAAAACTGGCACTTTTCATATCTAGAAAGAAAAAAGACTCTGAGAAAAGATCTGGAGCCAGTCAGATGGAATTCTTGGCTCTAGTGTGGGCTCTAGAAAACTTGCACTATTACTCAAAAGGCACCACTTTCCAAGGAATTATTGGCTGTAATTCTGTAAGAACCCTCATGAACATGAAGACCCCTAGTAGACATATGCTCAAGTGGCAAATTGCTATACAAAAGTATAGAGGCCAGATGACTATAGTGCATGAATCTGGAGCTAAACACCAGAATGCAGAAAGTTTGAGTAGAAATTCTTTGCCCAATGACCCTAGCAACCCAGCATATGACCCTGAAGACCAGGATTCCTTCCCTATCTTGAACATCAATCTTTTTGCATCAGATGCTCCAACTATGGGTATCCAACTATGTGAATTAGACACTGCTTTCTTCAATCAAGTAAGAGAGAAATATTTCCATGAACTCAAGCTGAAAATTACCATCATGGAATGTGAATCCACAGAAGCAGCCCTGGTGAATAGTCTACCAGCCTCACTTCTCAAGCCATACAATGCAGGAAGGTTCACCTTTTGGGATGGTCTCCTATAGTACAGAAACCAACATTCCAGTGTGTTGAAATTGAGAAACAAAGAACATACACAACATATACCTAAGGAATTCCATGAGAACATTTCATCAGGAGATGTATCCACTGAAAGGACCTTAGAAAGGGTGAATCAAACTGATTGTTGAATAGATTCAAAAGAGACTACAATTAAGTATGTTGCTAGCTGTGAGACTTTCCAAAAATCTAATTAAACTACTGGAAAAAGGTTTGGACTCCTGCAAAAGATCTCCGAACCCAACAATAGGTGGAAATAATTAATAGGGTGTATCAGAGTTAGCAAATCTGCCTTTAGAAACCCTCCATTTTTGTTACCAAACCCGCCATTTTTAATGGTGGGTTTCTCAAATACACATACCTCCTAACTGATGGATTTCAAAATGGTTGATTTCAAACATCAAACCCGCCATTAAAACCACCATTTATGCATCATCATCCATCCACCATCCATCACATCTAAAACACCATCCACATCAGCAAATCCCTACCGGTCACATCTCCATCACATCACACACATCTCATCTCCATTGCTTCACATCTCCATCACTTCACATCTCTTTTGCTTCAAATATCTATTGCTTCACATATTTATTGCTTAACATCTCCATCTCCACACAAATTGCCATCATCATTTCATCACCCCACATCAAATCAACATCTTTCTCAACATGTCCCATCAAACTTCTTGGCATCAATTTGAAAATGAAAAAAAGCTGACTGAACTTTTGTTAGTATTTGACTGCCATTCAGACTCCGATTCAGACTCCAATTTGGAATCAACTTGGTTGGCTTTTAATGCTTTATTATAAAAGCAATACACGGTTAAAGAAGAAAAACTCTCCGAAACCCTATGTATGAAATACAAAAGCTTCATCTCCTCCCCAACTTAAGCTTCCAGCAACTGTTCAGAACTCTATTCCCTTCATTCATAAAACTTTTGGAGATGAATGAAGACCACCACATCTTGCAGAAAAATTCTTGGAATCCTCAATTCAATCCAGCTATCCAACTTGCTGTTCCTCTTTGTAGATTGGGATCAAATGGAAATGGGGTAGAAATTCATTGATTAGAAAATCTATTCTCAGTTGGTTATGGAACCATTGAATCATACACCAAAAGAGTCATGATTGCTATCCTATCTTTCCGTTGCTCAGTCCTTTCTTCGCCAACCAAAGAAGAAAGCAAGGAGATATCTCAAGTAATGGAGACTGAAGGATTTCCTGGTTGCATTTGTTTTGTTGATGGAACCACCATCCCCTTGAGTCAAAAACCCAAGGTAGATGGCAACCATTATTTTGATTGGAAAAAAGGCAATAGATTCATATCTTTTCCAATTGCTTTGATAACACCTTTGATCACACACTGAGAATATATGTTTTTTCTGATTGTTTAGATAATCTGTGGCACTACAACTTGTTTGTGATAACAAAAAGAAGCTCATATCCCTCCATGCTGGCCTTCCAGGTTCTTGTCATGATTCATACATGTTGAATTGGGTGGGGATTGCCTAACAACCAGAGAAATACTTTGACCACAATAAATACCTTCTGGCCTATTCAGCTAATGCTAGCGGGAAATATGTGGTTCCAGCATACCGGAATTTTTTTTCCAACAATCAAGGAAAAAATGATTTTAACTATCATCTTTCCCAATCACAAGTTTTTATTGAGCATGCCATAGGATTCCTGAAAGGAAGATGAGCCAGCTTAAGGGAAATGTGAAACCAGATTCAAAACCCCAAAGACATGAAGTTCCTCATAAACTGGATTATCACTTGTGTAATCCTTCACAATCTTTTGGCTGACATCAAAGATGAATGGGACAAAATATTTGAAAATGATATTCCTGATCCACCTCAAGTCATCCCTGTTTCATCTTGTCCCTCATCTTCTTCTATGAGAGAACGGATTCTTCCTCTCACCCTTTCCCACTTTGATGAGTAAGATTTTGTTTTGAAATAGGTAAAAAATGTTTTTTTTGTTTTGGTTGTTCAACCAAGATTCTTAGGCTGACTCACTTGTTTTTTTTTCTCATTTGTTGGGGTGGACTTAGACAAATGGTTTTGGTTGTTCACCCAATATAGGCCAAGTCGGGGGGTTTTTCTTTCACAAATCAGAACCACAAACCACTGGTCCACTCTCCTCCACACCCACCACCTCCACCTCACCCATCTCACCCCACTCACTCACCGGTCCCATCCTCCCTCCTCACCACCACCACCTTTTCTCCCTCACCCATCCACCACCAACCTCACCAATACACTTACCACCCAACTCCCCATCCCCCATCCTGTCAGGTGAGTCCCCCTCCCCTATTTTACTCACCCCTCTTGGTTTTCTCTTGGCTTACCCTCATCCCCCCCCTCCTTCCCCCCCCACCCAGCTCCTGGTCACCCAACCCCTTTCAAGTAAGTGCTGCCCCCCTCCCTCCTCCTCTGCACCCTACTCCTCCCTTGCCCTTTCTCAATCTTGGCCCCCCCAGCCCTTGCTCCTCCCTCTGTAGCTTGCTTGCCCACGCCGACGCCACCACCCCTCCCAATCCCTCAATTGTACCCACCCCCCCCCCAGCCAATGGTCAAATAGACCCGCCCCCCCCCCCCCTAGCCAATGGTTGAATGGACCTGCCCCCCCCCCCTTGGCTTTGGTCCCGCGCCCCCCCCCCCCAACCCTCAACCAACAATGGTGGGCCCCCCCCCTCCGCTTTGGCCCCGCCCCCCCCACTGACAACGGCTGGCCCCCGCCCCTTGACCGCCCCCCCCCTCTGCATTGTTCCCACCCCCCTGACCAACAATGGCTGACCCCCCCCCTCCGCTTCAGCCAGCTCTGCCCCTTGAACAATGATGGCCAGCCCCCCCCCTCTGCTTTGGCCCCTCCCCACCGCTCCACCCCTCAACCAACCCCACCCTCTCCCCTCCTTTGGAAAAACCCCCCCTCTCCCCTCCTTTGGCCCACCAACGGCCCCCCCCCTTCTTTGGCAAACCCTGCCCTCTCCCCTCCTTTGGCCAACCAACAGGGCCCCTTGCTTGGCCAACCCCACCCCCCCTGTCCCCTCCTTTGGCCAACCGAGGGCCCCCCCCTTCTTTGGCCAACCCCGCCCTCTCCCCTCCTTTGGCCAACCAACAAGGCCCCCGCCCCCCCCCCCTCCTTCCGTCGCTCAGCCCAACCCAAAACCCAACCCAAGCCCAATTCCCTCACACCCCGGTAATTTTTTTTTTTTTTTTTTGGGGGGGGGTGCTGATGTCATGTTTTTTTTTTTTTTTTTTGGGTACAGTTTTTTTTTTTGGTTATCCCATTTCTGGTGAACTGGGGATCAATCCCAGGCTTGGTTTCATTTTCTCTGATCCAATCTTTTTTCAGCAATGATGTCCATTTGACTGACTGTTTTTTTTTTTCAATCCCTCAACCGCTATTGGTGAATGTCCAATTCTTCTCCCACCCGCCTCATAATTTTGGACAAAAAATCAAATCCCATCTTGTTCCTCACCCCAATCAGAGTATATATATGGGAGGGATTGAGATGGAAGGAGATGGATTGACCAACATAATGAAAGGTGGGAAGAATAGGGCCCCTCACCAAAAGAAGGTTCAAATGAGAGATTCCAAAATATTTTTGGAGGTTTCTGAAGAAGGCATTAATGAACAGGTGGTCTGGTCTGGTCGGAAACCATGTTGTTTGCATCTGTACGCTTCAATTGTTGCCAAAAAGAAAAAGAATATTCAAAACCCCACCCAGGAAGAGTTTGAGCAAGCAAAACAAACAATCAAACGGTTCCATTTCTTCAACTGTAGAAAAGTAATTGTCCTCAATGAATCTGATCACCAAGGCCTGGTTGCAATAATTGAATTTTTGCCCTTGGATAACCTCTCAGAACAAGATAAGAAGGACATCAACTTTTTCACCACTTTCCTTTATTGTTCAAAAAAATTTTTCAACCCAGTTGGTCCTTCAAGATCTTGGGGTAGAAAAATGTGGGTAGTTGGATGGCAAAAATCAATGCACCCTTCAGAGTTATTTGGACGTTACATGAAAAAATTATCCATTAGATCTTCTCCTCAAGAGTATGCTTTCCTCAACCTTAAGGCAGACAAAGTATCCCAAATTCTTGGACAAATGTTTTGCAATTTTGCCAAAATTTCCTTTGAATCAAACCTGAAACCATGAAGGAAAAAAAAATTCCCCATTTCTCTTTGTTGGAATTTGGTTCCAAGCCTACACCATTTGATTTCTCCCCACACATCACTTTCACCTCAAATTCTTTTTACAACTCTCCTCATGTCAAAAAAGGCAACATCTCTGGCTACTCCTTTTTACTTGTGGTTCCAACCAAGAAATCAAATGGTTGAATTATTGAAAATACGGACAAATATCAATTATTGCATGGCCAATTTGTTTTTCCTGACCTTGGCTTTGGAATTTATTTCAAGCAAAAAGGTATAGTCAAAATGGTTTGGGCAGCTAATAAGTACAAGAACTGTACCTTTCCTGCTGTGGACACAGGAACCCATAGCAGAATGGCCATGTCACCTCAAATTAATAAAACAAATAGAAACACTTGTAGGGACTTTAATAATGGCCAAATTTACTCCAGAATAAAAATATAAAAAAAACAAAAAAGATCTGTATGTTGGTGGGGTTAAGAATAATCTCCAATTTTGTAAATAAATTTTTTTTTCTTTCACCCATGCAAATATATTTACAAGCCCAGCATTTGAGTTATCTGCTGTATTTCATCTACTGTTCTACTTCTACCAATGCAAGCCAAGGCTACTGATACCTTATCCTTTTTTTTGGTTTCAAGTTGTTCCCTCTCCTTTTCCAGTTGTGCTTGCTGTTGATCCTTCTCCTTTTCCTCTTTTTGAAACTCTATCTCAGCCTGTTTCAACTTCCACTCAGCATCCAATTTTTGTTGATGACCCAAACTCTTGGCTTTTTGCTTTTGAAAATCCATGGCCAGTTGACAATCCCACTTTTGTTTTTCAAACTCAATTTTTTTGGATTCAATTTGTCATTTGACTGTTTTTTGCAGGGGAAAAGCAATGAGCGTCATTTTGAAAGCAAGGTCAACCAATGGCCTTACATGAATCTTGCTTCTCCACGATTTCTTCAAAGCCTGAAAAACTGGAAGTGTTTCTCCTCTTTTGATGAATTTTAGGGTTGATGTTGATGGAATTGGAGGCCTTTTGCTTACCCTTGGCAGAGGAGGTTTGAGTCTGAAATTTGTCACTAGTGTTCAAAGGCAATGTGGGAGGCCCCTTTGGCTTGAGTTTTTGGCAATTCTGGAATGGATGAGCCTGTTTTTTTACAATCTAAATCAGTCAGGATTAACCAGACAGAATAGAAAAGAGCTTGGTTCCTTACTTGAAACAATGTTGAGGGTAATGGATACTGAGGAGTATCTTGTTCCGCATCAACAAGGTTGATGAGATCTGCTAACCCAGGAAGAAAGAAATCCAAAGAAGGAGGACAGGGGTCAAAGGTATGGTTTGACTCCTCAATCAAAACAGAATTAGACGTGATTGGAGCTGATTGCGTTTGAATATCCTCCTTGGTATTGGATGGGGGCCACTCATAGGTTTCTTTGGGATCATCATTGCTAGGCTGAGCATCCCATGCAAATTCCTCAGCGTCAACTGAATCAGATTTTTAGGCATCAAAAGCAGCTAGGGGGGTGATGTTGGCCTACTTTCCAAAGATTTCATCCATTTGAATATAAAAAGGACAAATGGAGTCCAACTTATCAACCACCAAGTTGATTCCCTTGGCTTTGTCAGAGTTGGTGATACCAAAGCCAGTGGAGATTGACATGGAGTGGGCCTTTTTGTACTTGGCTCAATAATTCTTGAATTGCTCCCTCATCTGTTTGGATGACAGATACAGCCTACCTTTTGTTTTTTTCTTGAGTTCATTGGCCATCAGGAAATAACCATTGACGTTAGAGGATGGAGGTTGGCCAACGCGTGTTTCATTGTCCAATCCAAAGCAGGCATCATAGTTGGAGGGAATTTTGAGCCAGTTGACCAGGATCATGTGATAAGCTCTCTTGAGCTGACTTGAGCTCCTGGAAGCTGATGTGGGAGGATTTTTTGAGCCCTTGGAAGCTGATGGGGGAGGATTGTTTGTTGTGGAGTTTGTTGGAAATGTTTGCTTTGGTGTGTTGGACTTTTGTGTGGACTTGCGGGGGGAGGTTTGCTGAGGTGCCATTTGGAAAGAGTAAGGGCAATAAGGTGATGAGAGGGATAAAGGGACAAGCAAGATAAAGTGATGAGAGATATGAAGTGATGAGAGCAATAAAGTGAAAAGAGAAATAAAACAATGATTGGATTATTTGGATGAGGTTTGAGGTACAAGTTCTTGTTGGAGGTAGAGTTATGAGAGTGATAAAGCAATGATGCAAATGAAGCAATGAGAGAAATGAAGCAATGAGAGCAATGAAGCAATGAGAGCAATAAAGTTGTGAATGATCAAGTGATGAAGGTATAAATTGATGAGATTCATGATGAGAGTGATAAAGTAATAAGAGTGGTGATTCTTTTTATGATGAGGCTGGAGGTAAAAAAATCTGCAATGAGGTTGGAGGTAGAAGGAGGTGGGAATCCAGGGGTGGATGACCTGGACAGGTGGTGGAAGACTTTAAAAAATTTATTTGAAAAAACCCACTTATTTCCAGTTAACTCTGACACGTCTGATGTGAAATAAGTGGTTTTTTTTTTTGATTTTTAATGGCGGGTTTGAAATGGCGGATTTGGTTTGAAACCCACCATTAAAAAATGGGGGGTTTGCTTAACTCTGATATGCCCTAATATGGATTTTTTCACAGGCCTCCCCCCTGGAGGAACACACTCATATAATTATGTCCTGTTTATAGGAGACAGTTACTATAAGAAGGCAAAGTTTTTACCTAACCACAAAGAAGATGATGCCATGGATGTGGCTTTTTTATTTTGGAATAGGATTATAGATGATGAAGGTATACCTAAAATTATAATGAGTGACAGAGACCCCAGATTCACTTCTGAATTCTGGAGGAATCTACATGATATAATGGTTACTACTTTAGCCTTTTCTAAGGCATATCATCCCCAGACTGATAGATTAGCTGAAAGGATGATAAAGGCTCTGGATGATATGTTAAGAAGGTTTTGTAGCTTTGCTATGGAATACAAAAACTCAGATGGATATTACCATGACTGGGTAAGCTTCCTCCCAGCCCTGGAGATGGCTTATGATAGCAGTAAAAACTCTAGCACCAAAGACACCCCTTGCATATTAGAAAGAGTATGAATTCCAAACCTCCCCAGGAATACCCTGAAAAAAAAATTAGCCACCATCCACCCCACATCTCTTGATTTTAAGAAAATTATAGATCTAGCAAATAATCATGCTCACAAATGTGAAGAAGCAGTGGAATACAACAAAAAAAGATGGGATAAATGACACAGAGAACCTGAATTTAAGATAGGAGATCAGATCTTGATATCTATTTCCAACTTCGAAAACTTAGCAGGGAACAGAAAGTTGAAACCAGCTTTTGTGGGGCCATTTTTTATCAAGAAAATGAATGGCAAGAATGCTGTGGAAGTAGTTTCAAGTGAAGAATTTTAAAGAAAGCACCCAGTATTCCCTGTTAGCTTAGTGAAGCACTTTCAACCAAGAGAAGGTAGCAACCTCCCTCCAGTAATCATGCCAATAGAACCTGACCTTGTGAGAGAAAGGGAAAGTAAGATAGATATTGAGAAACAAGAAGGAGAGAGTGCAAGTTAAAGATGTTAGACTATACTTGGCAAGATACAAAGGAGAATCTGCAGAAAAATATGAATGGTTACCAGAGAGCAACATAACTGATGGACCAATACATCTTAGAAACTACAGAGACAGTAAAAGAAACTGAAATACATGTGGAATTAATTTTTTTCTCTCTCCAAACTCCAGATAATTTTTTCAGATATGGCCATAATTTGGAGTGGGGGAATTACAGCTGGCTAATATTGCAGAGCAAGCTACAAAAGTAAAAAAATAACATCAATCAATAAATAAGACAGTAAATGAGAAATAATATTTATTTAAAATTATGATTCTACATAAAATTGAAGGTAGGGTCACTCACTGACACCTACCTCAAATTCCCACTGCTTATATTCTTAAATAATTTATGAAAATTTATAAAGAGACACGGCCTTGGGATTTTTTCCATTTTAATACTTCACATGAAACCCCACACATAGTTTTCACCATGAATTTTGTTTCAGAATCCAGGAATTCTGTGATTAAGAGGAGTTATTGGAAGAAATGTGATTTGTCACAATTCCCGCACGCAGCCGCTACAACCAATACATTGGTCCGCGGCTTAGAAGCAGTCCTGCAACCCTTTCCGCTTACCCTGACAAGCCAGGTGCGCAGCCCTGGGCAAGGGAAAGTTATGCAGCCGTGGGACTATGGACTGATACACTGACAGAGGGCTTGAGAAGCCAAGGTAATACTTAAAATGGCTAAAACTAATATGGCAACATACTAAATATTTAATAAATGTCCCCATGGTTCGAAGATAGTCTATAAATACATAAAATCATATAAAAATACTTCAATAGAATTTCTACATATTATTTATAAAATATAATAAAAAATACCAAAAATGTCGAAAATAAGAAAACTACAGTTTGAAAAATATCTTAAAATTATTTGATAAAAAAATTGTAAGAACTTCAAGACATCAGTTTGTCTGTGAAATACTGAAAAAACTGATTATGTAAAAATATTAAATGTATTCCCATAGCATATATGTTCAATTAATTATTTCAGAAAAATTCTCAGAATTTTGAAAATAAGGATCAAAATAAGTATTATCATTTTACTCCCATCAGCTAATACATAATGAGAACCCATCTGAAATCAGATTACCCGTAGGAATGTCTACTAAGAAGAAATATTAACATACTGGGAGCATTAACTAAGGATAATAAATGAAATGATGATCAGGTGGATAGATTAGTGTTATTCACGTGTCAAAACATGAATAAAAAAGTAGAATAATTACCATAGCCTGTGGAATTAGATTTTACCCGTTTTGAAGCATCAAGATCACATGAAAGGCTACCACTGGTTACCCTGCTAGCCTTAGAAAACGTCCATTTGAGCCCCTGTATCCCTCAGAAGGACAGAATTGGGACCCAAAAAGCTATAAATATAGAGCTCTTTTGATGTTATTGATACCCCAGACCCACTTATATTTACATCTGGAAACTGTGCCAAGGTAATAAAATACTTATAAGAGATAATTAAGTGATTTATGGCTTTATTCTGATTAATATTATCCGTACCAAAACTCTTTTTATCAATTTAAACTGCTGAACAACCTTTAACCCCAATAACAGGTTTAACCCATCAGTACACGTCCCAAAAAGGTACCTAAAGGATCCAGTCACATACCAGTCAGATTTTTTATCCTTTTTCTGTCGTGGCAGCTTGGTTACAAGGCCCTTCCACTCCATCATGTATTTTATATATATATTATCTTTTGGCAATAACTACTTTAAGAATATAACTTAAAGGTTCCAAAGTTACCAGGTCTACATGTTTCCAAAGTTAATTCCCTGAAGAGAGGTGTTAAAGATCCCCAATATAATTGTGGCCCCTCTTTTAATTTATTTGATAATTAATTTATCAATTTTGATTAATAATATTAAATCATAACCAAACCAATCAACCTTGCAATAGCTTTATCCAAATATTTTATGGATTTTTGCTGCATTTCTTGAATAATATATTAATTATTTATTCCATCACCTCTGGTAGCTAAAAGATACAAAGGGTCTTTGCTTCCAGGAGGCTGCCACCTCATGTCTCTATTTTCCTCAATGTCTGTGTGTCTGTGTTGTGTTTAAGATTTTGGCTTACAACTTGCATACCTAGCGTATTTTGCCACGTGCACTGACCAGACCTCAAAACTTGGCCAGATTAAGTACTGACACCAGCCCTCCAGCAAGGACGTTTCCTGGTGTGAAATTCTCAATCTGCAATTTGGTTTCCTGGGTGTCTGAGGCTTGTGAATACATTCTTTTTACCTTCCATAAAGGTTCTCCTACTTCTCATTTGTTTCTGACCTCACCTACCTCTCTGCTGTTATCAGAACTATCTGTGTACCATACGTGTAAATAATCTTCTATTTCCAGTCAAAGAGCCCTTTCTTTTAGGATCTATTTCTTTTTTCTATAGATTTTTTTCCTAAAATTACTTTCCTGATTTGTCTTTTCTTGTAGTCTTAAATTCATAACTCTCATCTCTTCATTTTGATCCTCATCATTTCATCAGTATTATCATTTAATTTCTTGGACTAATACTCTCATCAATTTATTGCGCTCATCACTTCATCACTCTCATTAGTTGATCAGTCTCATCTCCTCATTTCTATCACCATTGATTCATCAGTCTTATGATTTCATCACTCTTATTCTTACTCTCATCACTTTATTGCTCTAATCACTTCATCACTCTTATAACTTCATTGCATCTTATTACTTCATTGCACTGGAAAAGGAGATTGATAAACTGTTAATGGAAATTAATAGAGGTTATCCGTCACCATGGAATTTATCGGTAGCAGTAGAAAAGTTGAGGAAATACATCATATTTCTCCATTAGTGTGGTTTTAAATAAGTTTAATTTGAAGAAATAGAATTGTTTGAGCTTCAGTTCAGCTTGTCCAAACTATTTGGAAAAGGGTTTTTATTTTATTTTTATTTTTTTGGAAAAATGGTGGGATACAAATCAAAAGTTTTCTGTTTTTGACCAGACCACACAACCTTTTAGTCAATCACTTTCTCTGCCACTTCCAAATAGATTTCAGGATCTCATTTTTGAGCCCTCTTTCACTGCAGATCCCTATTCTTGCCATGTCTCTGTATTTTTATCAAATAATCTCCTTTCATATTTTCCCCTCCCATCTGCAAACTTTGATTGGGGTGAGTATCACAAGGGATTCAATTCTTTGTGCAAAATTTGGAGGGTTTTGGGAGAAAAATTGGTGTTGCAGAAAAAAAATGGGTGTGGAAATAATCCATTCAAAATTTAAAGTTTCTAAATTTATTCTGGACCAACTGATGGTTGCTAGGTGAGGAAGGGTAGAAGTGAAAAGATAGCTGGGGGTGGGGTGGGAGTATAACTGTACTGGGTAAAAAGGCATTAGCAGGACCACCTATGGAAATCCAGATGGGATAAAAAGGTCATGGATGAAAGGTTAGCTCACAGAAGTAAAGTACAAAATGATGGGAGTAATTATTTGAGTCAAGGGGGGGGATTAAATGCAGGGAGATTGAGTGTATCAAATGAGCTTGATAGAGAAAAATGAAAAGTTGAAACAACAATTTTCAGGCAAGGGATAGTGGTAGATCAAATTGCAAGTGTGTTGATGAGAAAGAAAAAATGAGGAGTGAGAGAGAACTCAAGAGAACAAGCTAGTCAAATGGGAGAAGATGAGAGGTACGAAAAACAAGGAGATTGAGTTGGATGAGAAATGTGTGATGGGAATATGGGTGATTTTTACCCAGAATCAAGAGGGTTTGGTTTTGGATGAGGTGCACGGAGGGTGTTGGACAAGCGCATAGGAAGACTGAGCAATGAAGCTGATATGGCAGAAAAAACAAGCCCCACTTGGGTTGGGTGGAAAATGAGATTTGAAAACCACAAAAAGCAGAAAGAGCAAGATGTGTGTGTGATGGTGATGAAGAAAATGAATTTAAGAATCAAATCAAATAGAACCAGTCTTTTGTATCCCCTTTCAGTGATCTCAATACCCCAAAAAAACATCCCAGAGCAGGAATCCCTGGTGGACCCTCTCAAAGAAATCAAAGATTCCAAACACTCTTGCAATGAAACCTTGACTTGTGGTTGATCAAGAGCTTGCACCAATGCTCCCCAGACCAAAGCTTTGACCTTTCTACCAACCCTGATCCAGGCCCTTAACCAAAATTCCTTGTGATCCATTCCAAGTGGCCCTAGCTTCTGTACTCCGGGCATGAAGTAGCCTGATAATTTTATGGCGGAACATTCCCATAAACTTAGATCCTATTTACAGTCTTGCAAGATCATTTTATTGAAGGATCCAAACAATTTTCCTTCTGATGGACACAAAGTTATGTATTTTTCTTCTTTCTTTGGTGGAAGAACCTTTAAGTGGTTCAAACCATACCTTGAACTATTATCTAATACCTGTCCCAGTTGTATCCTCAACAATTGGGAAAATTTCAAGCAGCAACTTTTTACCCTGTTTGGCAATCCCAATGAAGTCTAAAACGCTGAATACAAGCTTAATAACTTAGTCATGAAAGAAAATAATAGATTTTCTGTTTATATTTCCCATTTCTGAACCTTTCAGTCTTGCATCCAATGGAACAAGGAATCTATTTTATTTCAATTTTAAAAATGTTTAGAGGATCACCTGATCAAGCAACTTGCAGTTGGGGGACATAAGAAAATCTCCCTTCAGAAGTTAATCAACTTGGTTATTGAGTTTGATAATGGCTATCATGACAGGAACTGCTCTTGGCAAGAAAACCATGGATTGTCAACCTTGGATCCAAAGGCAGACAACTCTTCAAAAAAACACTCAAATAATCCAAAACAACCCAAACCAAATCCAACCTCAAACTTCAACCAAAAAGGGAAGGCCATTGCCAATACTCCGAAATTCCTGGACAAGGAAACCAGGATTCTGCGGAACAAGGAATAGCTATGTAGGGAAAAGAATGGGTTATGTATGCATTGTGGAGTGAAACATGGATTTAATGGTTGTTCCAAGAAGCTAGCGCGTGAAGCAGCTAAGCAGTCAAACAACTAGCTTTTAGTTTTGCTGAGACTTGCAAGGAAAACTACATATTATCTAAATTACATCAAGTAAATCTTTGTACTTGCAAGTCACTTGGTGCTCCAAGTTCAAGATTTTTCCTATCCCATTCCAACAATGAGCCTTATCGTGTTTTACTTGATTCCAGCACTAATTTTTCTTTTATAAGTTCATCTTTTGTCACTTCAAGAAATCTTACTTTCAGCCTCCTGGATGCCAAGGCCCTTGCTATCCTTTTGCTAACAGAGGTAATGGAATAAATAATTAATATATTATTCAAGAAATGCAGCAAAAATCCATAAAATATTTGGATAAAGCTATTGCAAGGTTGATTGGTTTGGTTATGATTTAATATTATCAATCAATATTAATAAATTGATCATTAAATAAATTCATAGAGGGGCCACAATGATATTGGGGATCTTTAAGACATCTCTTCAGGAAATTAACTTTGAAAACATGTAGACCTGGTTACTTTGGAACCTTTCATTTATATTCTTAAAGGAGATATTGCCCAAAGATAATATATATATATAATATATGATGGAGTGGCAGGGCCTTGTAACCAAGCTTCCACGACAGAAAAAGGGTAAAAAAACTGAATGGTATGTGACTGGATCCTTTATTTACCTTTTTGGGACGTGTACTGATGGTTTAAACCTATTACTTGGGTTTAAAAGGTTGTTCAGCAGTTTAAATTGATAAAAACAGTTTTTGGGACAGATATTATTAATCAGACTAAAGCCATAAATCATTTACTTATCCCTTATAAGTATTTTATTACCTTGGCAAAGTGTCTGCATGTAAACATAACTGGGTCTCTGGTTATCAATAACCTCAAAAGAAATCTATAATTATAGCTTTTTGGGTTCCAATTCTGTCCTTCTGAGGGATACAGGGGCTCAAATGGACGTTTTCTAAGGCTAGCAGGGTAACCAGTGGTAGCCTGTCATTTTTTTGTGGTTCTGTAGCACAGGTAACCTCTATTTCCACAGGGTATGGGAATTATCCTACTTTTTGATTGATGTTTGGACATTTGAGTAAAACTAATCTATCCACCTGATCATCATTTCATTAATTATCCTTAGTAAATGCTCCCAGGATGTTAATAATTCTTCTTAGTAGAAATTCATACAGGTAATCTGATGTCAGATGGGTTCTCATTATGTATTAGCTGATGGGAGTACAATCATATTATTGATTTTGATCATTATTTTTGAAATTCTGTGAATTTTCTTGAAATAATTAATTAAAAATGTAAGCTATGTGAATACATGTAAAATTTCTACATAATCAGTTTTCTTAGTATTTCACGGACATACTGATATCTTGAAGTCCCCAAAATTGTATTTCTAAAGTATTTTAAGATATTTTACAAACTGTAGTTATCTTATTTTCGACATTTTTGTTATTTTTATTATATTTGATAAAAAATATGTAAAAAGTTTATTTAAGTATTTTTATATATTTTTATTTATTTTTAGACTATCTAATATCCATGGGGACAGTTATTACATATGTAGTATGTCCCTGTCCTAGTTGTAGAACTTTTGCGTGGTACCTGTGGTTCTCAAGCCGTCTGTCAATCTTTCAGTCCGTAGTCCCGCGGCTGCGTACCTGTCAGATGCCTGGGGCTGCATACACGGCTTGTCAGGGTACGCAGACAGGGTGGCAGTTCTGCTGCTCAGCTGCACGCGGATGTGTTGGTTGCCGTGGCTGCATGGGGGAATTGTGACAAATCACATTTTGGCCCATAACTCCTCTTAATCACAGAATTCCTGGATTCTGACACAAAATTCATTGTGAAAAATATGCGTGGGGTTTCATGTGAAATATTGAAATGGCCAAAATCCCAAGGCCACGTCTCTTCCTAAATTTTCACAAATTATTTGAAAATATAAGCAGTAGGAATTTGAGGTGGGTGTCAGTGAGTGACCCTACCTTAAATTTCATGTGTAATCATAATTTGAAATAATATTTTAAATAATATTTTTCTTTTAACAATATATTTATTTTTTATTTTATTTTTTTAATTTTGCAGCTTGCTCTGCAATAGTAGCAAGCTGACACATAGGCATTTGGAGATAAATAACTTTCCCATCTATTTAGTAAGTAGTGAACCCAAGCCATCTCATTGCATTTCCCAAAAGGCAAAATGGACCTTTGCATTTTCCAATTTCCCCAGCTTCAAATGGGACTTATTTGTCTTGAATATTCCCAGAATGGACAACACCATTCTAGGCCATGACTTTCTATTTTACTGGTATTTGGATGTGAATTTGCAAGAAGTAGTAATTAACCTCAAACCTTGCAGCCCCAGATGCTAAACATTCTTTCAAACAGGAATGAAACAGCCCAACTGACACTTTTATTGAGTTGGATGACAATTTTCCGCCACAAGATTTGAAATATCCTCACCTTCATTCCCAAGTTCCCTCTTCAGATTTCGGAGTTATTGCTTATTTTTCTGCCTTACCTCCTCCTTGTTTCTTCAAAGAGAAACAAGCACCAACCAAATGGTGTATTTTGAGCTCCTTAATCCTCTTGCATTGTGCAAACACTTCAAATTCAGTGCTCAAAGATGATGAAATTGAAGATTTAGAAATCATTTGAGAGTCTTTACCTTTGGTTTACCATGAATTTGCTGAAGTCTTTCCAGATGTAAAGTCAGATAAAATTCCCCCTGCCTGTTCTTATGATCACAGGATCAAACTTACTGGTCCACCTCCTGCACCCAGACCAGCCTACTCTCTCTCAAATCAAGGATAAACCATGCTTCAAGAATAGATTGCGGAAAATTTATCAAAAGGATTTCAACCAATAAATTTGAAGATCAGCTTGCCTTTCCTATTTTTACCAAAGAAAGATGGCAGCCTTTTCCAATGCATTGACTACAGGAAGATGAAGCAGGTAACCCAGAAGAATGCCTAACCAGTACCACCTATGTTGCACCTCCTCACCCTCTTCCATGGAGCTGCTTATTTCTTGAATTTATTCCTTTGAGGCGCCTAAAACCTAATTTGAATTGCAAAAGTTCATGCATATTTGACTGCAATGAGAACACTGTTTGGTGATTATAATTATACCGCCATGCCTTTTGGCCTCTGCAACACTCTTTCCACTCTTCAACATTTGTCAATGATATTTTTTCTGAAATTTTAGAGAAATATCTTTTGGTTTATCTTGATGATATAGCTTTCTACTCAAAAACTTTTCAGGATCAAATTTCACATGTGCAAGAGGTGCTGCAGCAACTTTGAAAAAATAACCTTTTTGCAAAAGCCTCTAAGTGCCAGTTTTATACCCATTCTTTCCAGTTTCTAGGTTTCATAGCCTTGCAGCAAGGACTATCAATGGAACCAGCAAGGATTCAGCGCATATTGGACTTCCCTCCACCTTCTTCAGTTAAATCCCTTCAAGTTTTCCTTGGTTTCAGTAATATCTCCAGGAATTTTATTGAGCATTACACCAATAAAACCATGAATTTTACTAAACTTCTTCAAAAAGGTACTCCTTCTGTTTTTACAGAACAAGCTGCTTTGGAGTTTGAAGCTCTAAAGAAAGCCTTGACTACTTCTCCAATAATTTCTTATTTCAACAAGCTAGCTTGAACTAGTGTGGAAAAAGACGCAAGCAACTATGTGATTTCAGGAGTACTCTTGCATTTTTCTTCCTCTTCTTCTCTTTTTCAACCCAAAGCTTTTCAGTCTTGCAAATTGCTTGCTGCAGAGCTTAATTAAAAGATTCATAACCAGGAACTTATTCCAATCATCTAGTGCTTGAACAAATGTTGTTCATACCTTTTGAGTCTTATGAAACCCCTTGAGGTTTTAACTGATCACAATTCTCTTGAATATTTCACGAGCTCAAAAGTCCTAACACACACAGGCACACTGGGTCAAATACCTCTCTGAGTTCAAATTTACAATCATGTACCTCTGGTGGAAACAAGCAATAGTCCCTGATGCCTTATCATGTTGGGACAACAGTTACCCAGGGGGGGAGAACCTTTGGCAATAACAACCCTGAAAACTTTAGGACACTCTTCTCTCACCAATCAGCCCAACTCAGTTTGATCATGACTCACCTTTGAGACATGGCTTCCAAACTTCAACAAGCTCAACTCAACAAACCAAAGTTTAATGAGCTTTGCAAGAGTGCAAAATTATTAGAGAGTGACTATATTATTGACAAAAATGATTATTTAGTTTATAAAGACCAAATAATATTACCTAATAATCCTTGAATTAAGTTAGATATCTTTGATTCATGGCATGATTCTATGCTCCCTGGTCATCATGTGCTGGATAAAACCTACCAACTGATTGCACAAGACTTCTTTTGGCCTGGTATTTGCAAGGAAGTAAAAGGAAATCTTAGCGCATGCTATGATTGCAATTGTAACAAGTCCTTGAAACACTGGAAGTATGGACTGCTCCAGCCACTTCCAATTCTGCCTATTCCTTTGCACTTTTTTTCAATGGATTTCATTTGCAATTACTTATTTCTAGTGGTTTTGATTTTATTTTAGTAGTAGTAGATTCCTTTTCAAAGATGGATTTATTTCTTCAAATTAATGTGACCGCCTCTTTGGAAGAATTAGCACATTTATTCATAGAATATTTCTTTTAAAAACATTGCCTTCCTGATAATCTAGTTAGTGACCATGGATCCTTGTTTCCCTCTAGCTTCTGGACCTTGCTATGCCAGCATGTGAAGATCACTTGAAACTTATCAATGGCTTACCACCCAGAAACAGATTGGCAAAAAAAAGCAATTTAATCAAATTCTCAAAAATTATCTTTGAATTTATGTTTTCTATCACCAGGAAGACTGGTTTCAATGGCTTCTACTAGCCAAGTTTTCCAACACCAACTCCACTCATTCCTTCACCAAACAGTTGCCCTTCCAGACTCTCTGTGGTAGAATATCAAATTTTGCATATATTCACCTAGCAACTTCTCAACCTGCTGCTAATTATCCCAATAACATTCATTTGCTTCAATTGAAACTTCAAAATAACCTTGAAGCAGAAAGCCAGCACTATAAGGAGCAAGCAGACCCACTTTGCACTATGGCTCCAACCTTTTCAGTAGGAGATAAGGTATGACTTGATGCTTGCAACATTTGCAGTACTTTCCCAACCCAAAAAATCTCTGAAAGAAAGCTCAGCCCCTTCAAAGTAAAATCAGTCATCCCTCCCAACGCTTTAAAATTTACATTACCTGTGAAAAGGAAAGGTATCCAACCAGTCTTTCATGTGTCTCTCCTGGAGTCAGCTTGAATGCTATACCCGGGCAAGACTCATCCCCCTCCAGAACCAGTTGATGTTCAAGACCATCTAGAGTGGTGTCACAAGGGCTTCTGAAATGCAAGCAGGGCTTGGCACAGAGGGGTCTCTAACCACAGTAGGCTTGGGGGCAAGGTTTACTGAAGGAGGCTACAAGTAGCAGAGGACAATTGGTTGAAGGGTTCTGAATGACACTTTCTGGGAAAGATCTCCTAGTAAGAAGTAGTAAACTGATTTCTTGGGGAAGCATCAGGAAGAGGGAAGAGGAGGCTTATTAAATAGAAAAGAGGTTGGAACTACAACAGAGCTACAAGTCATTGGGGCTCAGACTATACATATGATGACATGGGAACAGTCTAAGTAATAGAGAGGGCTGATCAGGTATGCTACTACATTAGGTTAGGCTGCTTCTACATTGGGGCAAGGTTCCAGGTCTGAGCTGTCTAAGTTGGGAGAGTACAGTTGAAGAATGTACAGTGTACATGGGGGTCATGACACTATGTACTAAGTAGAGAGAGTATGTAATACAATCTGCAAGAGGATGTACATAAAGATTCCCAAAGGATAAACCACACAGAGGAGGTATGGGTTAGACAGAGAGATAACCCAAAGAGGTTTGGGTTAGACAGAGAGGTAACCCACAGAGGTATGGGTTAGACAGAGAGGTAGAGTAGAGCCTGGGAGATTGAGTATGTGCAAGCCTATGGAGTCTATCTGTGTATAGTATGAGTTTAGACTATATGTAGATATGTACTGCATGAAGATCCTGAGGTATATAGTTACTGGAGACATATTGATGTAAGTCTCCTAAGCCCTGAGGTTGAAGTTCCTGAGAAAGTAGATCGGGATTGAGGGTTAGACTGAGGTTAGACTGAGTTTGGTGTCAGTATGGCAGTACCCCCTGGTGAAGAGGAGGGCATCTCCTGATGACCATAAAAGGAGAGGTTGAAGAGGCCATTCAGCTTGTCCTTCAGCCATGTCTAACTTGATTTTTCCTTCCCCTTACCCACAACCATCACCACCATCCACCCCATTACCACCTTTATCTCCTTACACCAGATCACCTACACCAACCTATCCAATGGAGAAGACCAACAACTATTATCCAGTCCAGCAATACTACCCAAGTTGTGATAGGTGCATCAAGCTTGGAAGAATCTGCACTACCAGTATCAAGCATAATTCTGCCAAATGTGAAAGTTGTAGGCAGTATGGAAGAATGTGTGATATGGATAAGCAAGGCAGAAAGGCCTTGGGGCCAACCTTATGGGTCCTGGAGAAGAGTCAACCCTTTGAAGTGAAGGAGGCTCCAGATGATGATGCCATGACCCTGGGGTATTCATCCAGACTCAATGAATCTTCAGGTAAGTGCTCCTGGATTTAGTATTGGAGGTGCTGGAGTGCTGATACAAGTTTTGGAATAGTCCGTTTGATGCAGGAGAGGTTGAAGAAAACACAAGAAAAGAGGGAGGCGCTGCGTCAAACTGGCAATTTGGCCATAGATGGTAAGTCAAGGCGTCCGCAGGAGGAGTGGGGTGAGGCATTTATACAATGGGGAACCCCTCACGTAGATTTGGACAAAGAGGTGGTCGAGGTCCCTCCAAAAAGAGTAAGAAAAAAGGGCATTCTGGAGTCCGTTGAACCCGTCGAAGGAAATCGTTAAAGCGTCAAAGGGGTTTGTTGAAGCGTTGAAGGGGTTTGTCAAAGCGTTGAAGGGGTTTGTCAAAGCGTCAAAGGGGTTTGTCAAAGCTTCAAAGCAACTCGTCAAAGCCTTGAAGCAAACCGTCAAAGCGTCAAACGTTGAAGCGTTGAAGCAAACCGTTGAAGCGTCAAAGCAAACCATTGAAGCATCTAAGCAAACCGTTGAAGCATTGAAGCAAACCATTGAAACGTCAAAGCGGATTGTCAAAGTGGAGACAACGATGAAGACTCCGAAGGGAGTTTGGAGATGGAATTGAGTGATATGGATGAAGATAGAGAAACTACTAAAGAGACAGGAAAAGGAAAAGGTAGATATTTGTTTTTCCGCTTCCTCCCAATTTTTGGTCAACTCTGCTACCATTGACCTAAATTCTCACAATTATTCATATCATTTACTAATCCTGATATTTTCCAAAACACCAGAACTTGTGCAACCAGATGTCTTTCAAAGATTTCCTTGCATTTTGAGGTTCAATCCTTCTTTGGCTGGGAATTCCATCCACCTTTTTCCAAAAGTTCCTCATAGGCTCCCTTCCTTCAGCCTTGCAATAAACCTTCGCCAAAATTTCCAGGAAACTGCCTCACATCATTTTCCATTGGCACCGCAACTTGAACCTGGGTTTCCTTTCCTTGGCCTTCCATCCTATTTCCTTCCACTCGATTTCCTCTCAGTCCATCTCCTTCTGTTCCAACTCTTTCCCCCTGTGCCTTTTCCACTGTTTCCTTCATTTCCTCCTCCTTTTTCTGTTCCATTCCCTTCTTCCACTTCCACCCATTCTTCCCTTGCCTCCTTGGTTATTGCTTCAACTTGCCTCTCACCTTGCACCTCTCTTTGCACCACAGGATCCATCTGGTTTGCTTGATACTTGGTCAATGGCCCAAAATACGGTGGTGGTGGCAGTTTATTATTAGTTGTGTATCTCCTAAATCTTGGCAATACTATAAAGAAAAAAATTTCAATTATATTAGTTTCATTTGTTCATTGTAGTCAGTCAGTAGCCTTACTTAACTGGGTTCTGGATTCCCAAGAACTCAATCTCCTTTGCTGGCGGTATATGATAGTTCACTTTTGGTGCAGAACTTTGAAATTGTACTTCACTTGTGGACGCCACTGGGGTATTGACCACTGGCTTGCTATTTAAAGGAAATGTACAAGCAACTTTTCAAAGACAGCATTGTTTTCATTTTCCTTGGAAACCTTGCGCGGCAGTACTATGGACGCATTGTTAATTTTGAAAAATGCACTTTTTGCAACAAAAAGAAAATGATGACAACATATTTGAATTATACATTTATTTTGAAGCAATAAATTATAATAGTATTAGGGGTATACAGTAGTTAAAACAACTTGGGAATTGATGTAAAATTATCTGAATTCTTGCAGGAGCTTGCATCTTTATACCCAGAAAACTTTCATGCTTCAAGCTTAAGGGTTATTGTCTTCTCCATATTGACATATCCTTTCCTCAGTACCATCCACCTCAGTCCATAAGCGTGAAAAAAAAAAAGCACAAAATCAATAGTACCTTCTGTTTACCTTCTCTGGCTTGCATAACTACCTTCCAATCTTGGCAACTGACTCAGTATATACTTGCAAATATTGCAGTTAACTCTACTCTGGTAAACCATTCATTTGAGATTTGCTATTCTACCCAGGATATCATCAACCCTCAGACTTCAATTCTTGGTCACGCACTCACACTAGCTTTCACCCATATCTGGAAAGGCACATCAACTTTATAGTTGTAAATGGACTAGTCCCTTACCCTGCATAAGCTGTATCTTCACTTTTTCATTGTCTCAAATTTTATTTCTTCTTGTCTCATCTGTTACCTGTTTGTACACTCATATTCTATTTTCTTCCTGTTATAATTCTGGCCAGCAATAAGCTTAGGCAAATGAGCATTATATAAAGCAAAAGAAATGCTGGACACCTTGTGTCAATAATTGCTGATGGGCTCTCACAATGGGGCAATACGTTGGATGATATTGGTGATGAATTTTATTGGATGATGAATATGAATGATGTAAAACAGCAGGGAGAATAGCTCCTTAAGTAAAAAAGATTGGCCTCTTGTGAGCCCATGATACAACAAGCCAAAAGGCACATTTTCCGCTCCAAAGGAGCTCTACAGGCTCTACTGGCCTTGTTACTTGGTTTGGGCTACATCAGCCCGCATGGCATCAGTCCCTGTACCCTTACAACCAGCCTATTCCGGTCATTTCTGGTGTTTCCACCTTAATGGGAATGAACCAGCCCCTTAGCTGTTCAAACCCCTGGCCAGTTGTCTGTTACAATTGGCATGTTACCTCACATGCTGGCTGGTTGCCTCATGCAACCAGCCCCTGGCCATAAAAATGGCCAGGTGGGACCCAGGACACACCTGGGTCCGGTCTTAGACACAGATGGGGGGGGTGTAACTGGCGGAAATGCCGCCCCCCCCCCCCTCTTTCACTCAAATCCCTGGAGGGGGTGGTCAAATCCCCCTACCAGGGGCCCTGGAGGTTGATTCCCCCAGGGCGTTGTCAAGGTTAGTGAGCTGGGGGGTGGTCAAATACCCTCCAGCCCATTGCTCCTCCCCCTTGGTAATAGGGAGGGGAGAGCGCCCCTTTGATGGTGGGGGGGTGGTCAATTCCCCCCCCCCCCACCACCCGTCACCTTGCTGCAACCGTCCTAGCCACCACACTTGGTGGGGGGGTGATCAGGTCCCCCCCACCATGAAGAGTTGCTGGCTTTTTCAATCCAGCCAGCCCTCCCCTTCCTCCTTGCAATGGCAAGCAAGGGGAGGGGGAGGAGCGGCCATAGGCCCCAGCCCCAAGGCGGCCACCCAGCACGGCAGCTGCAACCGGGGTGGGGGGACTCCATTTTGAGTCCCCCTGCCCCCTATGACGGCCCTGCGCAGGCCTTTGGGCCCCATAAACGGGCCGTAATCAAAAAAAGCGGCCCCAATTGGGCCAGGACACGGGCAGAAGCCCTAAATGGGCTGCAACACGGGCGGCGGCCCCAATGGGCTGCCCCCAAGCCCAAAAATTGAGTTTAACATATTTTGGCGGGCCAGCCCGTCTGGCCAAGTATGTCCAAAATAAACCTTGGGCCCAATTATGCCCATACAAGCCCTTCTGGCAGTATTTTCCCATATACTCCACCGGGCCCGTTAGGGCCCATGTACCAATAGCCCTTTTTCACGCATTTTGAGGCCAGTTTCCCCAAATCCGTGACATCTACACAGGCACGTATGGTCTGTGTGTGTGTCCAATGGGCCGCAGAGGCCCACATGTGCACCCCATTTGAATTACACTCATACGTAGCCCATGCGTAAGTGCATACGTATTTTAACACACCCTGTTAATCCAACATGGGTGACATTTGCATATTAGTCACAAAGCCTTGATACTTTTTCTAATCTAAAGCCTTAGTCAAGATATCTGCAATCATTGCTCCAGTAGGCATGTACCTCAACACAATCTCCTTGCAGTTAACTGCATCGCCAATATAGTTATATTGAACATTGATATGTTTTGTTCTTGAATGGAACACTTGGTTTTGTACCAACGCAATGGCACTCTGGTTATCAGAATACAACAATGCAAACCCTTGTGGCTTATGTGTATCCTCTAGACTTTTCTCAACCATTTTTCTTCCTGTGAAGCTGCTAAGTAAGCTCTATACTCAACCTCTGTTGATGAGAGAATTATTGCCAATACCTTCTTGGACATCCATGACACCAGATTCTTACCTAAGAAGAATACAAAATCACTAGTTGATTCCCTAGTGTTACCATCTGCCCAACTTGCATTGGAATAACCAACCAAATCAAATTTTTCTGATGTTTTAAACAACAGTCCCAGACTGTGTGTTCCTTTAAGATACCTCATAACTCTCTTAAATGCTGGCCAATGCCTCATGCTTGGCTTATCTAAGTGTTGAGACAAGACACCAATTGAAAAATCAATATTGGGCCTTGTAAACTGCCCCAAATAATTAAGCAATCCAACAGCTGACCTGTAGTTGTTTGCAGATTGAAAAAACTCCAGATACTCCTCATCTGTAGACTTCTCTAAACAAATGTTTGACTGCATGGGAGTACCAAACTCCTTTGCATCCTTTAAGCCATATTGCTTCAGAAGAGCTTCCACGTAATGGCTCTGGTCTAACTTAATACCATTCTTGCTCTTACTGACTTTCATTCCTAGCACCTGTTGCGCCAGACCAAGATCTTTTATCTTGAATTCCTTTTTGAGTTTCTCCATGACTCTCTCTTTACCATTTCCAATAATGATAATGTCATCAACGCATACAAACAAAATTGCATCCTTTCTTACAAAAATACAAGTTTTGGCCTCAGACTTCTTGAAACCAATCTGTATCAGTTTCTCACTCATGGTATTATACCACAACCTAGCTGCTTGCTTCAATACATAAAGGGATCTACACAGCTTGAGGACATATTGCCCTTTATCTTCTGAAATAAAACTTCTAACACAGATTTTCTTCATGGTTTCTGGTTTAGTCTCTACTAACAATTCACAAAAACCATCAGGGATTGATATATGAACAGTCTCCTCCTCTCCAAGTTTTGCATTCAAGTATGCTGTTACAAAATCAGCTTGTCTTATTTCTTCACCCAACTCCACTGCCAGAGAAATGATTTACCTGAAGGTGGACAGCCTTCCAGTTGGTTAGAAATTTTCTTGGTAATCAATACCCTCTCTCTGCTTGAAGCCCTGTGCAATCAATCTAGCTTTGAATCTTTTTAAAACTCCATTTGTGTCAAACTTCTTGTTTAACACCAATCTAGACCCCACAATGGTCTTTCCTTTTGGAACAGAATCCCGCTTAACCACTTCAAAGACACCCTTATTTTCTAGAGAATCAAATTCTTCAAAAATAGCACTCTTCCAGTTGGCTCTCTCATCAGAATTCATAGCTTGGCCAAAGCCATTTGGGTTAACCCTGTTACCCATTTCTGAACTCAAGTCCAGGACTTCATTGAGCATACACTGTTCCTGAAATGTATCTTCCTCATATCCTGCGGCAGCATAATGGGACTCCCATTCCCCGTACCTATCAACTGGTACTCTAACCCTACCGCTCCTTCTTACTGGAGGTGGAGGCTCATCAGGTTCCAAATTAATGGACTCCCCTGAAGTGGGCACTGAACCCTCTGGTGGCACATCTGCCATCTCTTCATCTTCTGGAAACACATTTTCCTCAGCCTTTGCTGGTGAAATAGGTGCTATTTCTATTTCTTGCTGTGACTTGCTCACAACAAAATCTTCACTCATTTTGAGTGGAAAGGTACTTTCATCAAATTTTACATCCCTACTTCGGATAAACTTTTTTGTCCCTGGAAAATAGATCCTATATGATTTACTTATTAAATCATAGCCTACAAGTGCCCCAGTTCTGGCTCTAGGGTCTAATTTTCTGACCATCTCATTATGATGGACACTATAATACACCAAGCAACCAATTGTTCTTAGGTGTGATTTTTTTGGGTACAACTTCCAAAACTGATAATGAGGACTCTTCCCATTAACACTTACAATGTTGTGCAACAGACAGACGGTGCACATCAACTCAGCCCATAAGAATTTTGGTAGACTAGATTGAGACATAATAGTTCTGACCTTGTCCAGTAAATTCCTATTCATTCTCTCAACTAATCCATTATTTTGTGGAGTAATTTCAGTAGTGACTATATGAATGATACCATAATCTTTCAATAACCTCTCAAACTCTTTACTCACAAATTTACCACCTCCATTGGTGATAACCCTCTTGATGTCCTTCATTAGACCATTCTGTTTCCAGACTTTGAAGATTACAGAAACCTCCTCTGTGGTCTGATCCTTAGATCAAATTGGTTTAACCCAAACATAATTAGTTGCAGTATCAACTAAATTGATGAAGTATCTTGCACCACCAAGGGACTTGGGTGTGAATGGCCCTTTCAAATCAATGGAAAATTCCTTTCTAGGAACATCAGTGCGATCTCTACTCTTTGAGAGCACATTTCTAGTCTTAGCCCCCAAGGTACAACTCTCACAGTTGCTTTCCTTTACCTTATTGCCACTGCTATTGTGAGAAACAGTGCTCAAAGCTGAGATTTTGAACAAGCTTGCACATAGAAGCTTGTTCCAAACCTGTCCACTAAGAACATTTCTACCATTCATCTCAATAACAAACCTATCTTCTTTAAGATAACAAATCTGGAAAACTTTTTCCACAAAACTAAAAGGGACACAAGGTTATAAGGCAACTCTGGTACATAGAACACTTTCTCAAAAGAAATTTTGAAACCCAAGTGATTTGCAAGAATAACTTTTCCAATTCCTTTAATCTGAATTGTTCTGCCTTTCTGACCAATATTTACAACTCCATCATAATCACTCAGATTTGAAAATAAATTTGGTTCAACAAACATTTGATCTTTACAGCCAGAATCAATCAAAACAAGAACATCCTCCTTCAATCCTCCTAATAGGAAAGAAGCTTTATCATTCACTGATAAGTTCTCATCTTTGAGGTCAAGATTACTCACTTCATAATCAATCAAGTCCATTTATTGATCCTCATCAATTTTGCCCTTTTTGTTGGGACCTTCTTCCCCAACAACCATTTCCATTGGACCATCAAACGCCACCATTGCAATTTTTTCAGTAGTGAGATCAACCTCCTTGTCATTCTCTTTGTACTTCTTCCTCTTCTTGGCCTCCTTGCAATCCTTAGCATAATGCCCCTTATTCTGACAATTATAGCATAAGACCTTGGACAAATCCTTTTTTGCCTTCTTGCAAGATTTTCAAGTCTTTCCAACAAGGGCTGTTCCAGAACCCCCCTTCATCTTGAACTGAAGATCATCCTTTTCAATCCTTTTCAGCACATCCTCTGTCCCAGGGAGAGGATCCAATTGATTAATTATTCTGACTAAAGAATCAAACTCCTTTGGTAGCTTCTGAAGGATTAAGAGTGACAAAAACTCAGGATCCATGTTAGTTCCTGATGGCTTAAACTTGGCTAAACTAGACTAGCTAGCCTCTGCAACAAACTGTTTACAATTTTAATATTGTAACTTGAACAGTTTATTGAAAGCTATACCCTTCTGGTGATTCTTTTCACCAGCATACTTGGACTTAAGCAACTTCCAAAGGATGCTGCCCCTCCTTCTCTCATCTTCCCTAAGAGTATTGGCAACCCATGTTGCATGATTCTCATCAAGATGCCTAAGGATGAGATGATGAGACTTTTTCTACACTTCTGAACTGATCAAAGTGTCATCTGCATCCATTATCCCCCACAACAAATGTTGTCCAGCTCACTATCCATAAGGACATCCCAAGCATTATAATTCTGACTGTTCAGAACTATCTTGGTGGAGCTAACATCAGGGATATATGACATCTTCTTGGAAAACTTGAGGTCCTTGAGGTTCTCCAGAGTAAGGTACAAGGGTCTAGATAGCTTGGAAGTAATGATGATTTTGGTACTGATAATGTGTTATAATTATGGCCAGCAATGAGCTTAGGCAAATGAGCAGTATTTTAAGCAAAAGAAACGCTGGACACCTTGTGTCAATAATTGCTGATGGGCTCTCACAATGAGGAAATACGTTGGATGATATTGGTGATGAATTTGATTGGATGATGAATATGAATGAGGGAAAACGGCAGGGAGAAGAGCTCCTTAAGTACAAAAGATTGGTCTGTTGTGAGCCCATGATACAACAAGCCAAAAGGCACATTTTCCGCTCCAAAGGAGCTCTACAGGCTCTACTGGCCTTGTTACTTGGTTTGGGCTACATCAGCCCGCATGGCATCAGTCCCTGTACCCTTACAACCAGCCTATTCCGGTCATTTCTGGTGTTTCCACCTTAATGGGAATGAACCAGCCCCTTAGCTGTTCAAACCCCTGGCCAGTTGTCTGTTACAATTGGACTGTTACCTCACATGCTGGCTGGTTGCCTCATGCAACCAGCCCCTGGCCATACAAATGGCCAGGTGGGACCCAGGACACACCTGGGTCTGGTCTTAGACACACATGGGGGGGGGTGTAACCAGCGGACATGCCTCCCCCCCCCTCTTTCACTCAAATCCCTGGAGGGGGCGGTCAAATCCCCCTGCCAGGGTCCCTGGAGGTTGATTCCCCCAGGGCGTTTTCAAGGTAAGTGGTCTGGGGGGTGGTCAAATACCCTCCAGCCTGTCGCTCCTCCCCCTTGGTAAAGGGGGGGGGAGAGTGCCCCTTTGATGGTGGGGGGGTGGTTAATTCCCCCCCACCGCTGGTCACCTCACTGCAACTGGCCTAGCCACCACACTTGGTGGGGGGTGATCAGGTCCCCCCCACCATGACCGGTTGCTGTCTGGTTCAATCCAGCCAGCCCTCCCCTTCCTCCTTGCAACGGCAAGCAAGGGGAGGGGGAGGAGCCGGGGCCATAGGCCCCAGCCCCGCGGCAGCCGCAACCGGGGTGGGGGGACTCCATTTTGAGTCCCCCTGCCCCCTAAAATGGCCCCGCGCAGGCCATTGGGCCCCATAAACGGTCTGTAAGCAAAAACAGCAGCCCCAAGCGGGCTGCAACACGGGCAGCAGCCCCAAATGGGCTGCGACACCGGCAGCAGCACCAATGGGCTGCCCCCAAGCCCAAAAAGTGAGTTTAACATACTTTGGCAGGCCAGCCTATCTGGCCAAGTATGTCCAAAATAAACCTTGGGCCCAATTATTTGCATACAAGCCCTTCTGGCTGTATTTGCCCATATACCCCACCGGGTCCGTTAGGGCCCGTGTACCAATAGCCCTGTTTCACACATTTTGAGGCCAGTTTCCCCAAATCCATGACATCCACACAGGCACGTATGGTCCATGTGTGTGTCCAATGGGCCGCAGAGGCCCACATGTGCACCCCATTTGTATTACACTCATACGTAGCACACCGGTAAGTGAATACGTATTTTAACACTTCCACCTATGCTATGACCTTGGGAAAAAAATTACTGTTATTTCATTTACCATCCCCTTCCTTTCATTCATTGCCTCACTGCTCTCTATTTGTAGATGACCATCCATTTGGTTTTATCTAGTCACCTTTGAAACAAATTATAAATTCTGCATTTCCTGCCTGAAGACTTTCTCCTCAGTTAGTTAATTTCATACATTCTTGCATCTTGCTAAATCCAGTCATCACATTGGGATTGGCTTTGGTTTCCTTCATTGGAACACTTCTCCCCTCTTGCTGTTTGTTGAGTCACCCAATCATAAGTTTGCACTTTGCAGCTAGCCTTGCTACCTTGCATTTGCCCCTTGCACTCAGTCTCTTCCTTTGCGCTCACAATCATCTAAGATTGCCCTATGGTACCTGGGGTGGTTTTGTGAAAGTATAGGTATTACTTGGTTCAACTCACGGCTTCTCTATTGATCCATTGATTCTCATCCAATGGATGAAGTGGGAAAAATTTCCAAGTGGGTTAGAAGGATAGAATAAGGCTCTAGCTTTCCAGGTTTCTCCCACAAGATCACAGTTAGCATTGTGCATCCAAGTGCTTGTGAGTTTCTGAGGGCTCTTGGGGACAAATTTTCATGGGATTGGGGATCAATTAGATGTGGTGAGGAGAAAAACCAGGGGGGTCATTCCAATTGGATCAAGAAAGAGGAACCACCCTGGTTATAATCAACCCTCAGACTTCCATTCTTGGTCACAAACTCACACTAGTTTGCACCCATGCATAGATAGCCACACCAACTTTATAGTTTGCAAATGGACTAGTTCCTTACCCTGCATAAACTACATCTTCACATTTGCATTGTTTCAAATGTCATTCCTTCCTGTCCCATCCATTACATCCTTGTAAGCTCAGATTCTATTTTCTTACACCTACCCTACAGCCTCAGAAACAACTGTACTGTTATTTCATTTCCCATTTGTTCATTTCATTCATTTCCTCATAGCCTCATAGCTGTAGCAAACCATCTATCAGGTTGTATCTAGTCACCTTTGGATTACCTTAGAAAGGCTTTTTTGCCTGCCTTAAGATTGTCTCCTCAGTTAGTTAATTTCATATGTTCCCCCACCTTGCTAAATCCAGTCATCACATTGGGATTGACTTTTTTTTCCTTTCCATTGGAAAATTTCTCCCCTCTTGCTGTTTGTTGAGCCACTCAATCACAAGTTTGCACTTTGCAGTTAGCCTCACTAACTTTCACTTGCCCTCACACTCATTCTCTTCCTTTGCGCTCACAATCATCTAAGATTGCCCTATGGTAGGTGGGGTGGTTGTGTGACAACCTCCACATCAGCAAATCAGGAACTCACAATGAGCTTCTTTGACTTAATTTATCAACCCCAATTTGATTATTCAATCCCACCAGATCAATTTCATCCTCCTCATCATCCATCCAGCTACTTCTCCTCAAGCCATCAATCTCAATAACTCATCACTCATCCATATTACTTGCACCAATCACCACCTCTTGACCTGTGCCTGCTCCAGGATCAAAAGAGATGGAAAATAGAGCAAAATGAACTTCCTCAATATCACACCATAATTGATCAACCTCCAATCCCGTCTTGATTAATCTGCCTCCCAGTCTTCCCAGTCCTACCAGACTCATGACCTCAATTGGATTGTTAAACTATTCCAAGTTCCCATGTTCTATCATGAGGTTGAGTGCAATCCATCTGATCAAAATAACATCTTGCAGCCCTCATCTTCAACAAAGAAACTTCTCAACATAAAATTCATCTCCCCTCTTCCTTTTCTCCAACCTCCAGAGTCTGAATCCAAATCTCACCTTGACCTTGAGGTATTCATGTTGGCCACTCCAGATGGAGGGACTGATTACAATATTTTGGGATGGCTAGTAGGCATCATGTCACAATTTTCATTTTATGGAAGGCTGCAAGGATTCGATTAAAATCCAGCTGATCCACATTGCTTCTATTTTGCTTAATCAATTTTAACTTCCAAAAAGCTAGTCTGGTATGATGTGCCCAATTTTTGAATTTTGTTTATTCTATCTTTTTTCTGGTTTTTTCCATCTGGGTTGTTGATAATTTATCTCAGAACCCCTATTCTTGGAAATCATTTTGTTCTTTTTATTTTGATTATTGACATTGAGGAATGATGGTACTGTTTTTTTTTTGTTTGGTGCAGGTTGTGGGCTATGTCAAGGATCCCAAATGGTAGAAGCTTTCTTTAGATTTTCATCTAGCTGCTGAAAGTTTGGAGGCTCAAGAGAGTAGCCTGGCTCAAATCTATTGCAAATTCTCATCTCTTGTTGCTAGGCATTGGCAGATGATTTTCAAAACCGCAATCAAATTGCCCAAGCAAGCCCATCATTTAACCAAATAACCCTCAATCATTTCACATTCAATAAATAAATCATCCACATCAGGACTTGGTCCATGATCATTCATCATCCCTAGGGAGATTTCACCATCATTCTTCCACTCCTGGAAGTCCTTCAAGCTTGAAAAGTCACCCTCTTTCCAATTCCAGAATTTCCCTTAAAATTACAAATTCATTCTCATCCTCTGACTCTTTGTTAACCTTGAAAAAACATGGCAAAATAAGTCTTGAGACCTGAAAAATTCTCACCTCTTCTGTTGCTTGAAAATACCAAAACATTTCCCACTTTTCTTGTCACCCTTTAACTCCTTTCTGTCCTTCTTCCCCCCCCCCCCCCATTTTGCACTGTTCTCCTGATTGTTTGGTCTCCATCATCTTTGGAAAGCAAATCAGACATCCCATCCTCCAACCGGATTCCCCCTCACTGTTCTTGTTCACTCCCAGATCTTAAAACATCAGATTTGGTGAAAATTGGTAGGCCAAGCACACCTACCACTGCTTTCAAGGTATCAAGACCTGAAGAGAGAATGAGACCCCAATTTTTTTACGGATCATCAACCCTCACACTTGTGGCTTTTCAGCTGGCAAAAACTCTCAATCAATGATGTTTTTGATGCTCCCAAAGAATTGACTGCCTTTACCAAACCACTGGTGGATGAAAAGATGAATTTTGAGATGATGAAGGCCAATGCTTAAATCTTTTGAGGATGTAATCCCTTTATAGGGAAATACATGTCAAAATATTGCTCATATCATTAAAACTCCATTACGAAAGGAGAGAGAAGAAAATTTTGTCCATGATGAAAAAAAGAATGATTCAGATTCATTTAATAACAAGGAAGTTATTCAATATTCAATTCCTGTGAAATATGATACAGGAATTTCACAAATACATAAAGCTAAATCAATATCTTGTGCGGAAAAACATACATAAATTTATAAAGAAGAAAAGCAAAGAAATAAGATAGATTCTTTAAATCTATTGCTTAAGAAAAAAATGCATAATGAACTTACCAAAGGAAATGTATACGGATTCAAAGCTGAAAGATGGAATAAAGCAAAGAAGCAAAAAGTAAACACAGGATTTTTTTGATTTAAGAAGTGTAGAAAGATAAATGCAATTTAGTATTTCAATTTCATCTCAGAACAAGGGAGATTTCCTAGAAAGAGAAAGCTCCAAACTAAAACAAGATCACAACAAAAAAAAGTGTGCATTTTCACCCTCTTCCTCATATTTTAAATATTCTTTACCTTGTGTACATCTCATTTTTCCATTTTTTTGATGACAGGTATATTCAATATAAAATCCCTCTCATCTCCCCATGATTTGAACCTTTCATTCACATTGACATAAATTCATTCAATTTTGTTATTGCATTGTTCAAATCCCATCAAAATATTTTTTGTTAACCGTGAATACCTCTACTGACCAAATTAATCATTGCAATAAAATCATGTCTTCTTATCATCTCAGTTGATTAGGCCCTCTCATCCTCTCCTCATTCCATCCAGTCTCACCATGTTACTGCTCATGACCTAACATCTTGTGAATTCTCTCTAGGCATTGACTCAGTCACTCAAGGCATTCTTTTGAAAAAATCTAAGCTTGTAAAATGGCTGGTTGATCATCCCTGTTGTTCAAACAGATCAATCAAGCTCTGAAGATTTGGTGATCCCCAATTTAACCAATTCCAGATCCATTTTTTATAGCATTTATATCCTCTAGAGTCATTTTGCTCCCTCCACTACTCTCCAAACTTCCAACAATTTGTGTTGTGTCATCAAACCCTTGGTGGAGGATGAAAAAAAATTGATCTTTCCTTCTCCTCCTTCAAAAACATGTGATGATATTCTAGTCTCTCCATTTTTAATTCCTGATTAACTCCGCACCGCTCAGTCAGCTTACCCCCCAAACATGAATTATTTTATTTTTTGTTGTGATTTTGCCTACATATCATTCCCAACTAATCTCCATTCTCTTTTTTTCACAACTTTGGCTCTATTAAAAAGCCTCAAAACCTTTTTCTGCAACACCAGTTCTTCTCCCACAACCCTCAAAATTTTATAAAATTAATTGAATACCTCTTGATCCTCACCCCAATCAAATCAAGTGGACGGGAGGGAACAAGATGGGAGGAGATGGTTTGACAAACGTCAGAAGACATGGCAAGAATAGGGCTTGCAACCCTCAAAATTTTATACAATGAATTGAATCCATGTTGATCCTCACTCCAAGTGAAGTATGTGGATGGCAGGAGATGATTTCAAAAACATACAGACAGGTGGCAATAATAGTGCTTTTCAGAAAAAGAGGGCTCAAAAGAGAGATTCTGGAATATCTTTGGAAGTAGAAGAGGAGGGGATTGAAAAATCTTTGACCTGAGGAAGGGAGAAATCCAAAGAGTTAAGTAAGGGATCCAATAAATTGTTTGAATGGTTGGCCAATTCCAATGTAGTCATGATTGGAGCTGGTTGTGTTGGGATATCCTCTTTGGCATCAGATTGGGGCCACTTATGAAAAGGAAAATTAAAGTCCAACTTATCAACCACTAAGTTGATTCCCTTGCCTTTATCATATTTTTGGACACCCAAGCCAGTGGAGATTGACATTTACTGAGCCTTTCTTTACTTGAATTGATATTTCTTGAATTGCTCCCTCATCTGTTGGGATTAAAGATCCAGCCTAAATTTTTTAATTCTTTAGTTCATTGGCCATCAGGAGATAACCATTAACCTTAGATAATGGAGGTTTGCAATCTTTTGTTTCATTAATGGATGCAAAGCAAGCATCTCAGTTGGATGGAATTTCAAATCAATTTAACAGGATGATGTGATCAGCTCTCTTGAGCTGAATTGAGCCTTTGGAATCTGATGGGGGAGGATTGTTGTATTTAGGGTTCCTTTGGGATTTTTTCTTTGGTCCATTGGATTTCCTTGTGGAATTTCAGAGGGATATTTGCTGAGTGGCTATTTGAAAAGTGTCAGATAAATTAAGTAATGAGAGAAATAAATTTATGAGAGAAATAAATTAGTGATGAGAGTGATAAAGTGATCATAGAAATAATTTATGAGAGTGATGAAGTGATGAGAGCAATAAGTGATGAGTGTGATGAATTTATGAGAGCAATAAGTGATGACATTGATGAAGTGATGAGAGCAATCAGGTGATTAGAGTGATGAATTGATGAATTGACGACAGCAATAAGTGAATAGAGTTATGAATCAGATTTATCAGATGAGGTTGGGAGTAGAAGGAGGTGGTAAGCAAGGGGTGGACATGGACCAATTGTGAAAAATACTTGAGAATCTTCTTATTGCAGTTTGATATATATATAAACTCTTGTAACAGTAAATCTTAGTAGACAATTGACAATGGTGTGGATATGAAATTAAATCAGGGGTTAAGCATTGGGAAGGTAAGGAACGCGCACATGAAAGAGTGTAGTTTTCAGAAAGAGATGGAAAGAATGAAATGAGGAACAAATCTTCACCTTAGTCAAGTGCACTACTAGTGGCTCTGGCAAGTTGATTGTAGGAGAAGATGACGTTGGTTGTTGCTCCTCCTTGATGCTAATAGAGTGCCAGTGACTGGTTTGTGTGCTGTACGGAGCTTTGGGCTTATGGCTTGAGGACAACTTGGGTGGAGATGAGACGGATGATGAGACAAGACAGGAAATCAGATGAGAGGTAGGTGGTGAGCAAGGGAAGAGGATGAACCAAGAAATTGACGAGAGACACTAGGCAGTGGAGAACTGAGACCGCAACCTGGCGTAGGACCAAGTACACTCGCAGAGGTAGATGACGTACACTGCGGGCAGGAGCTGCCGGATCTTTAGTTAACACCAATATGTGGAACAATGTGTGGTGGAGGTTTCAAAAAAAATATAAATAATTCATCTGACAAAACCCTTTTTTTTCAGGTAACTTTGACAAGTCTGATGTGAAATAAGTGGGTCTTTTTTATTTTGAATGGTGTGTTAGAAATTTGGGTATTTTCTGAAAAAAGCCATTAAAATATGTCAGGTGGTCTAACTCTTATATTCCCTAATGATAGTTTTGGTGATAAAATATCTAATTTTTTATCCAGTTCCTGAAGCTCCCTTTGGAAACTTCTTAAGATTCAAAAAAAGCTCTTCAGAGCTTATCATAACAAATCAGATTTGAAAAACTGAAAATTCCACCAAATCCTTGGGAAATATCTTCAAATTAACATCAAATACCAACACAAAAACTTGGAAAATTTTCTATCCTTTTCTGAATTTGAATAAAAAAATTCCTTTCATTTTTCCACTTACCAAACCGCATTCCAAAAAATTCATTGATTCAGCCCCCAATTTAGATTTGTTCAAATTGAAACCTAGAAAAAATATGGTAATTACCTAGAAACCTTAAGGGAACCACAGGTTTACCTTTCACAAAACCTCAAAAATTCTGAAGAAAATTACAGATCTTAATTGGATAAGAATGGAATTTCCCCTTCCTCTTTCCAATTTGGTAATAGATTATTGTCAGATTTCAGTAAGATTTGAACCACTCAAACCTCCAAGAAACTTTCCAATCAATGTTTAGGACCATTCACAATCCTTGATCAAGCCTTGAAGAATGCCTTACACTTGACCATCCACCCAAATTGAAAGGAATTCAATTCATTTTCCATGTCTGCCTTATAAAGCCTGAAATAGATTTATACCCAGGAAAAGCTCACACAATTTGCAATTATTCCTCTTTCAGAAAGCCCCTTGAGTGGGAAGTGAGTGTTATCCTTCATTCAAGGGTTTGTAAACAAAAACTCAAGTATTTTCTTCAATCTGGAAGTTTTCAAAATTAACCTGATCAAAACTTTTTGGAACCTCCAAAAAACATCACCAACTGCCTTGAGATATTTAAATAATTCAGTCAAAGATATCATGAAAAAACTTTACTCTGAAAACACTTGATGCATAAATATTTTAACTCAATTTTTATTCCTTAGTCTTTATTTCATTTTCTTCTTCTTCCTAAAAATAAAATCCCTATATATGAAAAACCTCAAATATAATGTAAAAACAAATACTAAACACTATTCAAATGTCTAATTTCTGGTCCTTGAATATTTATTTTACTTCCGAATTCTTATATGCATTAATTTCAACAACTCCTCCTTCACTATCCCAAAAATACCACCAAATATTCTTTAAAATAATCTTTAATCCCATCAAATTATTCTCCTACTTTCCTTATCTTCCTTAAAGTTTTTACCTCTTTGTCTTTAATCTTGCCTACTTGGAGCCAACTGTCAAATTTTTCCCTCAAAAAAATCCTCCATGGTCCTTCTGTTTCAATTGCAGCACCAATCACCCTTGACTCATTTTAAATGGTAGGGGAAATTGATCCCACCTTAATCACACACTTCTGCAACCTGTGCTCCAAAACCTTCAACTCCTCTTCCCTCATGCTCAATATATTTTCCCATTGCTTCATTTTTTCCTCCCTCTTTTCAAACTTCACCCCCTGGAAATCCAATTCCTCAAGCCTAAAGTTGAAAAATTTTCCAGATGCATCCCCCTTTCCAAATTTTGAAAGTAAATTTCCAACAAATCACCCTTCCATGGGCCAACATCCCAATTCAGGACCTTTCACTGCATTTTCACCCAATTCTGTTCCTCAATTCATCAACTTTGCTTCTTCTCACCTGCTCCCTCCACTCATCCACCACTCACTTCCTCCCTCCACTCATCTCACCCACTCATTTGCTCCCTCCACTCATTCTCTTTGTCTCATCAAACTCACTCCCTTCTATATCACCCTGTCATTCCCTCAATCACCATCAGCTTTTGATTCCCCCTTCTGCTACAATCCTGCTTCAAGCAACTCTTCAACTCCATCTTACTCCTAATTGACTCTAACTCCACTACATCAATCATCAAAACTCATCAACTCTAAACTAACTATGCCACTTTCTCAATTTCACCCTTGCCAATTAATATTTCCTTTCTTCCTGTTTTCCAAATGTGGGATTTTCTCAAATGAAAGATGAAAAATGATCATAAAATTACCTATCTTTCTTTCAGACTGTTTTCCTCAGCTCTCCTTCTTCCACCTTATAGAATCCTTCATTGTACTCTTAAGTGCCTCCTGTTATATCTGTGTCCACTCAGAGTGAGGACCTTGTTTGATTCAGATTCACTGTTCTTTTCTTGCTTTCATATCTACTTTTTTTGATCTTTCTTTGTCTTAGTCTGTTGGTGCAGGAAAGTCTAAATCTTAGCTACTCACCCAACTCCTCAAGCTTGTATATATCCAATTCTTACTTTCCTCATTCTTCAATCTCTTTTCAATTTTGATCCATCAGTACCCCTTCTGCTTCTTTTCCTTTTTCTACTTCCATTTCTTCCCCCTTGTACTTATGCATTGGAAAATCTGATGCATCACTCAAATTTTTTTTATTGATTTCAATTATTTCCACTGCTTTGACACTTGTGAAAATTCCTCTCTGGATTTCTCAATCAAAACAAGTAAAAAACTTCTGTAATCCTTCTTTGAATATGTTCATAAAATTTGGTACCCAAAATGCCATTAGATTCTTTCTCACATTCCTTCAAATCAGTTTCAAAATTCTTGGAAAAATTTTCTTCCTTAGAACTACCAAAATTTGGCCCTTCTGCCTCTTCCAAGCTCCTTTCAATCTTGTTTTCCAATATTTCTTTCTCTTTTTTATTTGAACACACTATTCCTCCAATTTTTTTGCCTGCAATAAAACAAAACATGATTCTGCTGGTAGTACTCACACTTTGAGCCTGGGCCTAAATTTTCAGTGGACTCAGCACAAATTAATCATCAACGTTGTAAGACTCCAAAAGGTGGCGTGGCAGTTCTGTGGAGGGGAAAGGTGCTGTTTAGGCTGCCCTCCTGAGTGTTACAAAAATATTTAAATGTAACCAAGATCAAGGTCCAGAACCTGGTAAATGAGGAATCAAGGAGTAGAGGATAAAGATGATAATAGTTTGGTAGCAATGGAACAGCACTATCTGAGACAAGATTATGCAGGGAAAAACTTGAACAAAAGAAGTTAAAGTCTGCTTAGAGTTCAAGGAACAAAAGCTGTTGTATGCAAACAACTCCCACAAGCTAATAACTCTGGTTTTCAGCAGAAGATTGGGGATGATCAACTCAAACCCAAGCAACCTCCAGGTTCTCAATGAACCTGCCCAACTCTCTGCAATCAAGCGCTTGAAGGGTACCAGATAACTGAGGGTGGCTGTACAAGACAAAGCACAATGTTTAAGAAGCTCTAAAAGCAAACAGTAACTGATGTGAAGCAAGGATAACCTCAACACTTCTCAAGGGACTCAAGAGTAGGCTGGCAGAATGCAACTCCAAAGAAGATAAGGGGAGGTATAACACTCCAGGTCTTAAGCTTAATAAGAACTCTTCAATCAATTGTGATTGGATCCAGAAAGATGATCAAGGATCAGGACCATTATGGTCAGAGAAAGGGATCAAGGAGTGGTATAAAACACTCAAAAATTCCAACAGACAGAATTTTTCTTCAACCAGCAAGGCTATTGGTTGGTGATAAGGATCAAGGATCAAGGGTTTGAGTATGGAGGCTCAAGGATCAAGGGTTGAGTATGGAGGCTCAAGGATCAAAGGTGTGCTTATTTCATGCTGGATGATTCCCCTTCCCAATCCAAAAGGCAGGGGAGAGCCCTCCTTATATGGGCAGGAGGCCCTGTTAGACTATGTACAACGGATTCTTCAAATAGAGCGGAAAAAGAAAGAAAATCAGGTGACAGGAAAAATTTTATCATGCGGGCCAGTGGAAATCCTTCTCATCCCTTCATCATCTCTTGCGTCTGTCCATGGATGGGCGCGCGCGACAACACCGGAATCACCCACCCCTTGTCTGAAGGCGGACGGGGTGGGAAAGGAAAATGAACTGGACTGTGGCGGATGTCTGCGGGCGGTAGTTGACACTTCTCCACCCCCACCTGGAGATGGAAAGGGGGTGGGAGAGTCCCAGGAAGGACAACAGATGAAGTTTGTGAGAGCGCGGATGGGCGGATAGGAGATTGGTTCCAGGCAATTGCGTAAATCCTGACGGGCTTGAGATTGGCAACTTATAGATCAAGTGAGGTGGGAGATTGACGGATCCAAGGATTGGACAAACGCTTGGAAGTGCAGTCGGGATGGATTTGGTAAGTCATGGATGAGCGCCGCGCGACAATAATGATGAGAATGAGCGCCACGCAATGGTTGAATAAGAGATTGGGACGCGCGACGCGCAAGGATAAGGATGAGCAACGCGGGACGTGCGAGGATAAGGACGCGGGACAATGATAGATGAGCGACGCGCGATGATGAAGGTGAGCAGCGTGCAACAATGACAATGCGGATGAGGGATGCGCGACAAGTGAGGGTGAGGATGGGATGAGGAGGCGCAGGACAAGTGCGTTTGACTGGTAAAGTGACATGATAGAGCGTAGGGATGATGGGAGATGAAGATGGATGCTGGGATTGATTGGTAGCATCCCAAATGAAGTTATTAAGATCTTCACCGGGGGTGGATGGGTGATATGAGGCTGAGCTAAGATTGGCCAGGGTGTCCAGGATGGGGCACCACATCTCTCCCCAACTTACAGACTGTCCCTAGTCTGCTCCCAAGTTTGATGCCATAAAAAAACAAAGGAAAGAAAAGATGATTGAAACCAAAGAATGGCCATTTTGATCTTGAGAGTGGTTGAAAAAGAATATGTTTACCCGTCCAAAAATCCTAGAAGTGGCTGAGATAAAATGAAGAAGGCATCCCAGGTGCTCACATGCGTGGCATGAAGTAGAGTTTCACAACAAAATGCAGCAGATGACCCTGGTGGTGCACAATTGGGAGGACTTACTTTTGGAACAAGTTGCCTCCACAAGAATGAAATTTCTTGACCTGATTGGCAGAGAACCTTCTTGCCATCTGAGTACCATCCAGTTCCTCCAAAACATATGATCCACCTCTAACTTGACGGATCACTTGGTAAGGACCATTCCAGCGGCTCGAGAAAAGCTTTCCCCACTGAGTTTCCAAGGAACAATTATAAGCTAAGACTAGATGCCCAGGGTTCAAGGAATCCCTGATTTGCTTTGAATGCTTGTCTTCCCAAAACTGAACTGATTTTTCCCTAGACTCCATCATTTTCTGATAAGCTTCACTACGGAAATCTTCACTCCTTTCCAGCTGCTTGGATCTGGAAACTAATAGATCAGTGGTGGAAGAAACCCTTTCCCAAGAAATACCTAAGAAAGATTCCATCTCCAGATCCAGAGGAAGGATGGCCCTTTCACCAAAAATTATTTCTTAAGGTGAATAGCCAGTGGTTTGCTTAGTTGAAATTTGATCAGAGAAGAGGACCAGGGGGAGGAATTTGCAAACATTCTTGCCACTTTCACCAGCCAGTTTGACAAGAGCAGCCTTCAAAGGGGCATGGCCTCTTTCCACCATGCCTTGGCCTTCAGGATAATAAGGAGTGGTCACCCTATGTTGACCAGGAAGTGATTGGATCATATCAGCAGTTTACCACCAAACTCGGAGCCGCCATCAGTTGAATAAGATTGTGCCAAGCCATAATGCATTGTCCAAGTCTCATAAAGGAAAGCTGCTACTTATTCAGAGCTGAGGTTCTTAAGAAACTTTGCTTCAACCCATCCAGAAAGATCATCTCTAGCCACAATGAGGTACTTAGCTCCACCAGCCTTAATGTGAACCACATCCATAGCAATCCTCCCAAAGACGGTGGACTCTCCAGTGGGGTAAAAACTTTCATCTGGGCGCCTAAGATCATGTTGCTGGCACACTTCACAACTCCTGCACCATTGAGCAATGGATTTCTTCAGAGATGGCCACTAAAATCGTTTGGATATTCGTTGATAAGTTCCAGTTTCCCCACAATGACCAAGGCCTTCATGGAGACTTTCCAGGATCAAATCTTGCTTGGAAGGGATAGTGACCACAACAAGTGCACAGGGAGTTCCTCTTTTCACAAGCCTGGTGCCTTGAACAAAGAAGTTGGAGGACTTCCTCTTGAGAGATCAAAAATCTTTAGCAGAGATATCAGGGGGTCTTTGGAGAGTTGAAAGGTACTGCTCTAACTTAAGCCAGAAACCTTGCTGGAAACCAGAGTAATCTTGGGAGGAGAAAGCAAAAACAGGGAGGACCAAGGGTTCTTCCTCATCAAAATCTATTCCAACATCTGATTCATCATCTCCAAGAGGTCTCCTAGATAAACCATCAGGCATAGTAAAATATTTCCCAGGTCTGTGGACAATATCAAAAGAGAACAACTGGATAAAAGCCACCCAACAAGTCATTGGAGCATTTGGAAGGCTGGGGGCATTGATCATTTCAATAATGGATTGTGCATTGACTTGTAACTTGAAGTGTTGACCCCAAAGGACAGTCTGGAGCTTCTTCAACATTCGGGCCACACAGCAAAGTTCCAGTTTTGGCTGGGAGTACCTGGATTCCACATCTGAGAAAAGAAGAGATTCATACAGAGCAGGATGATCCAAACCATTTTCATCTTCCTGGGTAAGGACAGCCCCAACAGATTGATAACTAGAGTCCACTGCCAGCTTGATCCTGCCAGCTCCGGGTCCATAAGTGATCTTTTTCAAAACAATGTCTTTCCCAAGAATTGTTTTGAGCAACTGAGATGCTTGTTTGCAATCTTGGGTCCAAATCCATTCAGCATCCTTCCTGGTTAAGCAACGCAAGGGAATACAGATTTTGGATAATGAGGGAATGAAGATTCTGACATAAGTTACAACACCTAGGAAACCTCCAACTTCCATTGGATTTATTGGAGTAGGCCAGGAGATGATTTTGTTTACTTTAGAGGGTGCCATCCTTCTTCCTTCCTTGCAGAATATATGACCAATGATTTCCAAGGCAGGGACACAGGCGGCAAGTTTTGATCCAGAGACAGTAAGGCCAGATTCCTTGATTTGAAACAAAATTCTTTCCAAGATAGTAGCATACTCCCAGATAAATTGTTGGATTCCTGAGTTCCAAGGTAAAAGCTCATTATCATAGTCAGAAACTGGGCCTTTAATCCCACCATCATCAATAAAGATACCCGCATGATCCGGGATTTTGTCCTGGAGGATCCACATCATCTGAGCCTGATAGACTGCAACCAAGTTGGTGGCACCTTGAGGCAATCAAGTCAGTTGAAATCTACCAAGGGAAGTATTGAAAGTAGTGAGGGGACAAGAAATAGGATGCAAGGATTGTTCTTCATAGCCACCCATAATGTCACCTAGACCATAGCAAGCTCTCCCAGAGAAGGATTCAACAAATTCTTCAGTGGCAGGAGGCACGCCATAGTCTTTAATAGTAACTTTATTAAGAGGTTGGAGATCATGAACTACTCTAAGTTTACAATTACTCTTTATAACACAGAAAACAGGACTGGAATAGCTAGAAGTTGATTGTTTGTATAAACCGGTTTGGACTCGTTTGCGGACCAACTTGATGAATTTGTTAACTTTAGCAGCAGGGATTGGGATCTTCTTCTTTTGCCAGGGATCATGTTCAACTACAGGGATGATGTAAGGGAAACCATAGGATTCTTTCAAGAGACATCTTTCTTCTTCACAGAAAGCAATGGATTTTTCCCTAAGAGCTAGGAAATTTTTGATCAAATTTAACTCATCAGGAAGAAGCCATCCATCTGGACCAAAGTTGACCACTTTCAGACGTTCTTCAGTGACCCGACCAGAGGGAATGAATGGACCAGTGAGGGATTGGGATAGACCACAGTAAGTATTGCAGGATAGAGGAGGACGCATAAGGGGAGGATTGAGGTTGAGAGGCATTTGTTGGTTGACTGGCCGGACCTTCTTTGCGACTGGTTTGTACCTGGTGGGAAAGGAGAGGAATCCTTGCTTCCTCCAAGCATTGACCAGTGAGACCTGACTACGTAAACTGAGACCATGTTCCAAAATCTTCCAAGTTTGATGTTCTGCCGCGTCCTTGAAAGGTGCCTTCTCCATAAAAGGGGATCCAAAAGATAACACATTTCTCACATGTGTGGCACAGGGTAGAGTTTCAAAAATGACAGCAGTAGAAGCCCCTGGTGGTGCACAATTGGGAGGACTTACTTTTGCCCCAAATTGCCTCCACCTAAGACCATACTCCTTCATACCAAAGCCACCAAGAAAAGAATCAAGATCAAGATCTAGTTTAGACTCATTGCGGAGATTCAAAAACGGAATAGAGGATGATTGATCAGACTGAAAAGAAAAAGGAAAAGAAGATACAACAGATCCAGATAGAGAAGAAATATTTTTGGATTTTTCAGATTTTTTATGTGTTTGATTTTTGATCTTATTTGGATGAGAAGGAAATGATGAGGAAAAAGAAAGATATGCCTCTGAGGTGGGAGTTGGTCCATGAGTTGAAGTCTGAGGCTGAGAAGAACTACAACTATCAGTAGGGCCAACTATTCTGCTAAAAAATGAGGATGAGAGGAATGAGAGTTTTCTTTCTGCTTTCCTTTCAGGACAGATTTGGGAGGATGACCGGGGAAGTCTCTTTCCCAACAACCAGAATCCAGAGAACAAAGAGGAACTTCAATCTTTCTGCCATCAGCATCAGGGAGGAGAATTCTCTCCCCAACTTGATCAGAAAACATCAGGGTAGCACCAAAGTCCATTAAGAAAGGTCTTCCCAAGATCATGGGACCATCCAGACGAGTGATCCAGAAGTGACAGGTGCCAACAATATTTCATCCAATTCAAACAGGGATATCCTCAGCAATACCAACCATCTCACAGGACTGATTCCCAATTCCATAAACTGCAGAGTTGAAACTGACCCTTGGGCTAAGTTTAAGCTTGCAGGCCATGGAGTCCAAAATCAAGTTGAGCTGAGAACCCAAATCCACAAGGAGAGAAACCGTTTTAGTTGAATCACCCAGATAACATGGGAGAAAGCCAAGAGGACAGGAATACATGTTGGTATCTGAAGAGGGATCTTTTCCACCAGAATCCTCCATCAGAGTACCAGAGGAGACCTTTAATTTGTCCAAACCAATCTCCACACGTGGACAAGAAAACCATTTCTTCATCCCTTCAGCCACAGATGGAGAGATTGACAGGAGTTCAGCCACAGATAGATCAGGTATTTTAAGATCAGAAATTTTCTTTAATACTCCTTCCACAGCATTAGGGTAGCCCTTGGAGATGCCCCTCTCAAATCAAACTTTGGGCTGGGTGGAGGGAGGAAGATCAGGTGAAAAAGGTGCTGGAAGAGGATCTGAGGGTTGGACAGGTTGAAGAGGGGGAAGATCAGAGTTGTCTTGGAGCCTTTCCATAAGTGGTTCCCTTTCTACTTCCATATCTTCCACATCAGAGGAAGGAGGCTCAGGTGAAGATCAACGTTTAACGGGTTTTTGCAGGATTGAAGATGGAACAGGAGGAGACTTATGAGGTTTTGGTTCCTCATGGCGTTTCCTAGCTGGATCAGATTGATAGGTGCCAGGGAAGATGGAAGAAGTGATAGCTGGAGGATACCAAGGTTGCAGAGTTCCACAGGACAATTGAAAATCCACAGAGACCAAGGATGCTTTCTTAGGAGTTGGTGGTTGGTATGAGGCCACCACATGACGGATCAGACAAGACAAATCAAAAGGGATCAAAGCACCATTAGGAAGGAAGAAATTATTTCCCTTCTGCTCTACTAACTTCTCCTCCTTGTCCTTCTGGAGTTCAGGACATCTACCTGTACCATGGCCTTCCCTATGGCAATAATAACAGACTATAGTAGATTTAGGAACAGAATTAGCAGGTATAGGAGTGGCTAAAGAGGATATTTTCTGATCTATTTTATTCTCAAATTCCTGAAGTAATTTAGTGATCTCATCTATAGTAGGTGTCTCCCGGTGGGTCTGAGGATTGGGTTTAGGTCTGCAATCGGCTTCCATCTTATTCATGATTTTGTTAGATGCTTGAAGAGAGGGGGCAAAGACTGGTTCAGTGATTCTAGGTTTTTCAAAGGTGAGAGCTTTTTGACCTTTCATCACTTTATCCACAGTATTCCTAAGAACCATGAAAGCAGGAAGCTTGAACCAATTATCTCTTGTCGTGATCATGGATCCAGATTTCACCAATTCATCCTTAATTCTTTCCTGCACTCCTGGAGAGAAAGACTGAAAAAATTGCACTCAAATTTTGTCCAACGTATCAATGTGATCGTTCCAAATTAGATAGGACTGGATAGGGTCCCAAGATTTTCTGAAAGCTTGATAGTCAGAGGCTGAGGAGATACCACCATTGGAGATCCATTGAGAAACCAGGGCGTCCAAGTCTTGAAAAGTAAATCTGGCTACATCTATCTTTCCCCAATAGGCCAACATAGCCTCCTTCAGGAGCCTCCAGTTATGAGTTTTGAATCCCTCAAAAGATTCAATAACCTCCATAACTTCTATGGTTCCCTGACCGGTAAGCAAAACCACACTACACACCCCCAGCCTTTCCATGGCGCCAATCTCCTGCTCAATTGTTTTGATCCAGTGGTCCTTCTCAGGACACTCTATTGCTTCCTTGAAGCTTTGAGGAACAAAACTGTCATCAAAACAGGTAAGGTTAGTGGCAGGTTGGTGTGGATAGGGAAGAATGTGAAGGGGACTGATGTAACCCTCCCAGATAGTGGGATGACAAGGTCCAACAATTTGTAGGCAAGGAGCAAGCTGAGAAGAATTAAGGAAGGACTGGCCCTCTTCCAAGGGTTCAGATGACGGGACCAAGGAGGACGCGCTGATGCAGTTTTCATGAGGTGGCAGAGGTTTGTTGATGGGATTCTTGTGAGAAGAAAGAGAAACCCCTCCATCACCAGCCATGAATGAGTTTGCAGCAGGGGGAGGATGATCTTCATAGTCAAAGAAGACATTGTCCTCCTCACCAGGATCTCCCACCATGAAATTGTTAAGTTGACAAGTGGTAACTAGCAATTATTATTTGCAAAGACCAATGAACTAGCAAACAACTCGATTTAATGATAATGAAGGAGCGTGAAGAGAAGACAAAGGAAAGACAGTTGATAGGATCCTTACCCAGGGCACCTCTTCTAGTGTTGGAACTGACGACGACGAGAAGGAAGGTAAGGAAGGAAGGAAATGAAAAGAGATGGTAATGAAAGAAAAGGATCTGCGACGACAAAGGAGCAGATGGAGATGAGAGGGAGGAAATCGAGAAATGACAAGAGTGGCAGACAGATATCTCACATCTGATCAGCCTGAATGATCTGAAATTGAAGTTAGATTCGATTGGAGAATGGAGTTGTTGGAGTTTTTGATCAAGCTGAGCGAGGAAAGGTTGAGCGTGATTGGGACAAAAGATCAGAGGATTAGCTGGTAGTTGAGGAGTTGAGATGAGTGATTGAGAACGATAGGAATATATGGTTGGGCAAGCAGCGGGAAGTGGGGTTGAATCGGATCGAGGAAGAAGGGAAACTTGGAAGTGAGAGGGAAGAGTGGATGAGGATGGAGGAGAGGATGAACTGGAATCTTGAGGTCAGGAAAGGAGGATTTTGAGTCGGGATTCAAGTCAGAGGAGAGCCGAGTGAGCTGACTGTCTTCAATTTGAGGATTCCGCACCGGGAGAGAGTCGAGCGGTCGCGGTGTCCTCAGTGGAACTTGAAGGTGACAACTTGGTAGATGGGAGATGATAACAAGCGGAAAGTAAGAGAGGAGAATCAATACGGACTGGGAAGGAAATGACAACAACAGTGAGAGAGAAATGACAACAGAAATCCCCCTCATTGTCCAAAGAGAGACCATTGCAAGTAACAGGAGAGGAGAACTCATGCTCAAAAAACACAACATGCCTTGTTATGACCACCCAACTATCTCTCAAGCAAAGGACCCGGTAAGTGGCTGCATCATTTTCATACCCCAAGAAGATCCCCTCATCCCAGGTTGGGCCAAGCTTCCAGGCTTGTCAATGCTTTGGAACAGAGATTGTTGATTTTTGAATCTGACAATACAATAGAGGCGGCGACAATCTTTAGCTCTTATAAGATCGGACCGTTTCAAACAATATGGACACCTATAATGATAGGATCCACCAAAGCACAAGTTAGAAGCAATTATTTGCATGAATAGTACCGTTGTGACTAACACCTGACGATACAATAGAGGCAGCGACGATCTTTAGCTCTTATAAGATCGGACCGCTTCAAACAATATGGACACCTATAATGATAGGATCCCCCAAAGCACAAGTTAGAAGCGATTATTTGCATGAATAGTACCGTTGACTAACACCTGACGATACAATAGAGGCGGCAACGATCTTTAGCTCTTATAAGATCGGACCGCTTCAAAAAATATGGACACCTATCTGTGACCCGGTAGTAGATGGAAAAACAACGCTAAGGAATAAGAATAAGATCATTAAAGATGACGCCAAGTTGTTGATACATGGTGAGGAGACAAATTGGACTTACAATGATAGGATCCCCCAAAGCACAAGTTAGAAGCGATGGGGTAAACTATCATTGAGTCTCTGAGACCTATTATAAATAGCCATCACACTAACATTTGAAAAGAGGTGGGAACACGGAAAAGAAATCTATACCAGTGACGTCATAGTCGTTCGTGCTGAGTTTGAACGGTGAGGAAAGGCGCACTTGCCATGACGTCAGAGGTTGGTTGTTGGTGATTGAGGGACTTTGGCGGTTCATAGTGTGGGTGGTTGATTTAATGAGGTTGGTCTGGATCACACTTTCAACAGAGATGAAGGCTTTGCACCCAAACACACGTAATTTCTTGATTTTCGGCAAAAGCTTGGTCCATAGGTGATAAGGAGAGTGATTTTTTCTAGACGGAGTTGGAGACAGATTTGAAAGGAAACAGGCAGTATTGATGGCTTCCGCCCAGAATGTTTTTCGAAGCAGAGACTGACACATAAGGCACTGAGCCTTGTCCAAGATGGTGCAATTGGCTCTCTCGGCTATCCCATTATTCTGAGGGGTTTCCGCTGGAGAAAACTGATGAATGAAACCATGGGAACTAGCCAAGTCCTGAAAATCTTTGTTGAAAAATTCCCCACCTCAATCAGAGACTATCTTCTTGACTTTTCTGTTGTGGAATGTTTCCATTAATTTTTTGAGTTTGACAAACTCTCCAAATGTGTCAGATTTGTTCTTGAGGAGCTTGATGAACTTGAAAGATGAATACTGATTGACTATAGTGAGGAAGTACTTGAAACCGGACACCAAAGGGGGGTTGATAAGACCAACAAGATTGAGATGAATACAATCTAGGACCTTGCGGACTGCATCAAAGTTCCCAGGAAACGGAAGCAGGGTAAGCTTGGACGAGACGCATGTTGAGCAAGTTGAGAGGCCCAAGATGGAGAGCCCAAGGGATTTCATCACAGCTGGCCCCGGGTGTCCCAGACAATGATTCCACAAGGTAGAAGAGGGCTCAGCTAGATTTGCACTTGGAACATGATAGGGAACATTTATTAGTTGGCCCTTGAGATGTCCAGTGAACAAGACCGAGTCATGGTCCTTTAAGGTGAACCTGTCACCTTCTTTGTCAATAGTGATGGAAGTTGATAGCAGGGGAAGCATTGCGATTAGATTCCTCCTGAGACGTGGAACAAAGCGACAATCTTTGAGGGTGTATTGAGTGTTACCAATCCCCAAGGTGATGTTTCCCCAGCCAAGAGATGACAAATGGCTAGTTGTGTTGCCAGTGCTGATTGGAAAAGGATCACATTTCTCAAAGGAGTTAAATAGTGCTCTCTAACCAAACATATGATGTGTGGTGCCACAATCAATAATTGCTTTGTCTTCAGTCACATCAGGAGCCAAATCTTCAGACTGTAAAAGTTAAAGAGATCTGAGAAACCTAGACCAGGCTGACTTGCATGAAAGAGAAGATAAACGTAAGAGTAGAGATAAACAACAAAACTGATAGAGTAGTAGAAGAAGGAAGCTAAGGAAACAATACCAACTTGGAGAACAAGTTTGCAGGTGAGGTTATGGCCTATTGATAGACTTAGCAGGACAAATGCAGAAACATCTAAATATTGAAAAGAGAGAAGGTAAGAAAGAAGATCTGCTGAAGAGCAAAGAGATGAAGTGTGAGATTCAATATTCACGGGAATCTGGCTTGTGAACTTGGGATGTTGATGACTGATCCAACCGGTACCAATGAGTGAATTGTGGAGATAAATCAAGATCTTGAGTGAGTCTTGATGTAGAGTTGAATCAATAGAGATACCTACAGTTCTTTGGATGATAGGTGATCAAGTCAAAGACAAGTTGAGAACCGAGAGAGCCAGGAAGACAAACAGCAAGATGAACAGGAAGACAAGCAGTGAGATGATCCAGAAGTTCCAGTGATTGATAGATTGTAGGGGTTGTCTGTACCAGAGATTGAGAGTCCTGTAGGGTTCCCCCAATGGTTCAGGGTATGACACAGACAGAGCGCGGAGACAATGAGGAATCATGACAGAGACAACAATGAAGGAAAGAAAGAGTGACAAGAGAGAAAATGAAGAACAAGTAACAAGAGAAGGTAGAGCAAGAGGGAAGAGAGTAAGTCAATAAGATAACTAACACAGACAGATATGCTTGTGCATAAGTGAAATGGGCATTAGCCTTTGAGTTGTTGTCCTTCTTTGGTTGAGGCCTTAGGTGGGTGAATTCAACATAACACTTTTCAGGCTTGTGAGATGTGACTTGGGTATTGTGTCCTCCATTGGAGCAGTAGTAGATTACGCAAGATGGGTATTTAAAATCAACATGTGTGATGAGTCCAGAGGCATTCCCTGTGGTCCCTTCAGCTGCCAACTTGTTGTTGGCACTGAGGTGGTGAATATAGCTTTGGATTCTGGCCAAAATTATGAAAGGTTTTTTTACCGCAAGTTTTTCCATGGCTGAACCGTCAACAAGATGATAAAGTTGATATTTTTTGCAAATTTTACCAAGGATATATTAAAAGAGTATGTCATTTTGTATGTTGATGTTCACTGCGGAGACATCCATCAGAGCCTTTTGAAAGCTGCAAATGAATTTCTAAAGGTCTCCTTGATAGTCAAGAGCCATCCACAACATCCATAAGCAACCACAATTGAGTGCCAAAATAGAGGTGTACTGATCATTGATCTTCTTCAAAAGTAAGGTGGCCTTCCTTTTGGTGATGTTGTTCATAACTGAGATTAACACAGTCTGATTAATTCAACTGGTGCTCACACTGACAGCCTTGTAGCTTGCTTTAGTCCATCTTTTGACTGCAGCAGCTAAGGCATCTTCTGGGGTTCCATTCTTGCAGACCTCCATGAGTTCTTTTGAGCAGAGATTAATTTCCATGCGCATCTTCCATTCACTAAAATTGGTACCATCTAGGATAGGTATGTTCAAATTCTCCTTGGTTTCCTTTTCTGATATTTTGTCTTTATTAGGTTCAGAGTTCAACTTTTGAGGGAGATTTTCAAGGTTGTTGGGAGTTCAAAAGCCTTGGGACTGTAAACCTGTTGGAATTAAGGCAACTGAAAGTCATATTTCATCAAGTCAGAATCAGTTGGAAAGGAAATTGGACAGAGACAATGGGAGTCAAATAGCTACCTTAAAGGTGAACAATGAGAGGTGAGACATAAAAGGGACACGTGTGAAATGAAAGGCAGTGGAGGACAGAGCGTGAAGAGTTGGAGAGTCGGAGTGATGAGGGAAAATTCAACAAGAAAAGAAGAGGCAGTATTAAAGCTAGGGGGAGATTTGTGTGTTTAGGAGCAGACAGAAATGAGAAAGAAAATGGCCCAAGTGGTATGAGGTGGAAACGGTAGAATGAAACGGTTGAGGATAAGTGAGACAGGTCAGATTGCTGAAACACAGAGAGTAAGGGGCTAAGATCAAAAAGGAATAAAACAGAAGGGGAAGAAACGTCTGGGAGTCTTGTACCCAAAATGTTCAAGTTATAACAGCTTTTGCATATGTGTTGTTAATTCTCTTCCATATCTTGAATCAGATGTATGAATAAGAATCTATGGGGTTTCACTTGATTTTTTCCTGAGTTTTAAAGAATTAGAGGGACCAGGATCATGTAAAGTGATCTCCATTAACTCATTGTGCCTAAGTAAAATGGTCATCTTTAGTCACCATATTGGAAATTACCCCCCCCCTGAACCATTGTACAGGATATTGAATCGTTGGAGACTCTGCTTGACAACAAGGTTCCTTTCAGTGCATAGATTTTGATGTTTACACCAGGAAAAATCTGGTGGATCTGGTCAGCCAGGGACATCACATCCTTTGGATGAGATGGTTGCTTCCAATGAATTTCTAGAATGTTTCCATCATTTGGAAACACAGATTACCCCCATTATACAATTAGTTGCTTCACAATTTCTCAAATTATTCACATCTGTTTCTGATTTCATTCCATTCTGTTTCCCCTTTTGATATCCTAGCTTTCTCCTTCTTTTCTTCTTGTCTTACTTATGATTTCAATTGGTATTCTCCAAGGTTTCTATTTTACTTCCTCCCAGATTCCATGTGGTTTCCAATTTTTTCCTCCCTGATTTCTCCCTGATTTCCCACAAGTTTCCATTTTCCACCTATTAGCAAAATCTCTCCTAATTTTATGAAATGAAATAAAATCATTTTTGAACAAAATTTATCCTCATCATTCATACCATTCTTTCTCTCATGAAATTTCTGTTCTATCTACAGGTAATGCTTGATACATTTATTTAATTGGAATTTACTCCAACAATAATCCAAAGAAGAAAAAATTTAAACAATTTATAAAACTTTGCATATTCCATAATTTTTAAATTTCACTTTAAGGAAGATATAATTTTGTGACTAGTATTATTTCATTTTGAGAGAAATATATCCCCATCTACCAGATGGGGATGAGCCTTTTCATTAACAATCAAGCTCATCCTATCCATCCACTTTGATTCTAGGCATCAGAATATAAAGAAGAATTCAATCACCATCCTCAAGATCATCAGACCGCCATTTTTTAGTCAATGGATGGCTAGGATAGAATCAAGTTGGGAGTCAAAAAAAGCCAAGAACCAACCATTTGGGCACCAGATTATCTCCAAAGTGGTCAATTGATTTGAAGATTGGATTAAGGAAACTTGTACAATCAGACTAGAGAGAGCCTAAACCTTTAAAAAAAGGGATCTGAGTAAGAAATCAATAAAAATCACAGATCATCTGAAGTTGATTCTTGTCGATTTCTTTTATCATACCTATTTGGGTAGTTAAATTTTCCTGATGATCTGTCAGGAGTTTGAAACTGGGGTATGTTAAGTGAAAGACTCATGGCACCCAGTGTTCTTCCCAAGACATTTTGAATACAAATGCATAAAATAAATTCAAGACAAGAGCGGGACATTAAAATCTTTGCATTGATAAGAAGCAGCACTTGTGAGACAAGGGCAAGGATAACAGACAAAAGGTAAAACATGTATGGATTATTTCAATTTGTCCCTCATTTGATCCAATGTGAAATTCTCAGATCAATCCTTCATCCAAAAGTGGCTCAGGAAAATCTTAAATTTAGCCATCTGATAGCCAAGAATCTTCAGAAGAGCAGCTTGATTGGTCTTCAGTTTCTGACCTTATTCACATAATTCAAAGAGAGATGACAGAGTTGGAACACCACATTGGAGGCTTGTGGGTAGACCCAGGGCTTTTGGTTGGGGTTCTAGTGCACCTGGTGCAACTGATGGGCTATCATTGACTTGTTTGATCATGACAGGCCCTGCAATCATCATCCCCAATTGGAATCACCCAGATTGTTGAAACAAGGGGGGGGTGTGTGTGTCTTATCCCGTCTTAAGCTTGCAAATCAAAAAGTAAGGGCTTGATGACTAATGCAAGGTATGTAACAAGCTTGTGCTCCAGTTCAAACCCAAATCTGGGCTTTTCAAGGTCAAGGAGGAGGAGGAAGAAGAATAGGAAGGGCCAATATATTGACTGAATAAAAGCTGGGGACTATTTGATCTCATCATCAGTTGCAGAGGGATCATCCCATTCCTGGAATGATCTTGACCAAGTTGACTACCCGCCTGATGATGATGATTTCTGGTCCTAGGACTACCAATACTTTCATGACAGTCCTCACCAGGCTGATTACTGTTACTAGTGTTGGTTTTCAAAAGGTTGTGAATTGGAGTCATAAACTGTGAATTTTGGGAAGAGGTGGATGAATAGAGCAGCAAGGGATAATTTGCTTGATTCAAATTGCTGATGGTTCTTGCTTGGTTCAATGCTTCCACAGCTGGTTTCATATTACTTGAACTCAAGCTGGACAAATGATGGTGTTGATAGGTCAAAAATTTGTTAGAATGATGGAATGAGTTTAGAGAATACTTGAGGGAGTCTCTCTTCAGGCTTCTTGAATTCATCATCATTCAACCAGTTGGAGCAGTCACCAATGATGAAGATCCTTGTTTTCCATGGTAATGGGTTAGATTACTAGGTTGAGCTTGATGATGAGAATCTGCAGATTGACCCCCCTCCACCCCACTGATGAGGTTCAAAGTGGTCACACTTGTCAATTTCTTTCAACGCCATTCTAACCAGCCCTTGAAAGCCTGATGATTTGATGCGGGCTCTTGAATAGAAGAATATTGACTGAGAGAGGAACCAGTCCTTCACCAAGGGATCCTTAGAGCTGATGGAGAAGCCCATGGACGGACCTGCTTCAATTTCAACGGTCTTGGTGGCCACATTGCCTTTCCAAGTGTAATCATCCCGTACGTAATCATCAAACCAATTGATCACTAATTTTGGCTCTTCTTTTGTGAACAATAAACCAGAATCACCCTCTAACAACTGCGGAGATGCACGAGGGCGGATGATTGAGAGTGGATGTGAGCTTGATGTCTGTATAAGTTGAGTATTGATGAGGTGAGTCAATGGCTTAAACAGGAAAGGGATGTTCACCTTTCCAATGGTACCTAGCCTGGGCATGTGCATGTACTCATCTGTTGAGCCCAGGCCTATTCTCATGACGGGTTTCCTGCCCATGTAAGTCCTGAGGGAAGGTAACCGTGCCAAAAGTGATCAGAAATCTTTCCCAAGCAATCAAAGCCAACCTTGGGATGTAGAAGTGATGAAAAGAAGTAAGGCAAGCTGGTGTTTCCAGTTGTGGAGGAATTAGGATGAGGAACAAACCTTGAAGGCTTCCAGGATAAACAAATGTCTTGAAGATAAAAAGTGCAAACATGATTAATGGTGAACAGGTGATGCCCGGTTCCCAGAAACCGGGAATCACCCGCAGTGTTATGCCCCCGTAGAGAGTGAAACACCACAAGATGCCAACTAAAATAATTTGGAGTGCCATAAATTTCCTTGCTTATTTTGCTCTACGGGGGCATAACACTGCCCAAAGTTGATGTCTGTTTTCCCAAAAAGGGTCATCAAAATCCATCAATTTAACTTGCCATACAGAGTGGAGGCCTGAGATCAACAAAACCCACATCTATTTGTACTCTAATTTCCAGCTGATTTGCCAGACAAAAATGAATCTCATGCATCATGAACCCCTACCTAGATAATGCTTCATGAAGAACTTCAAAATTGAATTTATTTTCTTTAGAATACTGCAGGTAAAACTATGGAAAATTAATTTATTAATTTCTGAAGCTGTGAAATTAGGATAAAAAACAATGAATTCTCCTGCAATTCAACATAAATAGCTCAATTCCCAGCACAGATAATTTTGATGTGCCATTTTTTCTAGTGAATTTTGTGAGCATTTTCAGCTTCTGATTTCTGACACTCAATAAATAAATTTGCCAGAATTGCAGAAGAAATAAGACCAAGCAACAATATTCCTGTGTATCCAATTTTTGCTGCTTATGTGCATACTTGAGGAAGCTCTTGCATGGTGGATCTGAGATATTTATCATCCACTGCCATTATTACCAGTTTGTTGGGTTACTTTGAACTTGGCTGTTCATGTAATCAAAGGATATTTTTCAAGGTTTATACCATTGTGCCCCCAGAAATTGATGGTGGTTCAAGTGAGGGACCCAACAGAATTTTGGGTGTAGAATCCATTTCTGGCATAATATCAATGGATTTCTAACTCCTTCTATTTTTATTTATTTTATTTTAATTTTATTATTTTGAGCTACTTCTGGCAGCTAGCTCTGCACTAGTAGCAAGCTGACAATGACAATTGGGGCTTTGCCAGGGGCCCCAACAAGCTTGATAGACCATAAGAGGAAAAAAGTTGAGTAATTGAAGAAATATTTACTTGGAAGGGATGCAATTTGGTTAAATTATTTACAAATAATACATATCTGAACAAGATAAAACATTAATCTGGATGAAATCAAAGAGAACCCAGGGAGAAATCAAAGGGATCCTTGGGGGGAAAATAATGGAAAAGAAAAATACACCTTTCATAAGTCCTGCAGAAACCAATTAGAAACACAGTGGAAAATTTGGAGAATCAAATGAGAATTCATTGGTCACTTTTGAAGAATTTAAGAGGAGACTCAGAAGCAACCATGGATCCACTGTGTTTCCATCTTTGTGAAATCTACCAGAAACAAAACATATTTCATGGTGATTTTTTCTGGAAATTGATTATAAACTGTGAAGCAATTTGGGAAACCATCATGGTGAAGTGAAGTCTCTGGTCAGCAAGAGATGCCTGATTTTTCCTGGTGTAATCAGAGAGAATTCTTATTTTATGTGAATGAATTTGTTTATTTCAAACCATTCCTCATATGATTATTTTTTTTCAATATGAGTTTTATTGAGTCTGTTGATTGCAGCTTCAAGTAAAAAGAAACTATATCTGAGATAAAATCATTGGAGTTTTATTTCTAACTTAATGGATGATAAAATGTACAACATTCATGAGCCCTTTAATTAGTATTTAAACAAGTGGAAACAGGTGTGCTATTGGGAGTTTCTGACCCATATTGGAAAATATTTTTAGAGTTCCTGTCATGTAACCAGGTTGAGTCATACCTGTGTTCATGCATCAGTTAGTATTTTATTGGACAGACTTGGTTAAGGTGGTGTTTACTTTCTTGTTTTTCTGGGAATGAACAAATTCCAGTTTCATTTTTTTAGTCACAGAGAATTGATCTTTGGGCCATCTTGTGGCTGTGCTTGTTTAGATTTTTTTTGTTGTGCTCTGTAATCACCCAGTAATATGGGTTGTTATTGGTATTCTTCCTCTTTGGATTTACCAAATGCTTGCAGTTTATTGTTTCCTTGGTGATTACAATTCATACCATGTTATTTCTCTCCAATTTCTGACAAAAAAAACCTTACAACTCAATCAATATTTACATAAAAAACTCAGAAATTCAAGATTTAATAATGATTTAGCATAACTTGAACTTGAAAACCTAATAATTATCCATGAATATCCATTCTAAATTATTTAAAAAAGTCAATTCATCAAATTTTTCCATATCATTCAGCCCATCATGAGACTTCCTGGAAGAACTTCATTGCAAAGAAATTGCATGGAAATTTTTGAAAACCTCAAATTAGAAATTCAACCAAAAATCAACAATTTTCAAACTTTGGCTTTGAATAATTATCTTTTGAAATCAGTTAAAAATGATGGTGAAATGGTTTTAACTTTTCATTAAATCAATGAAGAGTGGGATCTTGTCAAAAGTATGATTGCATTTAGGCAAATTCCCTCCCCCCATACTGGGTCAGCCATTTGTGAAAGACTCATCCAACCAATGCAATAATGGAAAATTATTGATGAGGTTAGATCATTTTCCTTTTATAATCATTTTGATTATTTATTACCTTGATGAGATTTTTCCAAGTTTTTTTTTTTTTGTATTTTTATTTTTAGGGTATTTTTCATTACATTGGATAACTCCCGTTCAAAAAATGTTGCTATTTCTTGCCTGAAAGAAACTTTTCTTGAACAACCAAATCATTCACTTTTCAATCAATACAAAAACAATTGTATCAGATGTGCATCCCATGGTTTGACTCTGGTGGTAAAGAACTTAATGAATATCTGTTTAGATGATATTAACCAGCTTAGAAGTAGTATAAATTACACTTATGAAAGCCAAAAACATAAAAAAAAGTTTGAGGAAACTATAGAGTTATCAAAAAATCCTTTCAAGAAGATGCCCTACCCTGATGTTCCAATCAGCCAGAACTCCTTCTATAAGATGATTTAATCTGAATTTCCATTCAAGACAGTGTTTAAACATCTTTTAATGATTGATTCAAAAAATTCCAATTGCCCAACTGAAGTAGACTGGATGCAACTTAATATCATGAAGGATTTCTTGAAAACATTTGAAATTGTTACTACTAGGCTTTTTGGTACAAAGTGCCCAACCCCCACAACTTATTATATATTTTGATGAAGGAAATAAAATTACACATCAAGACAGAAGCATTTAATATATTTCAAAATTAACATATTAACAGCAATTTCAAACTCATTTCAACAAAATTTAATAAGTCTTGGGATTAGGTGTCTCAATTTCATGCCATTTCTTTAGTATTTGAAAAAGCTGAATTACTTATATTTCTGCCTTAAGTAAGATTCAACCCTGCTTAACCCTTAAGATGAAATATCATCCATTCATCACACAATTTGCAACCTCCACAATACCTTAATGTCTAACAAAATTCCAAGAGTAACAAAAGAAGCTTCAAGGAATATAAGTGCAAGGACATCAGATTCTCAAATGGAACCCAGCCAGAGCCTTCTAGCAAACTTCTGAAAGTTTGTGAGCTCCTCCACTTCTTAAATCAATCTTCATATTCCAAAAGCTGGACTGGACCTTTACCTTCAGGAGCCACTCATTGAATATTATGACCCAGATGATTTGGAGGGGGATAAATTCAACATCCTCAAAGGTTTGAAAGTAAAAAAAATTAAGATTTCTCAACCTTTCTAAATTTTTAAAGATAATCTTGCTTGTATTTGAGATAGAAATACAGTTGGTAGGTAGAATTAATTATTTTCAATTTATTTATAATGACTAAAAATAATAATATATATGAATTTGAATCATTGAATGAATTGAAATTACAGGTGGGTAGAGAGTGTCTTCTACATTAAAGATCCCTCTCACCAAAACAACTAAATCTAAGCTGAGGGGAAAACATTGAAACATGCTTTTTTACTTGGAAAGTTCCATGGTATTGCTATGAACTTGAAATGCCCAATTGGATTTATATGTTTGTGCTTGTTTCTTTGATTCCATTTGGAATGAAGCTTTTGCCTTTCTTGATAAATTCCAACTTTCTGCTTTGAAGTGGAACACTTTCACTCCTAATTCTATTTTTATTTCTTTGTGAAAACTATCTATTTTTTCTGTTTCATTTGATAAATATCTCCTCCAGATTCATCAGAAAAATTAAGTTGCTCCTGAATTTGAGTTCCTGGACTTTCCTCATATTTCTGATTTTTTTTTTTTTTTTTTTTTTTGAAAGGCATTGAATCTTTGATAAGTTCATCATCACTCAACATATTTAGACAATTCTTTTTTCTATCATGATTCAAATCATCTCCTCTTTCCTGTGGTCACAAAGTTAATTTTTTATAAACAAATGATTTTAAATATATTTCCCTCAACAGGGATTAGAATCTCAACAGCTTTTTCCTATGACATCAGTTGCATCTGAATCTGTAAGTATTCTCATTTTTCATTCTAAGGTCTTGTTAATGTTATTTGGTTAATTTAATTTTGATTTTTACAGCCTTTCTCCACTGGTGGATGTGTCCCAGATTGGTTCCACAGTAGTTTGGCCCCTGGGACCATTGAAGGGCTTATATGTGGACATGAATGGCTCAAAATGATGTTTTAACCCTCAGGAACTCAATGTTTAGCATTACTATTCCATGCGAATGCCCTTGGACTGGATGTTTTTTCGTCTTCTTTTTTTTTTCTTTGTCTATATTTTCCTTTCAATATAATTTTCTTTGCATATATTTTTTCTTTCCTTTCACGTTTCTCCTTTATGATTTTAAGCCATATGGAGTGGTACGAAAAATCGAATACCAACAACTTTCAAAATAAAGATAAAAACCGTGTGACCCCATGACCTGCTGACGGCCCACAAATGCCCATCAAGACCCGCCCCAGGAAGCCCATCATGGGCTTGGGCATGGCTTTAAGGATAGTTGACCAGACCCACCAAGACCCGCCTGCCGGTGGGTGAGGTGTACGTACCTATCTATGGATATCTCCCGCAAGATCTCCTAACTTATAATCTTGGATGAATTAGCAGGGGTGGGGGGTTGAGGATTGCTCGAAAGATAACTAGTCCAGTCATAGCTTTTCATCAAGCCAAGTTGAAGCCTCGCGATGACCTAGACACCTATCATGGCTCTGGGTACACTTTAGAAGATAGTCAAAACGATAATCTACATCAAGTGGGGGGACTACCTTTCTGCTGGATAACAAAAAAAAATGATGTTTAGAATGAACCGACAAAGAAGTTTGCACAAGATGCCCCAGGATCTCTTTCAACAACAAGCGCAAGATGCACATGGGAGTTGATGATTCAATTGTGAAGTATTGGGACGCTCAAGGATGACTCAAGTCCAGAAGACCGATACGCGATCTACAACAGCACTAAGGTTGCTGGACTTCAAGTCGAAGTATCTAAAGGTATTGAGCCTGGGTCCAAATTTTTTTATAACAAATCTAAGCACATTGGAGAGGTTTTTTGTAGAAGGACAACAGGAAGTCGAACGAGTTAATAGAAACGGCAGAACTTTCGATCGGGCCAGTGAGAGAGGTGAACATGAATTCCAGCGGACATTCCGAAAGAAAAAGGCGCGTTAACATTCTGGGATCAAATGCGAGCGATCTTACACTGCAGTAGCCACATGAAAAAGGCACAACCTGATATTAGCTAGCAAGAGCCTTTGGTTATAGCAAAAATGTCGAGAAAACTGTCGAGCGGAAAGAGAGAGAGAACAAAGGGGCATGGTGCAAATCAACACAATCGCATTCCAGAGACTTCCAATTGATTGGCCGAGTTGGGAATCGGAAACAAACTGGGATCGATGGCAAACTCTTTAAGATGAGACTATATGGTTGTTAGGATTTTTCTTCGCGAATCGGAACTTGCGCATTCTTTCACGCTCTTCGATTTCTTCTTGAAGACGCTTGATATCGGTCAACAGTTTATCCAACAGAACATTCTGGTCTCGCCACGATGTAGTTTCGAAAAAAAAAAGCGGGTGTGAGGCATAGTTGGGTGCAAGTCAGGAAAAAAATAAACTTCATCCAAGACGGAAAAACAGCTGATCACCCAAAAGAAAGATCAAAAGTGTACCAGGGTATTAAGTTCCGTCTGAAAGTCGTTCTCACGCGTCTTTTGCCATCCGAGATGTCTATCGCATTTCTTTCTCATGATCAAACATATCACACCTTCTTCAATTCCTGGGTCTATGGTCAGCTCGGAATGGTTGCCGACATCCTTGATGTTAGGTATTTCTGCAGCTCCCTCAGTGCTACTAGTCGACTCGCCAATGTGTAGCGCCGAATATTGCTCGGATGCGGTCCATTGGGCCCCTATGGATCACAAACTCAACTTTAGCCGTCCTGAAAAAAAAACCGTCCACAAAGCAATCGAACAAAATCGCTCCCTACAATCCTTATCGTCCCAAATTAGTCGGACATCAAAACCACACGGCGCCTCGTTGCTGCTGGTGGCTGAGTTAAGAGCGCTCGTTTCAGATTTTTTATCACCACCTCTTCCTTTTCCTCTTCCCCTGGGGTAACCTCTTTTGGGCTTGGTGGTAGTGGAAGTGGTTGGGGATGATTGATCTACGATGGGATCTTCTTGACTCTGTAAAGCACGGGCGGTTTCAAGACACATCTTTTCCCAACGAGAGATCGCATAGGAGAGATACTTTAAACGATCGGTGACGAGCTGGGTTTGGCTTTCAAGCGTTGATTTCTTGCCAACTAATTTCTCGAGTCGCGTGTTGAGCTGGATCAATAAAGGGTCTGTAGCCTCATTTTCAACTTCTTGAGAATCCGAGCTATCAAGAAAGCCGTTATGCTCAATCGTCACGATCCCCTCAGGTCGTTTGGCGGTCTGGACTAAATCCCAAAATCGATGGTATTTGGTGGAAGCATGGCTCAACCGTGTAGCCGCTTGTTGGATCCCACACCAATCGCTGCAGTATTTTGAAAGTGAGCGCGAAGCCAATGAACAGGCGGTACGAGCACATTTTTTTCTCCACGTTGTTTGCTTGTCGGAACCTGGAATCATCCAGGAAGGAAAGCATGGGTGAAAACAGTACATGAGAGATCAGACACCCGGGTGGGAGACAAGGATTTAAAGAAGTCGATTTTAGAAGTTGCAGACCAGTTTGACAGTTTGGACAGATGAAAACGTCCACCAATTCGACTAAATCCTCATCGATCCCAACGCAATCATTATGGTACCAATTGTCGCATCTAAATCACCTGGAATCAATGAATCAGCTATTTGAGGTTCAGTGACGAGGGCGGAGACTGGATCGAGGGAGGGATCGGGCGATGTGGACGACAGGTATCTGTCTACACACGATCAAGAATTTAACAATCAGGATAAGACCAACAGCCAAGAACATACCGGTCACACGCGATCATGGTGCGACCATCGTAGAGTCGCCTACAAATACAATACAGTCGATCGTCCTCCATGGGTGACTGATCGCCTGCGTCGACTTGATCATCGCTTTCGGACTTGGTTACTTCTTTGATAGGAACCGGCTCGGAGACTGGCACGGCCACATCAGCTAGGATGACTGGGGGCTGATCAGCCGCGTAGGAAATTAAGGGCCTCGTCGAGGTTCCTCGGATGATGGTGGTTGCGACAGAGGAGGCTCGGTCGAGGGGAGGCCCAACGGATCGCTTGGCAGCCCGACCTCTTCGACCCATAGAGGATTGAAGGTAGACGATATCTGGTTGGGTTGAGAGTAGAGGGTTAAAGGTGTCACTGAACGTTGGAGTATTGAATTCCAAGTCTTGCAAGTCAACAACAACCAAACCATGGGTCGAGGGTAAGACTCCATTCGGTGGGTACCCGGCTGGGGCACCGAGCGCAGGGGCGACTCTGGTACGGAAAACCCGGGGTGTATGCATGACGCGCGAGGAAGAAACTCAGGTTCCCTGGGAAATCAGCGCGCGGGTTGGCTGGCTGGCTGACTGACTGCTAGTCGGTTGTGGTTGCAAATTCTGCACCAGGTTCTTGGCAAGAGTGTTGGATTCTCAAGGATCTTCTAACAAGAAAATTGAAGTTCACATCAACATTAGTTGAGATACTCTACGGTGACGTTCTCTCCGCTTCTTTTTTTTCTCCCAAAGGTCTTTTCTTTTGATATCCCAGTTGATCCCTTGTTCTTTATTGAATTCAGAAATCTCATCGGAAGGTGTTTTGTTTCTCTGCTCATGATAAATTTTTCTATGATTACTTATCTTATCAAGAATCTCCTCCTCAATCTTAAAATTCCCAAAACTTCTGTCTGCCAATTGAATGTACACCTTCATCTCATATTCTGTCATAAATGCTTCTGGCATGCAAGATGCAGATGGCACAGGCACTACTACTCATAGAGCTCAAGGATGATTGATTGCAATTTCAATGAAGAAGATGGATGAGATGAGGATTAAAAATGATGAGAAATGGAAGGATGGGAAGAGAAGTCCAGGAGAAGGTTGATGAAGAGGGAGTGGTTGCATCCTGTAAGAGTAATACCAGAAGGGGCAAGGTGCTCTGAGTCTAGGAGGCTGGGTGAA
>CM062628.1:18501788-18964288 GCA_025617555.3 Puccinia polysora
TGGAGTGCATGCCATTAATATAACTATGTAACTATGACAGATCCACTTGCCCCACCTCCTGTGAGAGCTTTTCCTACTAGGGAGGAGTCACAAACATATTTTCAAACATGGGCAATGAAGCATGGTTATGCTTTAACAATTTTCAACTCAAAGCATGATAAATATGTGCTTTTAGCCTGTGATAGATATGGTTTGTACTCTTGGCAATTGCTCACCAAATGGTCAAGGTAAACCCACACAAGGGAGGTTGCGTGCAAGTTTTTAATCCGTGCTAGTCACACAAATGCAGACCCCCTGTGTAAAATCTCCTACAAGAATGATCAAAATAACCATGAACCATCTCCACACCCCTCAGTGCATCCTCACCTGAGGACAATCCCTGGGGTAGCCTTAGAATATCTAAAAAAAGGCATGAATGATGGGCTCAATACAATTCAACTCAAGAGAAAATTGATCAAGATCAATTGTGGCAAATATGTTGATGACCAAACAATATTTAACAGTAAGCATAGGGTAGCACTTGAAGAACTGAGGGGAAAAAGTGTTATGGAGGTCCTCTTTGAACAACTTGGTAATTTACGTTGGCTTCATAGAGCAAAATTCAGTGGAGAGGGTCACTTGGAGGCCCTATTCTTGGCTCACCCAGAGTCATTAAAGCTTTGCAAGCAATTCCATCATATAGCTATGATGGATTGTACTGATAAGACAAATAAGTAAAACATCCCCCTATTGCACGTTGTAGGAATTACTTCCAACCAGAAAACTTGCACAAAAGATCTTGCTTTTATAACAAGAGAAACCTTTGAGCTCTACAGTTGGTATTTAAATGCACTAAAGGAGTTGGCTTATGATCCTGAGAGACTTCCCAAAGTCTTTGTGATGGACCGTGAAAAAGATTTTATCCATGCTCTAGAACAAACATTCCCCCAGTCAACAAGACAGTGCTGTCAAAGTCACTTGTCTAAAAACATACAAGAAAACTGTAAAGTGCGCTTTAATAATGATGTTGAAGGTTGGCAAAGCTTTAAGTCTCTGTGGGATAAGTATGGGGCCTCAAAAACCAAGGAGGAGGCAGAGGTAAATGATGCAGAACTTGGAGTAAGCGCCAAATCACTGCCTATACTTTTAATCTTCCTAGTTTCAGGTTGCTTAAATTATGACTTGTATAAAGTGTTTTTTGGCAGACCCTGAGGATCTACTTGAGTATATGGTGTTGACATTCTCTGATTCTCTGATCATGCTGAACTTCAATCTCCCTATGGCGTCTTTCATTTTCTTTTCTTCTCTTTGTCTCTCTAGTTTCTCAATTGTCTCCTTGTGTCCTTTTTGTCTATTATCTTTTCTCTTACCTAGTCACTGGGTGCGGCGCGCTTGTGTTTCATTTTCCACTGCTCATACTCCATTTGTGGAGTATACCACTCTTTATCAGTTGTAGACGCGAGTCAGTGCCCGCTTCTCCCATCATGAGTTCAACCACGTTGGGGAAGCGGTCTACACTGCCACTCGGGTCAGGTACGTCTTGTTTTCTTTCTATTTTCTGTTCTCTTTATTTTCTTCTTTTCCTTTCTTTATCATTTACTCACGGTCTCAACTTTCTAGTTGTCTTGCGTCTGGTCTCCTGTCATCATCTGTCTGTTTCTCTTTCTCTATCTCTTGTCACGTTCTTGGTTCTTTTCAAGTATTGTTTATTTTCTTTATTATTGTTTCTGTGTTTTCCATTTCTGAAATCAATTCTTTTCAGTCTCAAAATCATAACAGATTTACAGTCCCAGTGACTCACTCATCAACAAACCAAGAACAATTTTTTTTCCACTATCCAAGCTCACATCATTCACCATCAATATCAACATGTCTGAACAAGAATAGAAAACTGACAGTAAACAAAACATTCCACTGCTGGACAAAGAAAATTTCGCCGCATGGTACCTTTGAATTCGGAGTTATCTCTGTAGGAAAGGCCTTTACGACATAGTCATTGAAGAACCAGGAGACCAAATATCAGCGGCGCACAAGAAAAAGCTTTATGAAGCTGCCGACATTATTATCCAACACCTTGGGGACACCACTTTCGATGCCATAGTGAATACCAACAATGACGACAAACTGTATCTTATGTGGAAAGCTATACACAATTGATACGCTTCACAATCCTCAAACAATCGAGGTTGGTTATGGTTAAATTTCATACGTTATCAATATAAAAATAGTCTCATCCAATATATCAACGAGTGTCGAAAACTTATGAACGAGTTGGCAGTAGTTAAGCTAGAAGTCCCTCAGGATATTCTGAGCTATACAATCTTGGCAAAATTGCCTATGCAATTCTATCACATCGTGGATACAATCTTACTAAACGACGAACTGCTCAAAAATCTGACGGGCGTTCTCAATAAACTTTGAGAAGTAATTCATTTGGAATCATCCCGATCTACCACGGAACAACCTTCCCCAGAAGAGTCGAACTCAATGGACCTGTATAAGACGAAGCAAAAATCAAAATCTCAAGGCCCAAAACATCCCTGCACCAAAGGAAAACACAATACGTTAGCCAAACATCCCGAACACAAATGTTGGAAACTTCATCCACACCTGCGTCCTTCAAACAATTGTGACAATAACCCAAAATCAAATCTCCACAAAGGAAATACCCCAGATAATAATACTGAAACCAAAGAAGAAACCGCCGAAGCCCACCTGAACGTCCAGCTGTATCTGAGTCAAGGCAACAGTTCTGCTGATCTTCTTCCGGTTTTGGACAGTGGCGCCTCACATCACATGGTGAACAGTGACAAGTACCTCATCAAGTCCACACCAACCTCAATCAACATCAGGACAGGAAGCTCCGATAATGTACTAGTCGCCACTGCCAAGGGAGAAGCCCATCTTATTAATCATGAAGGTCGTTGTCTTATTCTGACTAATGTCCTCTTGGTACCAAAACTTAATTTATGCTTATTATCGCTGACTTGAATCATGAAAAATAAGACAACACTCTCTAAATTTGGCTACTCAGGCGTGGACGTTAACCTGGACAATTTCCAGCTCATTGGTTCTTCTAAAAACAATCTTGTAGAACTGTGCGGTACCCAGTTCAAAGCTTTCTCCAAACCCACAACTCACTTATCTGAAACTGTCAGCGAGAACCTTTGGCACTCTAGATTGGGGCATCCATCTATTAATAGCCAACGAAAACTTTTTCCCAGTTCCGACTCTGAACTTCTGCAATGTGACGTTTGTTGACTTGCCAAATGCTCTGCCACTCCTTTCAATCACAGTTTCAAAAGCGTCATCAAACCTCTAGAGTGTATCCATCTAGATGTTGTCGGACCCATCTGTCCAGCTACTATCAGTGGTTTCTCTTATTTTCTCACAATTGTGGATCAGTTCTCAAAGTTCAAGTCAATTTCCCTGCTGAAGACTAAAAATGATGCTGCTGAAGCAATTAAGAACTACATCTCAAAAGCAGAAAGAGTGACGGGTCATCGAGTGCAATTGCTGGTATCCAATAACGGTGGCGAGTTCATAGGGAAGGAACTTGGCAATTATCTCAAAAATTCCGGCATTTCCCACAATTTCTCTTCCCCTCACACCCCTCAACAAAACGGCATTGCTGAACAAGCTAATCAAACTATCCTCAACAAGACTCGTTGCCTTCTGCTGCAAAGTAACTTACCAAAATATCTGTGGGGAGAAGCTGTTAGCACCGCTGCCCATCTCTCAAACCTTTTACCCTTGTCTGATAAAGACAATAAATCCCCTTATGAAATTTGGACTAATAAGTCTTTCAACTACAACTGCCTTCACCCTTTCGGTTGTAAGGTCACTTATCTAATTCCCAAGGCTAACAGAAGCTCCAAGCTGGAGCCTCCTGGCCGCACTGGCTACCTGATAGGGTATGTCAACAATTTCTCAAACTACAAAATATTTGATCCTACTTTAAAAAGAGCTCTAGTCTCTTCAAATGTTTGATTTCATGAAGACGAATTCTTTCCTTGTAGACAAAATCATTCCAAAAATTTGTCTCAATCTCTTCCATCTGAACCTTCAAATCCAATCATCAATCTACCGATATTAGAAGAAGCTTCCCACTCGACAGAACAGCCTACATCGACTGTTCTCAAAGACGTTTCAATCTCGGAACCTCCATCTTCTGTCTCTGCCGACTTCTCCACAAACAACATTCTGAATTTTCCCCGCCGACCAAACTCAAACATCGGCACGTCACCAACAGCTTTGATCAACTACATCAAAGAAGATGATCCCACAAATCTTAAAGAAGCCTTGGCCTCCAAGAACCGTCTTGAATGGATCGAAGCAATGAATAGAGAAATCCTTAATATGCTCACTTTTCAAGTGTGGGAGGAAGTTGACAATACTCTCTCTCACAATCCAGTAAAGTGTATCTGGGTATTCAAAACAAAAAGGGACGAGTGAAATCGTATTATCAAATTCAAGGCAAGGCTCTGTGCACAAGGATTTAATCAAGAACTTGGTATTAACTATCACGACTCATTCTCCCCGACTGGCGACAAATCGTCTCTTCAATTACTGATCTTGTTTGCGGCCAAATACAATCTACAATTCCACCAAGTGGATGTCAAATCAGCATTTTTAAATGCCCCTTTGGATGAGGACGTCTTCATCACTACTCCGTCTAATGTAAACATCCAACCCGGCAAGGCTCTCAAATTACGTAAGGCCTTGTATGGTCTCAAGCAATCCCCTAGGGCATGGTACTTGACTCTTGCCAAATGGCTCAAATCAATTGGTTTTCACCAAAGTGAAAATGACAGATGTGTCTTTTGGAACAGCAATACGTGGTTATATGTACATGTGGATGACATTGCAATTTTCAGTAAGACCCCATCTATCTTCATCAACAAACTAAAAACCAAATTTCAAATTAAGGATTTAGGTCCAGCCAAGCTTCTTCTTGGTATGAACGTGGAACAATCCAAGGACGGAATCAAGTTGTCTCAACATACATACATCAACTCGCTTGTCAAACAATACAAGATTGATCCTCGGAAGAAGTTTTAGACTCCACTCAGACCCTATTCCAAACTTATCCCTTCAACTGACAAAGAGCACCAAAAATTCCTGGATTCGGGACTTAACTACAGGAAGATTGTAGGAGAACTAAATTATCTCAGCTGTAACACGAGAGCAGATATCACATACGCGTCTAACTATCTCTCTCAATTTCTACAAAAACCAAATCTTCACCACTACAAGGTCGCCCTAAATGTTCTAAACTATCTCCAACACACTCGTTTCCTTGGAATCAAATTCAGTAAATCAGATTTTCCTGATCAGTCTCTCAAGGCCTATGTCTACTCTGACTGGGCTACTTGTCCGTCTACACGAAGATCTGTAAGAGGCTTGACTGTACTATGGAATAACCATCTCATCATCTGGAAATCCAGGAAACAACCGTCAGTCACGCTTTCAACTACGGAAGCCAAATACAAGTCAGTTTGCGACGCAACAAAAGAGATCCTCTGGTTGAAAGGTTTAATCAAGGAACTTTTTGCAGTCCAATTCATCAAACCAACATCAATATACGAAGACAACAATGACTGCGTCAAATTAGCCAGCAGCCTAGCAAATCAAGCATCATTTCATTCCAAACACATCAATATTCGTCAACATTTTATCAAAGAAGAAATCAGCAAAGGTGAAATCAAGTTGATAAAAATTCCATCTGAAAACAATTCTGCCGATTTTCTCACAAAACCGGTCTCAAGAATCAAGTTAACTCAATATTTGAAAAACATCAACCTGACTTAAAGCCTGTTCAGCACGGGAGGGTGTTGAAATTCTCTGATTCTCTGATCATGCTGAACTTCAATCTCCCTATGGCGTCTTTCATTTTATTTTCTTCTCTTTTTCTCTCTAGTTTCTCAATTTTCTCCTTGTGTCCTTTTTGTCTATTATCTTTTCTCTTACCTAGTCGCTGGGTGCGGCGCGCTTGTGTTTCATTTTCCACTGCTCATACTCCATTTGTGGAGTATACCACTCTTTATCAGTTGTAGACGCGAGTCAGTGCCCGCTTCTCCCATCATGAGTTCAACCACGTTGGGGAAGCGGTCTACACTGCCACTCGGGTCAGGTACGTCTTGTTTTCTTTCTATTTTCTGTTCTCTTTCTTTTCTTCTTTTCCTTTCTTTATCATTTACTCACGGTCTCAACTTTCTAGTTGTCTTGCGTCTGGTCTCCTGTCATCATCTGTCTGTTTCTCTTTCTCTATCTCTTGTCACGTTCTCGGTTCTTTTCAGGTATTGTTTATTTTCTTTATTATTGTTTCTGTGTTTTCCATTTCTGAAATCAATTCTTTTCAGTCTCAAAATCATAACATATGGATCATAATATCTTCTGTATCAAAGAGACATTTGTAATAGCTTGAACTTTCAAAAACCCAGGCTTTGTAAATAAAACAACGTCTTGGTTTGAAGGGGCCCATGCTACTCTCAAAAAATTCCTTGCAAACTTGTTGGGAAACATGTTGGAAATTTGGAAGAACCTAGAGGCACAGTTTCCAATCAAATTAAATTAGTTCAGTCTGTGCTTTACAATCTCAAATAAAGATTGGAATAGTTCTTCCTACTGAACTGTTAACATTGGGATACAAGTTGCCTTTACAAGCAATCAAACTTTTTGGGGATCAATTAGAGAGGTTAAAGTGGAAACGTGATGGGGAAGTGTGCACCAAGTCATACTCAATGACTATGGATTTGCCCTGTTCCCACCAAATAGGGGAACTACTAGTGTCAAAAGGATCCATTGTGCCTGAAGATGTTCATCCTCAGTGAAGGTTGTATTATGAAACTTGCAGTTCTAGTTCTGTAAGTTGGTTCAATCTGGATTGTTCAAATCACTTTGTGATTGATGCTTTCTGATAAATTCTTTTTGAATGATGATTCCTACTTGACTAAAATGATGATTCCTGCTTTACTAAAATGATGATTCCTACTTGACTAAAATGATGATTCCTACTTGACTAATATATGATACTTTTGAATTTTTGAAGGTCCATATTGATGAAATGCTCAACAATTCTCATTTACATGAGAAGCTCAATGCAATGATCTTGAATCATCCTGATCAAGATTATTGTGGGCTGTTGAAGCACTTTATGAAGTAGATGGCCAATCATTGGTCAAGGCCAAGACTTGAACCTAAAGTCTTGCAATCAAGCAGAGGCCATCCAAAATTGACAGATAACTTGGAAAGACCTTCTTTATTTGAACAGAACACATTGAAAAGGAACTTAAGCGGTCAAAGAGAAGTAGAATGGAGCCAAAGAAGAAAAGACAAATGATTTTAAGTCTTTTCTTTTGTGAAAGGTTAATTTTTTTGATTTAATGAACTGATTGAGAAATTTTTATAGTCCAAGTCAGGATCTTTGTCTGAATTTCATAGTTCAGTGGAACAGACTGAAAGTTCATTGGGTTTGGTGCTGTTGGAATCCAATTCCTTTTCAAAGGATGAAGAAGACGCAATGGAGGAGTCAAAAAGAAGCTCATATTTGGTGAGTGGTGATTTCTTTAATGAGATTAGAATTTTGGCTGACTAATTTTTCATTTTAGGAAGTAAATTACCTCAATCAAATACCTGAGAACTTAAATAAGTTCTTGGGTGAGGTTTGGGACCCAGTTGGTGATTGAAATTGTGGTTTTAGAGTCATTGCTAAATCACTTGGGTATGATGAGGATGGATGGTTTAAAGTTTGGAAATAAATTCTTGAAACATTGAGGAAAAATAAGGGGTTCTATTCTAAGAGCCTTGGCAGCAGTAAAGATGTTGAAAAGATAGAACAAAGACTTGATTTCAATGAAATCAATGAAAAGATTCCCTCTTCAAAATGGCTTTTAAAGCTTGACATGGGTCAAATAATAGCTCATACTTATGGAAGACCAATATGTTTCATTTCATTGGAATCATTTTATTTTTTTACTCCTATGAAAATGGGTTTAAAAGAAAAATCAGATCCTATGTTCCTTTGCTTTGTTAACAATAACCATTGGTTCCAGCTTTTATATATTTTCCAAACCATGTTCCATGAGCTCTAAAAAAGCAGCTTGTTGGGTTGATTACCTCAAGGATCAACTTGAGTTGTATTCTAACTTATAGATTAATTTCATCATTTGGGTTGAGTCTAACATGCTTATATTGTAATTGTATCAATATAAAGGGTTATCACATTTTGAACATCATTATGTTGAGTGTTTTGAGTTAACATCATTATGATGAGTGTTTTTTCAAATGATATCTTAATTGTAAGTCAGTGCAACTTGTGTTAAGCTGATCCAATCACAAGCTTAACTTGTGTTAAGCTTTTGATGGGATCAGCTGAGCACAAGTTGAACTTGTTTTTTTTTTGGTGTTTCTACTTTAGGGCTGGTAAAAAGACTTGTATTTTGGTTGGAACTTTAACTTTAGGGCTGGTCAAAAGACTCCTTGCATTTTTTGGCCCTTTTCCTTTAGGGCTAGTCAAGTTGAACTTGAATTTTTTACTTGAATCTGAAGACAACCAGTTGGTTGTCTTCAGTGTTTATTGTTTTTATTTTATTTTATTTATTTATTTATTTTTATTTTATTTCTTATTTTATTTGTTTTTTTAACCAAAAAATTAACTTTTCTTGATCTTTTGGTTGATTTTTGTTTTTTTTTTGTATTTTTATTTAGTTTAATTTGGTTTATTTTATACCCTTCATTTATTTTTATTTTGTTTGCCCCCCAGACTTGTAGCCCTGTGGCACAGCTACACGACTACATTTGATCTTTGTAGAGCACCACAAGGCTTGAATGTGGTTGGGCTGCCTGTGTGGCACCAAAACAGGACTACATTTGATCCGTGTAGAGCCCCACACGGCTCAAATGTAGTTGTGCAGCCACCGTGTTATGCACGGCTCAGGTGTAGCCGTGTAGCCCTCCCATATGGGTCATTTGATTTGTGAATTTAACATAACCCAAAATAAAAATAAATAAATCAAAAAATCACAAGATTCAAAAGAATGAAAAAATCAAAAAAAAAAAGAGAGAAAAGAGAGAAAAGAGAGAAAAGGGTCAAAAAAAGGAAAGAATCAGAAGAATAAAAAGAATAAAAAAGAATAAAAAGAATAAAAAGAATAAAAAGAATAAAAAAGGATAAAAATAATAAAAATAATAACAATAAAAAGAATAACAAAAAGAAAACAATAATAAAAATAAACAAATGAGCTTGAAATCACCCTTTGATCAATCAACAAAAATCAAATGCTCCATTTGGCAACTGGGGTGTAACTTGCACTGCCAGGCCAAACAAAAGCTACACCCTGTATGTCCCAGATTTCACATGCAGGATGGTTCAACGTGTAGGTGTGCATGTGCCTTTCCATGCACACTGTATTATAGGGTGCGCATTTCCTGTGGGTCCAGTGTGTTGGCATTTTATAGACACATATTGGTAACCAGTTGTGGCCTGCGTGCACAGCAATGAGTGCAGACAGGCTCAGCATTTGGGCAGTGTGCTCAGCAACAAGCGCAAGGCGGCTCAACATGGGGTCAGTGCTGCGGGCTCAGCAGCAGCTACTTCATGGGCAGAAGGCTCAGGGTTTGGGTTTGGGGACTGAAGCATGGCTAAGGAAGGTGCATCAAGTGGTTACGGTAAGCGTGGGGGGCTCTGAGTAGGGCACAGAGGGCGCCATGAGAAGGACAAATGGCGCAGATTGCAACAGTGGTGGGAAGACAGAGTTTGGGTGGCTACAGGTGGGTGCGGGGGGTTCAGAGTAGGGCACGGCGCATGCCATGAGAATGAAAAACAGGAAAAATGTAGTGGTGCAAGCGTTGGGGGGGGGGAGATGGGTTGGGTTAGGTTTTCTGTTTCTCAGGGTTCTTTATGTTTTTTGTTGGGTTGTATTTTTGCTTGTACTTAGGTTAGGGTGTGGGGAAGGGTATTTTAACCTTCCCCACTGCTGTGCTAAGGGGGAGGGGGGAGGCCACCACAGAAGGAAAGAATTCATCTATCTCTTTCTCTCTCTCTCTCTCTCTCTCTCTCTCTCTCTCTCTCTCTCTCTCTCTCTCTCTCTCTCTCTCTCTCTCTCTCTCTCTCTCTCTCTCTCTCTCTCTCTCTCTCTCTCTCTCTCTCTCTCTCTCTCTCTCTCTCTCTCTCTCTCTCTCTCAAGGGCACATCCCACTCCTTACAGAGGCTAGAACCAATAAATTCCAAATTTAAGGGAAAATTGAAGAGTCCCTGACTCTTGTTTTGACATCTGGGGGTCTGGCTGGGAAATTATCTTTTGTTCTCAGTCTCTTGAAGGTAATGCAGGATGCTGCCAACAACCACCCCTGCATCCAACATTCTGCCTGCTTTTTGTCTGAAATTGGCTCCTAACACCCCAACTCAACCTCCAGCACCGGCTTCTCACACTGCTAGGATGGATGTTTTTGCCCCCCCATTGGAGGAAGGGTTGTTGGAAATGGCGGCCAAGGCTCCTCAGCCTGTATGTCTTAGGCTGAGGGACTTCCCACACCTCCAGTTCAACACCGCAGATGTGGAGAAATTTCTCACTAGGTTTGAAGGGATTGCAGGTTCTGAGGGCGCAACAGGTGCAGATAAGGTCCATACTATTGTCCTCTTTATCACAGAGGGGGAGAAGCTTTGGAAAATGGAGGAGATGGTTGGGTATGAGGGGCAGGATTGGGGAAGATTAAAAATCAAAATGTTGGCAAGGTAGGGAAAGTGCAAGCCTTGTTTCCGGGAAAGAAATTTTTAACAAGCTGCGGCAGAAGCAAGCAAGCACAGAGGGGTATGGATGCGCAAAGATCTGGTGGAGTACATGTTGAAGTTTGAGCATATCTACAGGTACTTGGAAAAGAACAAGGTTGTTGTGGGGCAGATGGGAGCCATGAAGCGGGTGTTTTTGGGTGGGATTGCGCCTCAAATTTGCTTTCAAGTAAAACATTATCTGTAAAATCATTGCTTGGTCAAAAGATTGTTAGATGGGAGCTTTGAAATTCTCTGGGATCTATTGGTCATTTGCCAGGCCGCGGAGAGCAAAATTGACCTAGAAAAGCTCATTGCAGAAATGGCAAGGACATACCCAGTGGCCTCCAAGAAGTTGGTTAGGCTCTTGGTGCCGCCCTCTGCACAAGCTCTGGCCACGGAACCGTCAACATCCTTTTGCGCTGGAACAATTGACGGGGGAAATGAAGGAGGTATTGCAGGATCTTCAAATCATCCTCAACCGGAAAACAGCACTGGCCCAGACGCAGGCAACACCACCTCATATGGTGGAAGGCTTTCAGCCTCCCAGTGGGCCCTACATAGGGTTCAAAGGATGCGCTTGTACATACTGTGGGAAAAAGTGGCACTGGAAGTTGGGGTCTTCCCACCTCACTCAAGACATGAAAAAGGGGCTGGTTTGCACATCTGGCTTGATGTAAATATTCCCAAAGGGTGATCTGGTAGACTTGACGATAGGTCAGCTGCCTCCTATGGTGCAAATACAAGAACAGGCAAAGGCTCCAAATGACACTTCTTGGGTATCACTTGGTATTGTCACCGCGCCTGGAACATGGGAAGCTCAAAGAGTGGAAGCCAAGGTCATGGAGTTGGAAGAAAACCAAAAAGCCACAATAGAAAGGATGAACTTTCATGTTAAAGAACAACCGCTGGCCCTGAAAGAAGTTGCGGGCACATCGGGGACAGACAACCAGCAAATCCTGTGGAGAGAAAGAAGGATGCCGAAATCATACAGAGAGTAATGGCAAAAAAAGCGCCAATACCTCTAACTCTGTTGGAGTTGGTGGCAGTGTCTCTGGCGGTTGCTCATGAGATGGTCCAGGCGTTGAAGGAGTGCGGGAAAGGTTTTTTTCTGAAAATGGTCCAGCAAGTGAACATGGCGGAGGAGGAGGTAGATTGCAAGCTGTGCTGGTTGAGGTCTGTATTGGTTTGGCTTTCCTAAGTTGCAATGATAATTGCGGGACGGAAGGTATGGGCAATGGTGGATAGCGGTTTGATGGTAAATTTGCTTCTGTTGAGGTTGGTGGACAAGCTGGGTTTGGTGCACAGGAAGTGTGCAATGGTGCTTTGGGAGTTGAATGGCGGAGATTGTTTCATGGACGGGGTATTGGAGGGGGAGAAGTTGAAGGTTGCAAAGGTCTGGAATCCCCCATTGTTCCTTTTGGTGGACTGGGGACGCATGATCTTGGGTTGGCCATTCATGTTCTGATTCTGGGCTCAAATGGTGTTCAACTCCAAGGCATGTATGGAAGCTTTAATGGTTGAGGACCTTTTTGGCACGCGTTTTGAGACAACAATCTGCGAACATGGGAAGGGGAAATGGGTGCGGGTACCGGTGATGTGTGGCAACAGTGATTCCAACTGGGGATTTGACTGTAAGGGTCACCCCACGGAGGATTTTTCCTAGTTGTCTGTGGTTACCACAAGGGGAAAGCTCCTTCTTTGTGTGGGCACTTGACTAGCAAGGAGCAGATGGAGGATGAAGGTTTGCAGAGGTCACAGGTGACAGAATTAAGTTCCCTTCCTCAGTATGCATCTCTGGGAGGTACTTCATTTTAAAAACCCTATCATTGTGTCAAATTTGTTAGCAAAGGAAAAAGCCGTGGTTTGGTTATTTTTAGGGCTTACAATGAAAAAGGGGGTGGAGTATGAATGGCAAGGTGCAATGCAGGAAAGTACAAGCCGGTTGCGCAGAAGGTTTGGCCTTGGAACAAGCCAATGCAACAGGGGATAACAGGGCCACTATGGCCCATAATCTGGTCTCAGAATCCTTGGGAGATGCCTTTTGAGAAGTCTGGTTGGATAATGCACTTGGCTTGGGTCACAGAAAAATTGGTTGATGCTCTTAATTTTGGACCACCAGGGTGGTTGAGCACGGAGAAGGACTTGTTGAATTTTCCCTTTGTGCTTTGCAAGAAGACCCTTGCTTTTGGTCCAGAAAAGCATGGATTGTTTAAGGGGGAGATTGAAAACCCCTACATGATCCTGATGGTCCCACACAAGCCATGGCAGATCAAGCCAATCCCAATCCCCTGGACCTTTTGGGAGCCTTTTTTGGAATTGGTTTGCAAGCGCATGAGGATGGGCCTTTACAAGCAGTCTACATCAAGCTAATCTAAACCAATCTTTGCAGTGGTCAAGCAAGACAGAAAGTTCTTGAGAATTGTCCATGATCTGCAGCGGCTCAACTCCTTCACCATTTGCAATGCAGGACTGCCCCTGCACTTGGAAGAATTCCTGGATGCAATGGAAGGACATGCATGTTACGGATTGGTAGATGAGATGGGAGGGTAAAACCAGCAGGAACTCCACCCCAACTCACAACCACAGACAACTTTCAAGACTGGGTTGGGGAGGATGCAACTGACGCAACTGCCGCAAGGCGCAACCAACTTGGTGGCAGTTTACCAGGCCCAAATGACTTGTATCCTGCGCAACAATCTTCTGGAGGGTGTTCAAATCTTCATTGATGATGTGGGTATTAAAAGCCCAAAGACAGATCATGTGGGTGTGGTATTGGCAGAGGCCCCCACAATTTGTTGCTTCATCTTGGAGTACATGGAGATGCTGGAGAACATCTTGTTTTGGATTGAGGAGGCGGGGCTCATGGTTTCCATGGAAAAATCTGGAAGTCTGTGTTCCGGTGCTTGAGGTCTTGGGACACTTGGTTTCTTTTGAAAGTAGGCGGATTGCAGCAAAGAAATGGAATAAGGTTCTTGAGTGGCCAAACCAGTGGACGGTGTTTCACATTCTGCAGTTCTTGGGACTGTGCAGTTACATCCGTATGTTTATTGAGAAATTTACTGAGGTAGCAAGCCCCTTGCAAGTGTTGATGCGGAATGGCGCAAAGTGGGAATGGACTGCTGGGTGCAAAAACACATTTGCAAAGCTCAAGGAGATTGTGGGGCATGATCTTGTCCTGCGGGACCTTGATTAAAACACTGGAGGGATACGCTTGGTGGTTGAATCTAGAAAGCTAGGCGCAGGGGGAGTCTTAACTCAGGAGGAGGACAGAAAGGATCAGCTGGTACTTTACAAGTTGGTCACCTTCACTGCAATGGAAAGCTGCTATTGGCAGCCAAAGTTGGAGCTGTGTGGGGTTAACAAGATTTTACAGCATCTCCAGCACCTCCTCTGTGGCCTGCACTTTGAGATCCTGGTGGACGTAGAGGCCTTGGGGTGGATGATGAACTTGCTGGCGGTGCCAAAAGCCCCTATGACCAGGTGGATGGTGTCCTCAAGCTCTTTTCTTTTAGTGTGGTGAATGTTCCAATTGTAAGACTACAAATGGTGCTGAGCTGAAGGCAGTTCTGTGGAGGGGAAAGGTGCTCTTTAGGATGGCATCCTAAGAGTCAAAAAAGTATTTAAATGTAACCATAATTGAGATCCAGTGACTTGTAAATAAGGAATCAATGGAAGGGATGAGTTTGGAAGTATTTGGTAGCAATGGAGAACAACACTATCTGAGGCAAGATGGTGCGGGAAAAGACTTGAAAAAATAAGTTAAAGTTTGTTCAGAGTTCAATAGAACAAGGCAGTTGTAAGTAAAAACGCCCACAAGCTAATAACTCTGGTTGTCAGCAGAAGATTAGGAAAGATCAACTCAATCCCAACCAACCTCCAGGTTCTCAATTAACCTTCCCAAGTCTCCGCAATCAAGCGCTTGAAGGGTACCAGATAACTGTGGGAGGCTGTACAAAACAAAGCAATTTGTTTTATGAAGCTCTAGAAGCAAAACAGTAATAGATTCAAACAAGAATAAACCAGCACTTCTCAAGGGAATCAAGAATAGTGTGGCTGAATTTAAATTTGAAGAAATAATGAGAGGTTTAACAATCCAGGTCTCAAGCTTAAAGAAACCTCTCAGCCCAATGTGACTGGTTCTTGAAATAAAATCAAATGAATGATCAGGACCAAAGCAGTTGGAGAAAGGGATTGATGGAGTGGCTTAATAAACTCAAGAATTCAACCAAATGAATCCTTCTTCAGCCAGCAAGGCTATTTTTTGGTGATAAGGATCAGGTCACAGAGGACGGATCAAAGTATTCAGTATGGAGGCTCAAAGGATCAAGGGGAAATCAAAAGATATACCCAGGATAAGGATTCTCAGACAAGGGGAAGGACCCCACGGATTGATTACTTAGACAATGATGATGATTTGATTATGGATCATAAGATGGATTATTAGATGATGGGACAAAAAAAGCAGGGGAGAGCCCCTCCTTTTATGGGCAAGAGACCCTGTTGACTATTCACAAGTGAGACTACAAATGAGTGCAAAGAAAAATATTTTTTTTTGAAATGATGTGGAACAGGTGAATCAAGATGAAAGGAGAGACCAGCCCGCATCACTCATGACAGTGGGAAGCGTATGAACTTCTGCAACAGTGATTGGGGATGAGTGATGGCAATAGCAGTTGCATGATTGGGCAAAGGAGGATGAAAGTTGGATGGTTGATCAAGTGCTTGAAACCACTCCAACGGCTGCAAGAAACAGCTTGCAGTCTGTTGGATGCGAAGTTTGATGGATGGATGTCAGCTGGCAATCAATGCAGGTGACCACTTGAGGGCTGTTCAGATGTTAAAGAAGCAACGGGTAGCCACGAGTGATCAGATGGCGGTGGTTGAACAGGTAGAGGACCATCAACAACAGTTGTTGCAATCAAGCAGAAGTTGTGGCCGCAGGTGATTGTATGTGACAAGGGGTGGTTGGATGGGGTGATAATTGATTGGAAGGTGCTGTCAGATGGTGTTGGAGATCCAAATAAGGATGGACCGCTTGTTCAGATGATGACCGTCCTTGGTGACCAATGGCAGGATGGGTTGAGTAGAAATGCTCGCATGAGTTCTTTGGCCAAAAATTGTCAAAGGACTGTCAAGCGTGAGAAAGGGGAGAATTGAGCACAGAGCCTGGGACTCAAATACCCATGAGCCTGCCCTAAACCACTAGGACAGGGAGAAGTGGGAGGGGGGAAGAAAACAAAAAAATCCTATACCAATTCTTTTTTTGCGGTAAGATAAAAAACTAAAAAAAAAAATTAAATTTTTGCCTCCTTTTCTTGAGGTGTACCAAATTGGTCACCACACCAGAAAGTTTTTCACAATCCCGGTCATGTTGTTGCAGTATCCTTGGAAGGATCCATACAAAGGGGCGGAGCCTTTCAACGTGGAAGCCCCAGTCATTTGGGTAGGAGTGGTGGAAGCGGAGTTTTGGCTACTGCTGCGCCAGTCAGGGCGCTAAATGGTTTTGTCTTCCTAATTACGGGGTCTATGGTTCCCCAAAGAAACAGCAAGTGTGGTTTTTTGATGGGCAAAGTGGCGCGCGGGGAAATTTCTATTTGCAGGAAGGCCAGCTGTGGCAGCAGAGTGCTCCCATGCCGCTTGTGGTTGCAACATCTAGGACAGACCAGGTGGTGATCCTGAGGTGTTTGCACAATAAACTAGGCCAATGAGGAAAGATTGAGACACAGAGCAGGGTGTAGGAAAGTTTCTGGTGGCCACGGGTCATGCTTGGGATTTGTGAATGGGTGAAGTTGTGTGTGATAAAATTATGACTGGAAACCAGCACCAACTTTTGATTTGAAGTACAACATAGGAAACAAGCATGAACAGGACTGATGAGACTAGTCGGATGAATGAAAGAAAAAAACCAACAAAGGCAATGGCTGATTAGAATCAATCAGCCCGCCATCAACTTGGACAATAAACACTCAAACTGGAGAACATGAGGGTTGAGTTTTTAGTCTTGTTTAATGGTCAAGGCTGCCTGAGAGCTTTGGAGTCAATCAAGTGGATATTTTGAGTTGGGATTCTGGAGAAGAAACTGAGTTAGAGTTTTGGAGTCTGAGGAGCCTTGAATTACGGTTACCAGATTTTTGGCACCTTGGGGCTTGAGTCCTGATCTTGAGTCAGATGTGAATGGTGAGTTCCAGTTGTAGATAGATGATTTTCAGGGTGATTAGTGAATTGAGAAGTAAATAAGAGACAATGAATTTCATGAAACAACAAGTGTCATCTCTGAAAATGAATGGATGGGTTTGCTTAAGATTGAGATTCTCATTTGAAGTATTCACACAGTTGCTTTCATAGGGCTTGAGAGAGGGTCAGGAATGGATAGCTGTCACTCTGATTCTAAGATTCCAACAGTTCAAGGCCTGTCAATGGAAGAGCTTGTGGTTGCCCAAGGAGGTTGGTCATCCTACAGGGGATGACTTGTTTTTCAGGTGGGTTTCTCTTGAAGGGGTCCACATAAAGAAAGGGAAGTTTGCGTACCTGCTTGTTGCTGTTGTCAGCTTGCTACTATATACAGAGCAAAACTGTCAAACAGTAACACAAACTATGAAAAATAAGAATACCTCAATTATCAAAGAAAGGATTGAGAAATCCATAAATATTATTACAGGAATGGATTTCTCACCCAAAATTAGGTAGGGTTGCTCACTGACCCCACCCTTGAATTCCAAGTCCTTATATTTTTAAAATAATTAAAAAGAAAAGTACTGGAAATTACAACACCTGTATGGCACTTTTTGGCCATTCTAACATTTCAAACGCATTGTCATGTATAGGGTTTACACCTAAAATTCACTCAGAATTGAGGTGTTGTGTATATTTTAGGAGTTACACGCGGAAATGTGTTATGTCACAATTCCCGCGCGCAGCCCCGCATCATTACATAACCCTACGTACCAGCAGCAGCAGGTTCCCGCGTACTAGAGACCCGCGCGCAGCTGATTCTGCCACGCACGCAGTGGATCCTACCCCGCGCGCATCTGTACTAACTGATCCCCGCGCCTGGATCAGTCGTGACTAATCTGACAACCAGGTACCGCTCAGAAGAGCTACAACCTAGTTAGGGTTGCCTAGTATATGTAACAAACAGACATATGCATTACTAATGATCTAAAAAGATTAAAACTTAAATAAAATTAATGAAAATTAAGTTTTAAACATCTTTTAATAATAAATCAAAGATCAAGGACTACCATGTAAATCACTGATCTTGATCTTTGAAGACCACAAAACACTACAAGAAGTGTTCATAAAAATTATTAAAAATTATCTACATGATGAACAGATGACGGACAATCAGTAAACATCCACATCTGCACGCTTCAAAACAATATCAATAGTACAAATAAAGGATGAGTACAGAATGATCAAATTTAGGCCATAACAGATTAACAGATCCTGTGGCTAAAATAGTACAGAAATCCAGCAGATCTAAGGACAGATGATTGACAGCACCAAGTGGACATGCTAATCTTGCCCTGACTGGCTTTCCAGCCTCAGCCCACGAGCATAACCCTCTTGACGTGCCCTGAGAAGACCAAAAATCACCTCAAAAAGGTATTTATACAGACCTCTTTGGATCCATTATTCCAGAAGTTAATCAGTTTACCAGGAATTATTGATTATCAATCAGACACTGTGTCATTTTTAATCAAGTGCTTATATGAATATAAGCAAGTGATTTATGACTTAGTCTGTAGTAGTATTATTTAACTTTATTAAACCAATCAACCATTGAAGTTTAGTCAAGCAATCTACCCCATCTGCTCTGAAACCCTTCCAATTATTCCAGGATTTTCGTGGTCAAGTGCTCAGAGTGAGTGTTACCCTTCCTGTCTAGGCTGTTTGTGCTGTTAAGCCCAGCCACTAGTGGAATAAGTCCTTTCTAAGGCACCCATATTTATTCCAAGGTTCTTAAACTGCCCAAGGAGGCCCCTTGAAGAGAGGTTGCTAGTCTGTAAAGATCCCCAGTAGTATAATACTGTGGCCCCTCTTTTATATTATATTGAAAACCATTTACTACCAAACCAATTAAACCTTGCAACTGCGCTTATTAAATCATTTATTTGAGCTTCTAAGCGTTTATTATTGGAATAATAATTATTATTATCATTCCAGCATTTTTATCACTCTCTGTAGCCAAAGGACTGCAAGGTTCCTGGTATCAGAGAGCTGACAACTGGGGGTCTGGCTGGGAAATATCCTTAAATAGTTAATTTTTAATTATTTATCCCTTGGACCAGTCTATTTATTTTTAAAAATAAGTTAAAATACTTATAACATATATTTTTTGATCATTTTTTCTCTAGTTAATCTTAAGACCAACAGAGAATTGATAAATTATTATTTGAACCTTCTTAAAAATAAAACAGAAGAAAAACTCCGTAACTTTGTCCCTGTTATTATAACTCCTGAGCAAAAACAGGAGAAATTGCTTTATTATAAGCAGCAGGTTATAAAAGACAAATAACTTGAGCTTGAAAGAATCATCAATTTCAATTCTTTATTAAGGCAACATAAGGAGTGGAAGATTTATCAAAGGAAGCTTTATATTTATAAACTAAATAACCCTGAAGATAAAGAAAAATCCAATAATAATAAAAGTGATTATTTTTTTTAAAAAATCACTTTAGCAGGTAAAAATAAAAAAATATTAAACTTATATTTTTTGTTTTTATCCATCTCAGTGGATTTTGTTTTTGGTGATCTCATTGACCAGGACCTCTTAGAGGACGTCCCAGACAGTGTACCATTGGACTTACCCTTGGATTTATCCCAGGATGTGATTGGAACTCACTCAGACCCCGTTGGAATACCCTCCAAGGATAGTTGTGATCCCAATCAAGTGTTGGTATCTTTGAACTTAACTCTAAGTAAGTTAAAATATTTAAAAAAATTATTAAAAATATAAAACACACAAAAAATATTATTTTTACAATTTTAAATTCTTTTTTCAAAAGTTTTGACAAAAGACTTACACATTTTTTTTGGTGCTATGTATCAAAATAGGCGCAACACCCGTGCAACCCGTAGAGCCCCGTCATATGGATCTCTTCCCGGAGGAACCCATGCGCGCAAGGACTCCAGTTGCAAGCGCGATGAGGGGACTCGAACCCGTGACCATAGTGTCACGCGGGACGACGACGGCGACAACCACGGCTGCCAACTTGACCAAAAAACCATTGGAGAGCCATCTGTTGCCCACCAGGTTATCCCAGGAGGGTACAGGTCCTCCTACGCCACCCCAGCTGGAATCAACCAAGGAGGAAAGGGTCAAAGTGTTAGTGAAAGAGCACGTGAGCTATTGGGAACAATTCAGGCTGGCTCAGACCCAGGAGGATCAACCAGGTATGAGAAAAGCCATTTCTCAGGCAAAGAAATCTCAGATTTCTCTGCAAAGGTTGATCCCAACGAAAGAAGCAGAAGGCTACATGCAGAACCGGAATCCTTGGGATCAGTTAGCTTCCTTAAAGCGAAAGGACCCCAAAAAGAAGAGGTCCTCAGCCCATCAGAAGTTAAGGAACCCAAAGGATTGGGACAAAATAACATCGTTAGCCCAGAAGTGGAAAAAGGTGTACCACAATTAGATGTAGAAGCTCTTAATAGCTTTTCTGTAAATGTGTCTCACAATTTTACTATTATTAGCCAATGCTTTGACAAAGTTTATAACCAATTGGAAAAATTAAGTTCAAGTATTTTTAGAGTGATTGAAACTCAGTCTCAGATTATGAGAATTGATGAGTTGGAAATACAACAAATCAAGGATAGTATAAGAGCTAGTAATTTTGACCTGATGAAACATATTGATGACAACCAATTAATCCTTCAGGAAGATATTCTTGCAACCATAGACCAGCTTCAGGAAGAAATTAAGAAAACCTCTCCTACTCCTTCAGCTCATCTGACTAAAAAAATTGACTTATTAAGCAACAAACTTGATTTAGAGTTAGGTATGATTAAGAATGATCTCAGAGATCTTAAGATCAACTCTACTAACTCTCCGGTCATTGACTTAGAAGAAACTATACCTGCCAGGTTCACCAGTACTCCTAGTACTCCTCCCAGAGCCAGGATAACTAGGAATGAGTCTTTCAGACCCAGTCCTACTCCGGAAATGGAGCAGGCTTTGAAGCTACTTCCTCCCATCACTGAATGGCCTAAATTCTCTGGACAAGTAGAATAAAACCATGTCAGTTTCATTAAGTTTATTGACTATACTCTTTCTTCCTATGAGCTCCCTGATACAATAGCTGTGGTAAGATTGCCCAGATTATTTGAAGGAGTAGCTCTTGATTGGTTTATCAATAAAAGAGAAGAAGTTGGATCTTTATCTTGGAATTCTTGGAAAGAATTGATCAAAGTGCAGTTTGGTACCAGGATGTGGAAAAGAAAGATGATGAAAAATTTCAAAACTTCCCAGTTTGATCCATCCAAGGACAAACCTCATAAGTGGTGCTTAGACCAGAAAAAGAGGTTGGACTGTTTTTATCCTGATGCTGATAAAGAAGAAGTCAATGAAAGATTCCTCAACTTATGTCCCGGACAAATCAACCACAGTGTAAGGTGTAGAATGCCTATGGATTCAGATCTTTCCACCTTAATAGGTGTATTGGAAGAAACTATTGATATGAATGGTCTTGATAAAAGGGTCAATAGACCTCCAAGGGAAAAAAATACTAGGAACAGGGAAGAATATACCGCCAAAACTAAAGAATCCCCTGCTACTAATCCATCTACCTTGGAAGTCAAGAAGACTCCAGAGTCAAAAGAAAAAGTATGTTGGGACTGTAGCCAAACAGGACACGTAAAACCTGATTGTCCTCTACCTAGGAAAAGGATTAATCTTATTGAAGGAGAAGAGTGTGACAATCCTGACCCTCACCTTGATGATACTGACGGATCACTCTCTGATTGTGATCTAATAATCACTAACCCTATCAATGTTATTGAAGGTAGTATTGAGTCTTATCTGGACATAAATTCCGTCAATGAGGATTCTAACTTACCTCAAAAATGGAATCCCAACATGAAGATTCACCACATCTCTGAGGCTAAGGCTTTGACTCTAAAACCTTCTGCCGGTAAAAGTTATACTTCAGGCAAAACATGCTATGCTACTGGTTTAATCCAAGGTTCCCCTGTTAACTTACTTCTAGACAGTGGAGCCTTTTCCTCTTGTGTTGGTTCAACTTATCTGGAATAACAAGACCCAAACTGGAAACTGAACTTACTACCAGTACCTCAGGCTAAGTTCAGCTGTTGTAGTTCTGCTCTCAATGATGTTGGAGTATGGTCTTCTGATATCATACTCCCTCACTCTAAAGGATCACTCAAACTGAAAATTGAATTTGTAGTGCTCCAAAACGGAGTATGTGATTATTTTATCCTTGGGAATGATTCTCTTTGCCTATATGGTATAGATGTATTCCAAAGCAAAGGTAGATACTTCACTGTAGGAGGAGACTGGAATAAGAAGTTCCAAATATGTCATGTCAATGCTCAAACTTCTGATTCAACTTATGAAAAACACTTAGAGAAGTTCAATCAGGAACAATTCTCTCAAGCTTCTTTGAATTCCCTTCTCAATAAAGAACAGAAAAGGGATATGTTACAAGTATTCTTTGAAAATCAGAATGCTTTCTGTACCAAAGATCACCCCATTGGTAACATCAAAGGACATGATATGATCCTAAATCTAACTATTAAACCTCCTTACCCACCCAAACTCAGGAAACCTGCTTACCCTTCTAGTCCAAAATCCAGAGCTGCTCTGGAAACCCATATTCAAGAGTTGGTTGACTTACAAGTCTTAAGGAAAGTAGGCCACAATGACCAAGTGGATATTACTACTCCAGTAGTTATAGCTTGGCACAATCCTAAGTCAAGAATGGTTGGAGATTTTAGAATGCTTAACAACTACACCCAAGCTGATTATTATCCAATTCCAAGAATTTACCACGCTCTACATAACCTGTCCAAGGCTAAGTACATAACCACCATGGATATGCTGAAAGGTTTTCGCCAAATACCTATCAGCCCTGATAGCTGGAAACTCATGAGAATTATCTGTCATTTAGGAATTTATGAGTATCTTAGGATGCCTTTTGGTATTAAAAATTCTCCTTCTCATTTTCAAAGGATGATGGACACAGTCCTAGGATTATTCATCAGAAAGGGGTGGATGATGGTATACATTGATGATGTTATTATTTACTCTGATCATTGGTATACTCACATGGAGAAATTGAGGCTAGTCCTCAAAACCATCTCTGCCGTAGGATTGAAAGTATCAATGAAAAAGTGTAACTTTGGCTACGGGGAACTCAAAGCCTTAGGACACATTGTTTCTGGACTAACCTTAGCTGCTGACCAAAACAAGATAGCAGCAGTAATGAATAGGCCTATGCCTCAGAATAAAACTGAACTCCTATCCTTCATCAGCTTCTGCAGCTACTATAGGAAGTATTTACCAAAGTTTGCTCTTCTAACCAAATGTTTGTATGAGATCTGCAACAACACCACCGTGTTTGAAATGACTCATGATAGAGTCAAGAACTATGAGGAACTCAAAATTGCAATGACCTCAGCTCCAGTACTGATCCAGCCAGATTAATCTAAACCTTTTAAGCTCTACATAGATGCCAGCATGGAAGGGCTAGGAGCTTCTTTACACAAGGAAGTCATAGAAGATGATAAACCAGTGGAAAAACCTATACTCTTCATATCTAGACAAATTAAAGATACTGAGAAAAGGTACGGTGCAAGCCAAATGGAATGCCTGGCCTTAGTATGGGCCCTAGAGAAACTCCATTATTACTTAGAAGGCACCAGCTTCACTGTTATTACTGACTGCAACGCTTTCAGAACCTTGATGAACATGAAGACCCCTAGCAGGCATATGTTGAGATGGCAGATAGCTATACAACAGTACAGAGGACAGATGACCATAGTTCATCAAGCTGGGACTAAACATCAGAATGCTGATAGTTTAAGCAGGAATGTGTTACCCAATGACCCAAGTAACCCTGCCTATGATCCAGAGGATAATGACATCTTCCCTATCCTTAATATTAACAGGTTAAACATTGAAGCTCCTATAATGGGCATCCACGTTTGTGAACTAAATGAATCATTGTTCAACTCTATCAAAGAAGCTTACAGTTCTGGAATAAAGACTCTGATCACTATTATGGAAAGTACTTCTCCACCTCCTGAATTGATCAATAGCCTACCTGAAGCTCTTCTGAAACCATACAAAGCCAGAAGGTTCACCATATGGGATGGTCTGGTATACTACAGGCATCAACATTCAAGTGTCATAGTCTTAACTAAGGATGACCATATCAAACATGTTCTGGCTGAGTGCAATGATAACTGCTCATCTGGTCATTTTTCTGCTGATAGAACCTTGGATAAGGTTAAACAAACTGCTTGGTGGATTAATTGGAGAGACTCCACTATACAGTACGTTACCAGTTGTGAAACTTGTCAGAAGTCCAACAGGACTTCTGGTAAACGGTTTGGACTACTGCAAAAGATTGCTGAACCCAAGAAAAGATGGGAGATCATCAATATGGACTTTGTGACTGGACTACCACCAGGAGGAGCCTATTCCTACAACTCAGTCTTAGTCATTGTGGATAGGTTCTCCAAGAGAGCAAAGTTCCTACCTAATCACAAGGAAAACACTGCTATGGAAGTTGCCCTATTATTTTGGAACAGACTCATTGCTGATGTTGGAGTTCCCAAGATTATTATCAGTGGCAGAGATCCTAAATTCATCTCTGAGTTCTGGAGGAACCCACATGATATGCTTGGAACCACCTTAGCTTTCTCTACCGCTTATCACCCTCAGACGGATGGATTAGCTGAAAGGATGATTCAGACCCTGGAAGACATGCTCAGGAGATTCTGTGGCTTTGGACTAGAATACAAGAATTCTGAAGGTTATTGCCACGATTGGGTTAGCCTTTTACCTGCACTGGAGATGGCCTACAACAGTAGCAAGGACTCTACCACTAAGGAAGCACCTTACATACTGGAAAGAGGATGCATTCCTAGACTACCCAAGGATAACCTTAACCACCAGCTGACCAATATTCACCCTACATCACTTGATTTCAAAAACATGATAGATGTAGCAAACAAACACGCTGTGAAGTGTGTCCAGGATGCTGTGGAGTATAACCAGCAAAGGTGGGGTAAAACCCAAAAGGAACCTGATTTCAAGATTGGTGATCAAGTCTTGATCTCTAACACTAACTTTTCCAACTTGGGTGGAAATAGGAAGCTTAGACCAGCTTTTGTTGGACCTTTCACCATTAATAAACTTCATGGTAACAATGCTGTGGAAGTAATACTCAGTAATGAGCTTTCTAGGAAACACCCAGTCTTCCCAGTAAGCCTCATCAAACAATACCACCCAAGGAATGGAGAACATACTCCTTCACCTGCAATACCTGTTACAGAAGAACCTGAAAAGGACAAAGGTAAAATTAGCAAGATCCTTAAGGATAAGAAAGATAGGATCAATGGAAAAGACGTCAGACACTACCTGGTTAGATACAAGGGAGAATCAGCTGATAAAGATGAATGGTTTCCTGAATATAATATCCCTGATGAACCTATAAACCTGAGGAACTACAGAGCCAACAGGAGGCATTAGCCCAAATTTTTTTTCAGATATAGACATATCTTGGAGCGGGGGAATGTCAGCTTGCTACTATATACAGAGCAAAACTGTCAAATAGTAACACAAACTATGAAAAATAAGAATACCTAAATTAACAAAGTAAGGAGTGAGAAATCCATAAATATTATTACAGGAATGGATTTCTCACCCAAAATTAGTTAGGGTCACTCACTGACCCCACCCTTGGATTCCAAGTCCTTATATTTTTAAAATAATTAAAAAGAAAAGTACTGGAAATTAAAACACCTGTATGGCACTTTTTGGCCATTCTAACATTTCAAACGTATTGTCATGTATAGGTTTTACACCTAAAATTCACTCAGAATTGAGGTGTTGTGTATATTTTAGGAGTTACACGCGGAAATGTGTTATGTCACAATTCCCGCGCGCAGCCCCGCATCATTACATAACCCTAGGTACCAGAAGCAGCAGGTTCCCGCGTACTAGAGACCCGCGCGCAGCTGATTCTGCCATGCACGCAGTGGATCCTACCCCGCGCGCATCTGTACTAACTGATCCCCGCGCCTGGATCAGTTGTGACTAATCTGACAACCAGGTACCGCTCAGAAGAGCTACAACCTAGTTAGGGTTGCCTAGTATATGTAACAAACAGACATATGCATTACTAATGATCTAAAAAAATTAAAACTTAAATAAAATTAATGAAAATTAAGTTTTAAACATTTTTTAATAATAAATCAAAGATCAAGGACTACCACGTAAATCACTGATCTTGATCTTTGAAGACCACAAAACACTACAAGAAGTGTTCATAAAAATTATTAAAAATTATCTACATGATGGAAAGATGACGGACAATCAGTAAACATCCACATCTGCACGCTTCAAAACAATATCAATAGTACAAATAAAGGATGAGTACAGAATGATCAAATTTAGGCCATAACAGATTAACAGATCCTGTGGCTAAAATAGTACAGAAATCCAGCAGATCTAAGGACAGATGATTGACAGCACCAAGTGGACATGCTAATCTTGCCCTGACTGGCTTTCCAGCCTCAGCCCACGAGCATAAACCTCTCGAAGTGCCCTGAGAAGACAAAAAATCACCCCAAAAAGGTATTTATACAGACCTCTTTGGATCCATTATTCCAGAAGTTAATCAGTTTACCAGGAATTATTTATTATCAATCAGACACCGCTTCATTTTTAATCAAGTGATTATATGAAGATAAGCAAGTGATTTATGACTTAGTCTGCAGTAGTATTATTTACCTTTATTAAACCAATCAACCATTGAAGTTTAGTCAAGCAATCTACCCCATCTCCTCTGAAACCCTTCCAATTATTCCAGGATTTTTGTGGTAAAGTTCTCAGAGTGAGTGTTACCCTTCCTGTCTAGGCTGTTTGTGCTGTTAATCCCGGCCACTAGTGGAATAAGTCCTTTCTAAGGCACCCATATTTATTCCAAGGTTCTTAAACTGCCCAAGGAGGCCCCTTGAAGAGAGGTTGCTAGTCTGTAAAGATCCCCAGTAGTATAATACTGTGGCCCTTCTTTTATATCATATTGAAAACCATTTACTACCAAACCAATTAAACCTTGCAACTGCGCTTATTAAATCATTTATTTGAGCTTCTAAGCATTTATTATTGGAATAATAATTATTATTATCATTCCAGCATTTTTATCACTCTCTGTAGCTAAAGGACTGCAAGGTTCCTGGTATCAGAGAGCTGACAGCTGTGGGGGCTATTTATAGACATGAAGGCAAGTAGGCTGAGAACTGGAAATTTTACTTGAAAGGGCTCAGTAGTGGTTGTAAGTTGGCAGCGCAATAAGCTTGGAAAATTGCATTGGCCAACTGTCAAATCTGAAGTAGGAAAGCCAAGACTTGGCATTGGTGCGGCGCATGCTTTCCACCGCAAAATGAAATGAATGGGCCCAATTTCTTCCATTTGAAGACAATTAACATGGCCAAACCTATCTACTCTTCCACAAATATGTATTGATGAGTGCAGAAGCAAGTGATTGAAGATATGTAGTAGATACCAGACCAGACCATGGGTTATGCATTAAGTTTGTGCGACTATGGGACAATCAACACTACAGCTGAGGAGGTGGCATGCGGGTTGCTTGGGATTTGTTAGTTATGCCACATGCCAGATTGGTAGAGGTTGGCTAAGGAAGATCAACCCAGATCTGTTGTTAGTTAGGCATTGGCGCGACTCAACTGTTACAAAGGTTGGGAACATAATCACCAAACCTGCTGCAAGCAATTGGATTGGGTAAGGGATTGGACTATTTGTGAGGAGGATCAATTCAGAATTCACAGAGGTGGTTAGGAAGAAAGTTGTTGTTTTTGTGGTTTACATTCTTTTGGAGTAGTGTTTCTAAGTTGTATACATATGGTGAACATTTCCTTTACCCAAAAGGGGGAGGCATGGAAAGTTTATTGAATGCTATCTTATGGAATCCTATCTTAAGAAATCTGCTTAAAATAAAGGATTGTTTTGAGAATACTATATTTTTGCTTAAGTAACTTGGATTTTTAATAGCAAAAAGTCAAGTGGGGAGCTTGTTGGGAAGTCCGCTTTGTTTGTTTGCTATTAATTCATTGCGTGTTAGATTAAGTAGTTTTCGGCTTACTGTAAATTAGTTTTGCGGATAACAGAGAGAAGAAGTTGGGAGTTATTGTGAACAACTGTGGGCCGTAGTAACTTTCCTCTCAGAGTTGATTTTATTCAGTTTGCAGAGGTACAGGAGTGAAACTAAAGGCTAGTGGGCTTTCCAGAACTTGGAGTGGAATTTTTGCAGACAGTTCTATGGAACACACAATCTTTTTCCACAATTTGGGGGTCTGTCCAGGAAAGTCCTTTCTATGTTAAAAACCTGGTACAGTCCGCAGAGTTATATATTTTTTATTTTTTTATCTTTTACTATCCTCAATATGTCCATGATGATTGGAGATTACAAAGCCGGAATGGGTGACTCCCTTCCAACCCATAAACAGGCAGCAGCCGGCAGCGTACTACCCTATCAAGGTGCTCCGCATCAGACCACAAGTCTGGTGGGGCCGCTGCCAAGGGAAAACATGGGGGGGCAATTGACATATGCAGCGCCAGAGTTGCCAGAGGAGCAGGGGGGTAGCAGCACAAAGATTAGGCCAAGGGATTATCCCGCGGTCAGATTCTGCACAAAGGATGTCCACTGATTCCTGGAATGGTTTGAGAATGCGGCCTCCAGCAAGGGCCCAAACAAAGTTGACTGGGTCCGTCAGATAGTCAACTTAATTCCAAATGAGAGAGACCTTTGGGATTTGGATGATATGAATGTTTATAGGGGTAATGATTGGGAGAAATTGCGGAGGAAAATTGTGCCAAAGTTGGGGGCTTGGGAGCAAAGGTTCTGAGAAGTGGATCTTGAGAGTCTTGCATTGGAAACTGCAAAGGAAGAAGGTGTTTCCTCAAGGATGTTGTTTGGTGTGTACTGTTCCTCATTTGATTGCATTCTAAAGTACCTAGTCAGCAAAAAGATTTTGGCGGAGCATGGGGGTTCAGTAAAGAGGACCTTCTTGCGGGGGCTTAGATTGGAGTTGCGCAGAAGTGTCCATAGGAAGCTCTACCACGCAGGATTAATTCAAAGCTTGCAGGAAGGAGGATTATCCCTAATCTCAAACATGAAGGACATCCAAGCAGTGGTTGTGCACAAGTTGGAACTTGCAGAACTTTTGGAGGAAGACCCAAAGGGTTGGGCAAAGGGGGGTGTGCAGGTGAAGAGGGTAAAGGGGCCGGTAATGCAAAAAGAAACTGCGGAAACAATGGATATTTTGAACAAGATGCTTCTTTTTTGGAAGAAAGCTATGGTGAAGCCATCCGCAACAGGCCTGGAGCCATCAAAGGCGTAAACAATGCATGCGCCAACTCAGGCAACACCAAGAAACAATGGCAAGTCTTGCATTTTCCCATGCTACTATTGTTGGGAAGACAAACATCTCAAGAACTTGTGTAAGGACCTAAGTGCGGCTGTTGTGGGAAGAGATTGTGTGGTCCATAAAATTCTCCGCAACCATCCCACTCCAAGTTCCAGAAAGTCCAATAACCCTTCAGTTTCACTCCTGTACCTCTGCAAACTGAATAAAATCTGCTCCCTGAGGAAAGTTACTACAGCCCGCAGCAGTTAAGAATCACACCCAACTTCTTCTCTCCATTATCTGAAAAGCTACTCCACACTAAGCAGGAAGCTACTTAAGATAACACGCAATGAAGCAATAGTAGACAAAAAAAGTGGAATCCCCAATGAGCTCCGCACTTGAATTTTTCCTATTCAGACTCCAAGTTACTTAAGCAAGGTAGTAATCTCAAAACAATCCTTTATTGTACGCCAATTTCTTAAGATAGGATTCCATAAGATAGCATTTGATAACCTTTCCATGCATCCCCCTTTCATCTAAAGGAAACGTTCCCCATATATATAAAACTTAAAAGCACTACTCCAAAAGAATGTAAACCACAAAAAGAACAACTTTCCTCCTAGCCACCTCTGTGCATTCTGCATTGATCCTCCGCACCAATAGTTCAATCCCTTACCCAATCCAATTGCTTGCAGTAGTTTTGGAAATTATGTTCCCAATCTTCCTAACAGTTGAGTTTTGCCAATGCATAACTAACAAAAGACCCCTGTCAATCTTCCTCATCAGACCTCTACCAATCCCGCATGCAGCATAAATAATGGATCCCCAACAACCCGCATGCCGCCTCCACATCTTTAGAGTTGATCATCCCATAGTCCTGCAACCTTAATGCATAACCCATAGTCTGGTCTGGTCTCTACTACATAGCTTTGATCACTTGCTTCCACTATTGTAAATCCATAGCTGCGGAAGAGATACCTTTGACCACCTTCATTGTCTGCAAACGGTCAAACTGCGGCCCATTCCTTTCATTGTTCCATGGAAAGCGCGTGCCGCACCAATGCCAAGTCTTGGCTTTCATAGTCCAGATTTTACAGTCCTTCAACACGCTTTTCCAAGCCTTCTGCGCTGCAGAATTCCTATCACTGCTGAGCCTCTTTCAGTCCAATTTCCAGTGCTGAGCCTACTTGCATTTTTTTCTATAAATAGCCACCACAAAGTGTGGAGTAAAATTTTTAAGTTGGATGGGAGGGAATGTTTCTACCCTTCTGTAGAAGCTATTCCGGACTTACCAGATCAACCCTCACCAAGAGATCTGGCTTGAGCGGTGGCAGTGGAGAAGAAGGAGGTAACAACTTTGGCAGGGTATGCTTTTCCCTTAACTTGGAAACCCCTGGATGTTTTGGCAGAAGTTAGGGAAAGAATTTGTCAACATTGTTGGTCTCTCCAGATCTTGGGGTGGAAAAATGTGGGAAAATGGATGGAATAAATTGATGGACCCCATTGAGTTACTTGGAGGCTATGTGAATAAATCATCTATTCAATCTTCCCCTCAAGAGTATGCCTTTCTCAATCTTAAGGCAGACAAAGTCTCTGGAATTTTAGGACAAATTTCTTGCAATTTTTCCAGACTTCCCTTTGAATCAAATGGTGAAATAATGAAGGAAAACAGCATCCCCTCCTTTTCATCACTCAAATTTGGCTCTCCGCCTACTCCCTTTGAGTGCTCTCCGCATGTCAATTTCACATACAACTCTTTTTACAGCTCACCTCACATTGACAAAGGTGACATCTCTGAGTATTCCTTTTTACTTGCAGTTCCAACTAAGAAATCAAATGGACCACTTATTGAAACTACGAATGAATATGAAGTATCAGAAAGCCAATTTTTTTTCCTGAACTTGGCTTTGGAATCAATTTCAAGCAAAAAGGTAGAGTTAAAATGGTTTGGGCAGCCAATAAGTACAAGCACTTTACTTTTCCTGCTGTGGAGACTGCCACTCATACAAGAATGGCAATTTCAATGCAAATCAACAAAATGACTCAAAATACTTGCAGGTACTTGGGGAGTGGGAATATATTATCCAGGAAAAAAATATAAATAAAAAGAAAAAATAATTTTTATTGGTGGGTTTAAAAATAGTGTTAAGCATTGTTGTAATCAAAAATGGTTTTTTTTTTCTTTTGAAGTTTTTCATCAAAGCAAATATTTTTACAAGCCCAGAATTTGAGTAATCTCCTTTAACTCATCTACTGTTCTACTGCTACCAATGTATGCCGCAGCCATTGACCACTTATAATTTTTTTATGTTGCCAGTTGTTCCCTCTCCATTTCCAGTTGTGCTTGCTGTTGATCCTTTTCCTTTTCCTCTTTTTGAAATTCTAGCTCAGCCTGTTTCAACTTCCACTTGGAATTGCATTTATGTTGATGAGCCAAACTGTTGGCTTTCTCATTTTGGAAATCAACCTCCAGTTGACAATCCCACTTCTCCTTTTCAAACTGAAGTTTTTCAGATTCAATTTGCAATTTCACTGTTTTTCAGAGGGGAATAGGAATAAGCTTGATTTTGAAAGCAAGGAGAATTCAATGGGCTTACTTGAATGTTGCTTCTCCATGATCTCCTCAAAGCCCAAAAACTTTGAAGTGTTTCTCCTCTTTTGAATGCTATTGGGGTTGATGTTGATGGAATCAGAGGCCTTTTGCTTTCCCTTTGTAGAGAGGGTTTGTGTGGGAACATCATTGCTCTCATTTGAAGGGGATGTGGGAGGCCCCATTGGCTTAAATTTTTGGCCATTCAGTAATGGATGAGCCTGTTCCTTTCAAATCTAAATCATTCAGGATTAACAAGACAGAAGAGAAAAGAACTTGGTTCCTTACTTGAGCAGATTTTGATGGCAATGGTGATATGGGAATGAAATCCTCCTCATTGGCCAAGTTCTCCAGTTCTTCCACCCCAGGAAGAGAGCAATCAAAAGAAGTAAGTGAGGGGTCCAAGGTTGGGTTTGACTCATCAATCAATGGGGAAGTAGACGTGATTGGAGCTGATTGTGTTTGAATATCCTCCTTGGCATCAGATGGGGGCCACTCAAAGGCAAAGGTTTCTTCAAGGCCCTCATTGCTAGGATGAGCTTCCCAGGCCAAGTCCTTGGCATCAACTTAATTGGATTTTTGGGCATCAAAATCAGCTAGAGGGTTTATTTTGACCTTCTTTCCAAAGATTTCATCCATTTGAATATAAAAAGGAAAAATGGAGTCCAACTTGTTGTTGAGGTATAGGCTTCTTCCTGTCTGTGTCTGCTTAACTCCAACCTATTACTTGGGCCACCCTGGTGCAGCCTACAGAGCAGTTCATGGCTCAAGCACCGCAACTTGCCCAGTTCCCAAACTCCATTCTCAAGCGGGCGCACTCCATTCTCAAGTGGCCAAGACTTAAATTGATGCCTTGCTGGCTCAGGTCTCAAGAAGTTTTCCTTGTACAATTTCTAAATCTTACCACTGAAATCTTGGGATTCTGAGACTGTTAAGTTCTGTTTTTCTCATCCATCACTGTTTCCTTACTCTCAGCGTACTTAGGTCTATGTGTCTGTCTTACCTCTGTGGGCCCTTCCTCATCAATCTCAGTGCCCGTATAGCTTTTCACCCTTAACCCCTTGCTCATAGTTGTGTTGGGTCTTTATTGAAGGTGAACCTACTTGTTGTTTTTCCTTCACTCCATCTACCATCTATACTGAAATGAATCTTTATTGAAGTCTGAACGCAACAGATTTACAGTCCCAAGCATTGCTCCTCAGAAGACCCACCATGACAGACCAGGAGGATGGCCCAAAGCTGAACATACCTCTGCTCATGGAATCAAACTACCCAGCCTGGTTTTTGAAAATCAAAAGCTACTCATGCAGAAAAGGATTGCTCAAAATTATTGATGAATTCAACCCCTCTCTGACACCAGATGATTCCCAGAAGAAGAAGATATACAAGGCTGTAGACATAATCATTCATCATCTAGGCAACATTGCTTTTGATGAAGTGGTCAATCACACCAACAAAGCCAATCCCAAAGCTATTCTCAAAGCCATCAACAAAAGATATGCTTCCCAGTCATCCAACAATCAAGGAGGCCTGTGGCTAAGCTTCATCCGGTATCAATACAAGGGAAACCTCAATCAGTACATCAACAAGTGCCAAAAACTGATGAATGAGATCTCAGTAGTCAAACTTGATGTGCCGCAGGAAATCCTCAGCTATACAATTCTGGCCAAACTCCCCAATCTGTTTGACCACATTGTGGACACCATACTTCTTGACAATAAGATGCTCAGGAATCCAACAGCCATATTAAATAAACTAAGAGAAGTAATCCACCTAGAATCCTCTAGAATGGAAGACTCACCGGATCAATCTTCCTCCACTAACTCCACCATAGCTCTCCATAAATCTGCCTCACATTGGAAAGGAAAAATCAAACATTCCTGTTCCAAGGGCAAGCACAACACACTTGCAGAGCATCCAGAAGACCAGTGCTGGCAACTGCATCCAGAACTGCAACCTGACTTTCCCAAGCCAAAAACACATTCACAATCTCACTTGCATTCTGCCCAAAAGGAAGTGGAAAGCTCCAAGAATCCTTCAAACCAACCTCAGGCCTTCCTCAACGCCCAAATTTACCTGCACCCCCTGCTTCCACTTAATTCCCTCTTTCCCATTCTCAACTCAGGGTGTATGCACCACATAGTCAACAACCCAGCATACCTATTTGAATCAAGGCCCACTTCAGTGTTGATTGGCACGGGCTGTGAAGGCTCTACTCTCCTGGCAACGGCCATAGGCAAATTCTCAATCTCCAAACACCTGGGCAAAAGCACTGTGCTCAAGGATGTGTTGCTTGTTCCAAACATCAACAGATGCCTCATATCCTTGTCAAAACTCACAAAAGTAACTGCAACCATCAATCACGTAGGCTACTTGGGTTATGAAATCTCCCTAGACAGCTTCTCTCTCTTAGGCTCAGCAGCAAATCATCTGGTGGAGCTCTGCGGTATTTGATTCAAGGAGCAGTCAACTCAAGGGGCTATTCTCCTAAGACAGCCTATCAGCAATACTTGGCACCTCCAACTGGGGCACCCCAGCGACAAAGTGCTTAACCACCTCTTTCCCAATCAATCATCTAATGCCCATTGTGAAATTTTTTGCAGCTGCAAGATGACTTCCACACCATTCCCCAACCACTTCAAGGCAGTCACCAGACCTCTTGAAGTTATACATTCAGATATTTTTGGCCCTTTCCCCATTCAATCCATTGGTGGATTTTGGTTTTTCCTCACCATAGTAGACCAAAACTCTGGATTCAAGTGAGTCTCATTTCTCTGTACCAAAGAACAAGCACCCGCTGCCATCAAGGACTTTATTCAAACCGCGGAAAGGAAACTTGGCACCAAGTTCAGCACTCTATTATCCAACAACGGAGGCAAGTTTGTGAATGAAAGTCTCTCCGCCTATCTGAAAGAGCTGGGAATAGAAAACCATCTCTCACCCCCATATACACTGCAACAAAACGGTTTGGCAGAAAGAGCCAATCAAACCATTCTTGACAAGGCTTGCTTCCTGCTAGTGCAAAGCAAACTACCCGGGGTGTACTGGGCCAAAGCTGTGAAAACAGCAACGGACCTTATCAATCTGCTCCCTATAGTTTACAAGGGCTTCACCATGCTGTACAAAACTTGGACAGGGAAAGACATCAACTATGACTTCCTCAAATTTTTTGGCTGCACAGTGTACTCTCTCATTCCAAAAATCAAAGGAGAATCAAAGCTAGTTATTAATGGAGAAAAGGGCATTCTTCTTGGGTATGTAAATGATTTTTTGTCATACAAAATTCTGGATCACCGCACAGGTTGCACCCACATCAGCGCCAATATCAACCTTCCTGGAAGGCACCTTTGGGCACCCTTCCAGCGTTTCTGAGAAGGCCAAAGACTGCCAGGATCCCTTCCCTTGCCAATCTACCAACTTGCAAAGCTCTCTTCCTTGCCTAGCCAATAGTATTGATTCAGAACCTCCGGATTGGAGTACTAAACAGCATGCTTCCCCTAATTACAGCATAGTCTCCCAGCAAAACATTTTGGACCACAACCATTGTTGTTGTTGCAACAACCCCAAGATCAACCTGAGCAAGGTTCAGCACCAAGACCCCAAAACCTTGGATCAAGCCCTTGCAAGTCCTCACAGATTAGAATGGATATCCATTGGAATGGATATCTGCAATGGAAAAGGAGATCCTAAACCTGCTCACCTATGGAGTTTGGGAGGAATGCAAGCCGCAATCATTGATCAAAGCACTTAAGTGCATATGGGTGTTCCGGAATAAGCCAACAAGGACAACAAGATAATTGAGTTCAAGGCAAGACTTTGTGTACAGGGTTTCCATCAACAGTACGGGGTTGACTACTCAAGCGTTTTTTCCCCCACTGGGGACAAATCCTCTCTCTGCTTTCTTATTGCCTATGCAGTCCAACACGGACTCAAATTCCACCAACTGGACATCAAATCAGCCTTCCTCAATGCCTGGCTGGTGGAGACCATCCATGTCAAAGTGCCTCCAAACATCCCAATTTCCCCTGGAAAAGACATCTGTCTAAAAAAGGCCCTATATGGACTCAAGCAGGCGCCTCAGATGTGGTACAATACCCTAAGCAACTGGCTCCAAGAAGTAGGTTTCCAAAGAAGCAAAGGGGACCAATGTGTGTTCTGGAAAGGAGACACCTCATTATACACACACATGGACAACATTGCTATCTTCAGCCCAGATCCAGAAGACTTTGTAAACGCCATATCAAAGAAATTTAAAATTAAAGACCTTGGGCCGGCTGAGCTGCTGCTCAGAATGAATTTAAAGCAGACCCCCGGCACGGTTCATCTCAGCCACCAGACATACATCTCCAGCCTTGAAGCAAAATACAATCTTCAAAGACATAAGCAGTGCTCCACCCCCTTCAAGCCCTCTGGCAAGCTGTTTCCCGCAACAGAAGAGGAGCAGAAGGCATTCTTAGCAACTGGTTCCGACTACAGGAAACTTGTTGGGGAACTCAATTAAATCAGCTGTAGCACCCGCCTGGATGTCACTTTTGCAGTTAACTATCTGTCTCAATTCCTCAATGCACCTGGGCCAGCACACTACAAGGCGGGAATAATGGTTCTTAGCTACTTAGCTCATACAAGCTCATTGGGTCTCAACTTTACAAAGAAGTCAAGCAAATCCAACCTCAGTGCGCACATAGATGCCAATTGGGCCACCTGTCCTTTGAAAAGGCAGTCCATTAGCGGCTTTGTAGTGCTGTGGAACCACAACATCATCAGCTGGAAATCACAAAAACAAGCTACTGTCACCCTCTCCACCACCAAAGCAGAGTACAAGGCAGCTGGGGAAGCAGTAGAAGAGGTACTCTGGGATAAGTTGCTGGCAGAAGAAATATTCCAAAGACCTGTGAAGGCCCCAATTCCAATCTACAAAGACAACAATGGCTGCCTCAAACTCGCATCCAGCGCAGCAAATCATGCAACCTTCAAGACAAAACACATGGAAAAAAGCCACCACTTCCTGCGGGAGGAGATGGAAAAGGGGACCATCTCAATCAAGCAAATTGAATCCAAAAGCAATGCCGCCAATTTTCTTATCAAGCCGGTCTCTCACCTATCTCTGAATCAGAAGCTCTGGGCACTCAAATTTGGGACTCCCAGCTGCAAAGGCTGAAGCCTGGGTGGGTGTTGAGGTATAGGCTTCTTCCTGTCTGTGTCTTCTTAACTCCAACCTATTACTCGGGCAACCCTGGTGCAGCCTACAGCGCAGCTCATGGCTCAGGCACCACAACTTTCCCGGTGCCCACACTCCATTCTCAAGCGGGCGCACTCCATTCTCAAGTGGCCAAGACTTAAATTGATGCCTTGAAGGCTCAGGTCTCAAGAATTTTTCCTCATACAATTTCTAAATTGTACCACTGACATCTTGGGATTCTGAGACCGTTAAGTTCTGTTTTTCTCATCCATCACTGTTTCCTTACTCTCAGAATACTTAATTCTATGTGTCCGTCTTACCTCTGTGGTCCCTTCCTCATCAATCTCAGTGCCTGTATAGCTTTTCACCCTTAACCCCTTGCTCACAGTTGTGTTGGGTCTTTATTGAAGGTGAACCTACTTGTTGTTTTTACTTCACTCCATCTCCCATCTATACTGAAATGAATCTTTATTGAAGTATGAAAGCAACACTTATCAACCACTGAGTTGATTCCCTTGAATTTATTGGAGTTGGTGATACCAAAGTCAGTGGAGATTGAAATGGAGTGGGCCTTTTTTTACTTGGCTTGATAATTCTTGAATTGCTCCCTCATGTGTTTAGATGACAGATCCAGCCTACCTTTTGTTTCATTCTTGAGTTCATTGGCCATCAGGAGATAACCATTGAACTTAGAGGATTGAGGTTGGCCAATGCATGTTTCATTTTTAGATCCAAAGCAAGCATTGTAGTTGGACGGAATTTTGAGCCAGTCTACCAGGATGATGTGATCAGCTCTCTTGAGCTGACTTGAGCCTTTGGAAGCTGATGGGGGAGGATTGGTGGATGTTGAGTTCCTGGGGGATGTTTCCTTTGGTCCATTGCATTGTTTAGTGGACTTGCAGTGTGGAAACCAAGAGGATGATACTCCCTCAGTTATCCTTGAGTTCCAGTATCAATGGTCCTAGCGTCTGTAAGGATGAAGATGCTCCAGGAAAGAGAGAGATAGAGAGAGATAAAGATATGAATTTACTTTCCTTTCCGTATCCTTTCAATCACCCATCCCTCAATCCTTCCTCTTTCCGTTTCCTTTTCCTTCCCAAGATCCAATGATAAGATAAGATAAAATCCCCCCAAGACCTGGGGTTGAGAGCGCCAACTTTATTCCCACCCTTTCAACCCTAACCTAAGTAAAAGCGCAACAACAGCCCAACAGCAAATGTAAAAGAAACCCTAAGCCCAGAACCCTAGCCTGACCCTAACCCATTCCCTGCCTGCTTACCATTACTTACATCCAGTTTGTCCTTCTCATGACGCCGCCCTCTGTGGGGCCCTACTTGGAGCCCACGCTTGTCCGTATCTGTTTGCGCCCCACATGATTTCCTGCCCTGCGGGTCGTCCCGCACCCATAGCCCCAATTGCCCCGCCCTACCTCCCCAAACTAGCTACCTGCAAACCTGGTTGGGCAAGCTCCATTCCTGGGTCCATAATGTCCAAGCAGGCTGCGGCCTGCCACATCCAATCAATCCCAACCCATGCCCAGTATGCCAAGCCCCACGGTGCCTACTGCTGATCCCGCTGCGGCTGCTGCTGAGCCTGCAGCAGCCACTTCTAAGACCGCGCACATTGGGGTGCTGAGCCTGACCTACCAAATGCTGAGCACACCAACCGCAGCCCGGTTCCTGATTAGAGACTATATAACAACACCAAAGCAGGGGGGATTGCTCAGCGGCCATTATGAGAGTGATGAAGCAAAGAGGATAGCAAGAGATGAGAGTGATGAAGTGACAAGAGGGATAAAGCAATGAGAGTTAGAATGTGATGAAAGAAATAAAGCAATGAGGGTGAGGGAGTGATGAGGATAGTGATGCAATGAGATTTAGCTGGATGTGATGAAAGCAATAAAGTGATGAGATTGATGAAGTGATGAGGATAGTGATGAAGAGATGAAGAGCAATGAATCAAATTTTGTTCCAATGAGGTTGGAGGTAGAATTTCTCTGAGGTCAGAGGTGGAAAACCAGGGGTGTATGAAGCGGAAAGGTGGTGGAAGCCTTTATATACTTGACTTGAAAAAAAACCACTTATTTCCAGGTAACTCTAACACTTCTGATGTGAAATAAATGGGTTTTTTGATTTTTAATGGCGGGTTTGAAATGGCAAATTTGGTTTTAAACCTGCCATTAAAAAATGGCCGGTTTGCTTAACTCTGATATGCCCTAATAGTAAGACTGTGAAAACATATGTTCATTGGAAATAATTTAAAACATATTCACATAAAATCCATGAAGTAATAGAATAATAAAGATTTGCTTGTTCTAATTGAAAGAAGCCAATTTTTGATATTTATTTCATTATTTTTGGGATTGATGGATTGTCTTGGTTTTTTTTGATGGGATTTGGATTCTTCTCATTTAATAGTTATTTTTGGTGCTTTTTTATGGTCTATATTTTTTGTAAAATGATATAGAAAATCCATCAGAAATTTAAATCTTTATTCATAGGAATTCATTTTTCAATCCAATATCAGTATTTTAGTACTCAATAAATTCTTTTTTGAGATTTTTCAAATCCTCTTAATTTGCCTCCTAGAATAGATATATTTAATTTTTTTGGTTTTTTCTAGGATTGGTATGAGGTATTTACATCCCACTGAAAATATAAATTCTTGTTGCTGTTGATGTTTTATCTGCTTTCATCCTCATTTTCAGCCCTGTCATTGTGTTTCCTCCATATTTTTATTTGTTTGTTTCACACCATGTGTTCTGCATCCTGCTAGTCTCTGAGCGTCTTATTGTAGTTCATTCATCTGTACCTTCACCTGTCCTGTCACCTGTCATGCACGCCAGAAGAATATCTCACCCGCGGCTATACAGCGACTACTCAACTCCAGCGACTACACAACTCACTTAAGAGACGAGCAAGCATCTCACAATCAATGTCCGACTACTCAGACTCGACCACTCAACCAACTCCTCAAACACAACTTTGATCACCGAACAATCAGGACCTGAAGACTGAATCAAAGGAGTCAACTCAACAGTCCTCAAAACCAATCAACCATCAGTCTCAGAACTATTCCTTGGTCAGATCAGTCTACATTGAATCCTCAACAACTGCTCTGCTCTACTCAATCTCATTAGAGGTCATCATCCAACCTGTAGAGCAATCAGTTACTGTTTGTGTTCCTCACAATTTCTTTCTTTATGTTTTCACTCTGTTTGTGTTCAAGTTTCTAACCTCATATTGTGATCTGAAATAAATTAGCCTGGTCTAGGTTTTCCAATTCACTTAAAATTTTACACGGTTAAAAGCCAAAGACGGATCACCCCAGCTCAACAGGCAGGACTCAAATTACAGAAACACCTGGACCAGGAGGAGGAGGAGAAGGAAACTTTAAGGCACTGGCACTGAAGTCTCTCATGGAATCCACGCCACTACTGACAGAAACAAACTACTCAATCTGGCAAAAGAAGATGGAACGCCTATTCAAAATGCGTGGAATCCTTGACCTTATCAACTCAAGTGACCCTCATACGGAAATTCCCAACAACAATGAGATGGCGGGATACATCATGTCAAAATTGGATCCTGCAACTCACACCAATATCATCAGCTCTGAAAATGAAGACTCAACAAAGCTGATCTGGCTGGCCACAAAGAATCACTTCGCCTCCATTCAAGCTTCCAATCGGGCTCAAACATTCTTCAACTTCCTATACCTGGCATTCGACCAAAATGACATAGAAAGCTTTGTAACCTCTGTAAGATCCCATCTAGGAAAACTTGATTAAGTTGGAATCAAACTACCGGCCAACATCCTTAGCTACCTAGTCCTATTCAAGCTACCCGAGTCACTCAAGGCCATTTGGTCCCAAATCATGCATTTGGGTCTTCAACTCTCAGTTTCCATGGTACTTGACCATCTCGTCCAACACAAGAATGAAGTCCAGGCCAAACTCCCCAAGACGACAGACACCAATTCTGCGCTGTATCACTCCAGCTATCAAAGAGACTTGAACTACCCAAGATGCCTGGACGGGAAACAAAATCCCGCGGTTAAGTCTCATTCTCAGTCCTCCTGCTGGGTTGAGTTCCCTGAACTAAAACCTGACAACCCACCTAACAAAGCAAGACGGGGACAAAAGAAGAAATCACAGGAAGAGTCTCACTTCTATAGCTTCTACTGCGCAGATGGCAAAGCAAAGTCAGACCCTGAAGACCAATACATTCTTGATATTGGATGCTCAATTCACATTTTTTGAAGCAAGGAACTCTTCACCTCTCTTGCTGAACAGACAGGCAATTACACCATCAAAACTGGAAAGAGAGGAGAAGGCCTGATCATCAAAGGTCTTGGCACAACAGAAATCTTGGATCAAGGCAAACGTATACATTTCAACAACGCAGCCTGGGTTCCTGAAGCTACGGTCAATCTCATCTCCCTAGGAGCTCTGCTGAACAAAGGATGCTTACTACGAGTTAATATCAAGACCAAACCCTCCACTTTTTCACTCAGCTTCAAGGGCAAGTTGCTCCTATCTGTTATCATAGAGAACAATTTGCTGCTCATCAAGTTTGGGGCCACAAACCAATCATGGCCTCTCATGTGCTACCTAACTCAATCCTACTTAACTGATCTTCACAAAAAACTTGGTCATGCAAGCATCAAACACATGGAAAAACACTTAGTTCACAGTATCACCAGAACTCTAGCCAGCAACTTTGAATGTCTAGCATGCAGCAAGGCAAAGATATCGAAACATCCCTTTGACAGCACTCAAGCTCCAGCCTCAAGGGTTTTTGACCGGCTTCATCTGGATTTGATGGGGCCCCTGAATCCAACCAGCAAAGGAGGGATGTGATTCGCTCTCACGATCGTTGATAACAAGTCAGGGTATCTCTCTTTGTTTCCACTCCCTTTGAAAGACACTGCCTCCGATGCCATCAAATTTGTCATTGAAAACAAGGCCAAGAAACTACTTAGATATCCCTCTGAAGTCATCTCTGACGGAGGAGGAGAATTTGTGAATGAAGATCTGAAACAATTCTTCAAATCCAAGGAAATTCAGCACATCATCAGCAAACCGTACCACTCTCAGCACAATGGAAAGGCAGAACGGGCCAATTGCACAATTATGGAGTCAGTTTGCTCCGTGTTCAGCTCCACTTCCATTCCAAAGAACTATTGGCACGTTGTTATACAAAGCTTCTGCTTTGCTCTCAACCAAATCCCTTTTGAAAAAGGCGGGGAAACGCCGTGGAAGATGCTTCAAAGGACCGACTTACCCTCAAACTATCTACAGCCAGTAGGTTCTTCAGTAATCTATCTACTCAGCAACTCCAAGATCCCGTCAAAACTAAGTGAAAAAGGAGACGAGGGGATTCTTCTTGGTTACAACCCTCAAATTTTCTCTTACAAAATTCTGTCAAGAAGCGGAAGGATCATTGAGACAAAACATGTCAAATTCATGAACAAAGAGCCAGCTATCAACCTCAAACCTCCTATGAACAAGCATGCAGCCAAAGGTACAACTCACCCAACTCAGAATGAGGGTCTCAAGGGTTTGGGAGCAGGTACTGATGGAACTGTTGTAGAACTCAAAGAAGATATCAAACCTTCCACTGAATCCACCACCAAGTCTGACCTGTCTGAATCTGACAGCTCAAACACAGAAGCTCTCAAAACCCTCAAACCAAATCTGCGCAATTGTAGTCAGCTCAGGCCTCCCCAAAGATATGGATACTATCACTCTGATGTGCCAAAGAACATTCACAAAGCACTCAAAGATCCAACCTGGGTACCTCCTGTCAACAAAGAACTTGGCACAATAGAGGAACTAGGAGTCTGGGAAGACGCCGATGAATCAGAAGTCACTAATCCCCTCAACACCACCTGGGCCTTCCAATGCAAACAAGACTTGCACACTGGTGACACCACCCTCAAGGCTCGCGTCTGTGTTCAGGGATTCAACCAACGATTCGGTATTGACTACTTTGATACATTTGCTCCCACAGGTAAGGTGGCCTCTTTACGAGCCTTACTATGCTACTCTGTGGATAGAAAGCTTAATATTCTTCAATTCAATGTAAAAGGAGCCTTCCTTCACGCTCCGCTGAGCGAGGACGTTTACATCAAGACTCCAGCTGGATCAAAGCAAACTGCCAAATACCTCAAGCTGAAGAAATCTCTGTACGGGCTGAAACAAGCACCGCTAAACTGGTATAAAACCTTGAGCGAGTGGATCAAGGAAAACGGCTTCAAGGAGAGTGACAGCAATCCATGTATCTATCTCCACGAAGACCAAATTAAGGCTCTCTTCTTTCATGTAGATGATCTTATTGTTGTGGGGAACACCAATGACTTCAAAAAACGGTTCCTCACAAAATTCAAGGATTCCTCAGTGCACAAAGTTGACACTCTACTTGGAATGAAGGTTGAACTCACTCCCAATTCAATCAGTCTTTCACTTCCCAATCACATCAAGAAAGGACTGGAGGAAATGAACCTTCTCGATGCAAAGCCACTGAAAAATCCATGTACCTCCGGACTCCAACTGAAGCCAGAAATATCTGAAGAAATAGAAGAATTCAAGAAGCTTGGGAAGAACTACAGGTCCCCAATAGGTAGGCTGAACTTCATTGCAAATCTGGCAAGACCCGACATTAGCTTTGCAGTCTCAAATCTCGCTTGATTCTGCGAAAAACCTGGAATCACCCATTGGAAAGAGGTGATCCATGTATGGCGGTACTTACTCAAAACAATCAACTTCAAACTTGAATTTCGGTCAAAGTCCATTGTGAATCATCTTGTCACCTACAGTGATGCAACCTGCGGCAATGATCCGGTCACCAGACTCTTGCAAACTGGCTTCATCTCACTCTTCAAAGGATGTCCTATCTACTGGACCAGTAGGAAACAACAAAGCATAGCTCTATCCTCAACAAAATCAGAATGCAATGCACTCTCAGCTAGCCACCTCGAAGGTTGTTGACTTCATCATCTCATAACAGAAATCTGGAGGACCTCTTCACTTGGACCCCCAATGCATCTTGTTGACAACAAGGGTCTCATTGATAAAATCAAGAAGTTTGGATGTAAATCACATGCAAAGTACATTGATATCAAGCTCAAAAGCATCAGGAATGACTGGAATGATGGTCTAATTAACGTCAAACTCATTTCCTGCCACAACATGTTGGCAGATCCACTAACCAAACCAGCAAATCCTGCTTCTGTACTCAGACTCACAAGGTATGTAGGGAGCTGAGCTCTTTGGACGTTGAGTTGAGCCAGCGTGTTGATGTTTTATCTGCTTTCATCCTCATTGTCAGCCCTGTCATTGTGTTTCCTCCATATTTTTATTTGTTTGTTTCACACCATGTGTTCTGCATCCTGCTAGTCTCTGAGCATCTTATTGTAGTTCATTCATCTGTACCTTCACCTGTCCTGTCACCTGTCACGCACGGCAGAAGAATAACTCACCTGCGGCTATACAGCGACTACTCAACTCCAGCAACTACACAACTCACTTAAGAGACAAGCAAGCATCTCACAATCAATGTCCGACTACTCAGACTCGACCACTCGACCAACTCCTCAAACACAACTTTGATCACCGAACAATCAGGACCTGAAGACTGAATCAAAGGAGTCAACTCAACAGTCCTTCAAACCAATCAACCATCAGTCTCAGAACTATTCCTTGGTCGGATCAGTCTACGTCGAATCCTCAACAACTGCTCTGCTCTACTCAATCTCATTAGAGGTCATCATCCAACCTGTAGAGCAATCAGTTACTGTTTGTGTTCCTCACAATTTCTTTCTTTATGTTTTCACTCTGTTTGTGTTCAAGTTTCTAACCTCATATTGTGATCTGAAATAAATTAGCCTGGTCTAGGTTTTCAAATTCACTTAAACTTTTACAGTTGCAAGGAATAAAATATTCTATATTTGATGTTCCCCTATTTTTCCTTGATGAAATTTTCTTTAGAATGTTTCATCATAATTTAATTCCCCTCCTAAAATAAAAAAATGTAGCATTTTCTTTTCCTTGTGATTTTTGGTACAAAATAATTTAAACTCCATTAGCAATATTGATTTTTATTCAAAGAAACAATTTTTTTAATTTTTTTTTGATGATGTATGTGCTGGATGATATTTTTGTCTGAATATTTCAAAATATTTGAATTTCCCGCATTGAATACATACATGTAGAATTTTCTAGGTTTTTTTATTTTTGATGCAGAGGTATTTATGTTCCACTGGAAGTATTCTGATTTGTGTAAACAAGATGAATTTTTATCAATTTTCTTATTTTTTCTTACGTTGGATGATTTTTTTTTCCAAATTGGAGTTCAGATCTGAACTCCTTGCAAGAAAATTTATATTTATTGAATTTTCACATATTCAATTTACTCAAATTGTGTCCATAATTTGATTCTACCAAAAAATCTACCCCAGACTGTCTTCACCAGGGGTCCAGACTCTGGAGGCCTCAATTTAGCTCCCTGGGGCCTCAATTAATGTTTTAAGGCCTTGTGGGGTCCAACACACCATCAGATGGTGTGATCTCCCACCCCAGACACTCCTTTGAAGCTTAAAAAGGCTGTGCACCTTCCTGAAATGGGAAAGCATGCCAGTTTGCATGAATGTAGTAATTTTCTTACTATAATTATACCAATGCCACCTTTTGGCATGATTTTAGAAAAAATAAAATAATAACTAAATTGAGGCCAATGGGGCCTTTAACTGTTATTTTAGTCTGGGACATCCTTCATCTCACAACATTGTTTGAATTTTTAAATTTGCATTTTTGATGGAACCTTCATGTGTATGTCATTTCAATGGCCCCCTGAAATATTTATCATAATATTTGGGTGGACTCAAACTCCTTAAAAAACTCTTTAAAAATGAAAAAAAAATAAGAAGAAAACGGAGATAGTCTGTCTGCATATTACACCATGATTTGAAAGTTTTTTGCTTAAATATTTTTTTTTTCAATTTTCTTTCTTATATATGGTGTGTCCACTGAGTCTGGTTGGGTTGTCAACTCAGTGGTTTTTTTGTTAAACCAGGGTTGGCGGGTGCTCAATGGGTTGATGACCCAACAAGATTGGGCCCCCTTGGCTATTGCCCCATCAACCAATTTGATCCGGCCATCAGCCACAGCTTGTCACATGACCAGCGGGAGTTGATGACCCGACTAAACTCACTGGATTCACCATACTGCAGTCATTATAACAGTATGTCAAAAAACTTCAAACCATTTTTTTTTTTTCGGGGGGGGGGATTTGACTGGGAAATTTTGCCTCTCCAGAATGACAAATACCCAAGAAAGGCCCCCAAAAATTTCCTTGTTTCAAAAGTTTTATCAAGCCATGTTATGTGTGGCCCTTGATATTTTAAAAGGTGCCGGCATTTAAAAAACATAATTGGGAGTAGTGAGTGACAGATGCCCCCCGAGACGGCACCGGGCGGGATGGAGATCCCGGTCGAGTTACGGGGGTCTCGGTGAGTCACCCGAGGAGAGGAGCTGAGCTGAGGAGGAGGAGGAGTGAGAAGGAAGAACAGAGAATAAACCATTCTCGAGCGGTTCGGAAATAGTCTCACCAACGATCGAAGGAAGGAAGGAAGACGATGGAAGAGGGAAGTAGTAGTTCATCACGAGAAGAATCTCATGAGGAAGAGGAAGAGAAGAAGGAAGTAATGGAAGGAGTAGTAGTACCAGACCAGCAACACCACTCACGAGCACCAAGATCGGATGAGGATGATGGTGACCGAGGAGAAGAAGGAGTCGAGGAGAAGGAGAAGGAGAAGGAGAAGGAGAAGGAGAAGGAGAAGGAGAATGAGAATGAGAAGGAGAATGAGAATGAGAAGGAGAAGGAGAAGGAGAATGAGAAGGAGAAGGAGAAGGAGAAGGAGAAGGAAAAAGAACAAGACTTGGATCGATTATCGTTCATGGATGACTACATCGATCGAGGAGGACTAAGGACCCATCAAGACTCACCACGAGGGTCAGTCTCAGGTCTGATTGTATACATAAATCACACCTCATTGACTGACTCAACTGACTTTGACTGGGGTCTACCAACCAAGCTAGTGCCAGCTCAGATCATCAGGGACCGAATCTAATAGCCTACTCATCCCAACATATCTTAGCCACCACGAACCACTCAGCCATCACATCATCGATCACCATCAACTTCTCAATCCTACCCATCATCGATCGATCGACCCCATCCTGGTCATTCAACCTACCCAATCCTAGAATCCCACCATCACCACCACCTCACACCACTATCAGTAACTTGAGATCCAGTTCACCAGGACCAGGACCAGGACCAGGACCAGGACCAGGACCAGGACCAGGACCAGGACCAGGACCAGGATCACAACAGCAGCAGCAACAAGCTCAACAACAGCAACAGCATCGAAAACAACACCAAAAACAGCAACATCCATCAAGTTCTTCATCCTCAGTTCATCATCTCTCCTTCTCCCCCGATGGCACCCATCTCCTCATTGCCTCTCATACACTACCATCCTACCATCTCAGGTTATCCATCCTTCTCCAATCCAACTCGATGGCCGACGATTGGAACCTAGTCTTCGATCTCATCCTACCCCCCTACCCTCCCAACTCATCATCTCACTCACTCAGATCTCTACTCACCGCCTCCTTCCTCAACCAATCCCGTCGAGTAAGTCATCCCTCACCCCACCTACCATCTCATCCGATCCCCCCCTCATGAGCCCTTCGATCGTCCCTATTAGTGGTTCACAGAGCCCATCTCCAACCCATCCAACCTCCCTCCCGATCTCATCATCAACGTCCGATCCAATCAATACCAAAGGCTCAGCCGAACCCCTGGTCGTCCCATCAACTCCATCGCTCAGGGTAAAGGTCAGATCATCGTCGCCGTCTTGAGCACCAACGAGGTATGCGCCTACAGTGACCTACTCCTCTATCCCATCTCTTCATTTGTCTCCTTCGATCTCAACCTAACCTCCTCTAGGTTCTGGCCGCTGATCCATTCATCCTCTACACCATCCCTCCTCACGAGCCAAAACAAAATAATATTCAAATTAAAAATTACAGTTGATGGTCATTCACCTCCCATTACCTCAAACTCACTTACCCCCACATATCCTCCTGACCAGTCTCGATAATCAAGCATTAGCTGCAACCCCCATCAAGCTTGTCCCCATCCCTAGGCCTGAATCCTCACAAGATCCCAATACTCATCCCACTAACCCATCAACCCATCACCCTGACAGCTCAAAAACCTATCAGACCCTCAACCTCGATCGTCCCCCTCTCGACTTTTACTCCAACTCGGCCCTTGGTTCCAATCTCCCCACATCGATTCATCTTCAGGATAGCTCATCATCCAACGCTTCCAACCAACTTAACCGCAAGGAGATCATCATGGCCGCCATCGGAATCTTGGGCTCGAGAAGAACTTGCGAGGACCCGGTCGATGATCCTCATCTCTTGATCGCCTTCCAAACCCACACCAAACCTAGAATTCCCACCCCGATCAAGCAGACCATCACCTCGGATCATCCCAACGGTAGCCTCGATGAAGATCATCAAAGCAAATCAACACTCCATCATTCCGATGACTTTCAACCTCATCCGATCGTTGGATCGAGCATCGGTGGCTTGGGTGGCAGTAGTGGTTCTAGCGGATTACGGTTCCCGATGGGAGATGAAGACTTGGTGGGTCATTACATCACCGGCTTGGGTGATCTGGATGATGCGTTCGATGTACCGATGACGAACCCCGAATTTCCGAGTAACGGTACGAGCGGTAACCATGCTCATCGGACCGATCAAGTCTTTAATTCCAGCCTAACCACTCAACTCACCCAGGCGGAAGATTCCAAGACTCCTCAAGATCAACAACCCGGCCTGGGATCAAACCTAGTCAGCAATCGGAACACTTCATCCTCCTCGATCAAGATTCGAAAACGTCGAAAGACGCTTAGGAGGTTCGAACCCGTCCATGGTATCGATGAGGCTGGTCATCAGGATCGCTCGAATCCGGATGAGGATCAAGTTGGCCGTTATGGCTCGATCGAATTGGTCGAACTCTACCTCGACTTTGACGAACGTATGATCCCCAGTCAGTCTTGAATTCTCTCCTCATCACCACCAGCAAGAGACTCGGTTTCCATTCGGCTTGGGATCCTCTCACCTCTTGACTCTCTCTGACTAAAATCATTCGTCCATAGCCATCAGCATGCAGATCTTACCCAATCTACCCGTCATCGATCCATTCGAACAAGATCTCGACTGTCAGGTGGTTCTCAGGTCTTTGGATTTCTTGAACGTGCCGATCGAACAACCCGGAATTCCCTCGAGCTCCATGGCAGTCTTGACTAGATTACTAGCGACCTATTCTAGAGCTCAAGATCATGACCCAAACCATTCGGGCGCTCACTCGGGCCTCAACAGTCGTCACCGTCAGCATCATAGATCGGATGAGCTTCAACTATGGGACGTCAGCTTTGAACAAACTCATCTCTCGAATGGGTTCTTAGGCTTGGAATGTTTCAACGACCATCGAACTCGTAATCAATCACTTCCCGAAGTGTTACCGGGTCCAGATCAATGGGTAAGTCGGTCATGTCATTCTTACTCGAATCATCCGCTCAAAGTGAGATCGGCTGCTTATGCTTCTCTCGTGGCGAGGATCCCCCTCACCCCGCTTTTTTTCTCTCTCTCTCACCTGTGCCCGTCGCCCTACCAAGATTTTCCATCGGTCGGTTCGTAGGAAATTGAATCTTACCGACGCCCCGATCAGCAATGAAAACAAGCCTTGCAACACTAATCCAGATCATCAGCCTGATCATCATACACCATCAGATCCTCCTGCTTATCGCCGAGTTCTTAAGGTAATTAACGATTGGAAGGCCCGACACGATTGTTTCCTTGTGTTGGTGGAGGATTCGGTTCACCAGAATCACTCTCGGTTCGAATGTATCATTTTCAATTCGTTCGTTCCAACTTTTTCACTTGTTTATGGCCCTCCCCCTCCCCTCTTCCCTGTCCCATAAAAAAACAACCTTTCTCATCACTTGGGTCTGAAAACCTTTTCAACTCGTTAACCGTCTCCATAATATTCAGGCAAGATCTATCTCCTATCACCGTCAAACCCATTCCCTCAGTTGAATATCGTGAAGTCAAGCGAATCGTTCTTTCCTACCATGGTGTGTTTTGCTGTACCATTGATGCTCGTGGACAATTCAAAACCATACCCTTGAGTAAGCCCCGTCTCCCCCCTTCCCCCCTTCCCCACCACCACCACCATCATCGACTTGGGTTCTCCATCATGATGATGAATCGAACGCGCTGGAAAGAAGGCGATCATCGATGCTCATTCGACTCGCTACTTCAGTTACACCCGAAGAGCCTAACGTAGTCGTTGGGTTAATCATGAGCGCGATTCACAATCGAGAGCCGGTTGATGATCTCGCTAGATTGTTAAGTCAGAAGAGTACGAAGCATGGTGACGGATCCTCCACCACTTTCAATCACCCATTCATCTTTCAACAGATCAGTAGCTTTCTCGCCCATTACACCATCTCGCCTAGGAATCTCGACTTGGATCCATTTATCTCGACCGCCTGGAGTCTAGGTTATGATCTCTGGAGGTTTGTTTGTTAGACGTTTCCCCTGGTTCCTTCCTCATACACTAGCCCATCGTTCCCCACGAACGAGACTGCTCAATCCTCAACTAGCGCTGACATGTCCAATAATCAATTTTTCTTGCCGATCGTCAGCGTCAGCCCTGGTTATGAACGTGCTGCCGAACTCGCTTTGATTGGTCGACAGTTGTCTGCCGCTCTGACGGTCGGAATCAGTGTCAAGACGGAACATTATTCTCGTACGTTACCTAGGATCTTGGCGATGGGATTACTATCGATCATTGTTCAGCTCGCGGGTTTTTTTTATATCTATACATAAATTCATCCGATTTCCGCTTTAAAACAATTACCCCTCCGCTCTGAATTGATTTTATCCAGGTTCGATTTGGCAGATGATTGGCATTTCCAGATGGTATACAAGATTATGTCAAAGAATCATCGGCTCCATTGATCCTGGTAAGTCGCCAATCTGGAATGAGTGTTTCTTTTTAACTGGGTCCAAGATGCCCAGAGGAGGATATGTTAGATTGATTGAGTCACCGTGGACATTCCTTTTCTCTTGCTCCCTCAACCAATCCATTTGCCTGGCCATAGATTCGGCGTCTCCCCACCTGTCGCTACTACCCGTTACTAGCTGTACGTTTTACTATCTGTTTAGGATGGCGATGGTCATCAATGCGTTTTCTCAATGGCTCTCGATCATGAAATCCACCAACTCAACGGCCCATCATGATCCGAGTGGAACGACGACGACGACGACCCATTCACGAATGAGCAGTCATAACGGTCACTCGTCGATGATAAGTCAACTCGGTAGTAGTAATGGACTTGATCTTCCACATCGAGGGTTCGTGAGCTTGCACGACGAGATCGAGATCGCCAAGGTCGTCTTTGGTGAGATTTGGGACTATCAAAATCTGATTCACATGGAGAGTTGGGGTAAACTATTACAAGATATCGGTCGAAACGTGATCACGAAACCTGTGACTGATGTTCAGAGTGAGTTTTCCAACTACCCAGAGGATGTGTTGATGGGGATGAGTTGGAGGGCCCGCGCCACGTAGGGAAGCTTGAGTCTGATTTAGTTCCTTCCATCTTTCGACTCGGTCGTCACCGACACTTTGAACCCTTTCATCATAGAAGGATCACCGATCCGACAGATCGAGTATTTCTCAGCTCCACTAGCTGCTACCGATCCGGTTCAAGTTCAAGAATCGATTCAGACGTTTAAAGGCTTCGTCGAACATCATCCACAGTTGATCAAATCGATTCCATCCAACACGATGACCTCGACGACGATGACGCCGGCGGCGGCAACAGAAGACATCTCTAAGCCGATCACGTTAAAGTTCATCAATCAAACCATCAAGGCTGTTGAGGATCGAATCAAGTATGACGTCTTGACCGGAGCCAAGTTACCGGCTGATCAGGACGCTAGCAGTTCTAGGAGGGGCAATCTTTCCAAGAAGCTAAGGACCGATCATCCGCACAAGCTACCCAGAACCCGATCCGGTGGTGATAGTAATGAGCCATTGGATCGATTGATGAAGGAATGCGTCAAGTGTCGATCTCGATCGATGAAGGAGCTTTGGAACTATCATCAAATCGTCCAACAGGGATCGTCGTCACTATCCCAACGATCACGGTTAGGAGGAGCTCGAACGAGATTAGAGACGAAGACGACGACGATGACGACGAACACGACGGATGTCGATGGTAATGATCGTGAGGATCTGGATCCTCCTCGATCCGAGGTGACGTTCGATGCCAATTCCGATGAGGACCTTCGACGATCCCTCTTAGGTCCGTTCGATTTCTCGATCCAGGAGTTCAAGCGGAGGTGCATCTGTTCCGGATTATGGGTCACCCCCCCGGGTCCATCGCCACCTTCGAGCTTATGAAGTGATGACACTGGCTCGCTCGTTCGATCGATGCTTTGAAGAAAATAAAAAATAACAATAAAAGTTAAAGAAATTAATCAAAAGTCTCGCTTTGACTAAGGACGGATAGGGTTCCTTCACTTGGAGAGCACCAAGCTTCAGTAGATTAAGTCCAAGAGGCTTTGGAGGAACTAGGGATTTTGAGCCAAGAGGTTCTGAAAGCTAGCCAACAAATGAAGACCAATGGAGAGGATTGAGATTCGGAGTGAAGGTTTGATTTGAAGTAGCAGCCTCGATCAGAACTGGTGAGAGCAGAGCAAAGTAGGTCAGGAAACCAACGCGTTTGGGTGAGCTCAAGATTGGAGTGATGAAGAGCAAGTGTGGGATGAGAAGATGGAAGATACACAAGAGAGAGGATGGCTGGAAATTGATGGGCTGAGTTCATAGACGAAGAGATGATGATGAAGGAGGTGGTGAGAAGGTTGAGGTGCAAGGAGCTCACTACTGGGTGTGGACTAAGATCACTGATGAAGGTCAAAGTTGAAAGACAATCTAGCGTTGGGACATCCATAAATTGTATGTACCTGTCTACAGATAGTAGGTTGGGGATGAGTATTGTAGACAGATCCACCATTAAACTAGGTGGTTGATCTTGGAGTGGCGGGCCAAACAGGCCAGATGAGATGATGGATTAAGAGACAACAAACTTGGAAGACAAGACAGAACTTGTTTGGAGTCATGATGTGTTGATCGACCAAGAGGAGAGAGAGGTTTGAGAGCAGTCAAGAACTGGTCAGAATTTAGAGAGTTGAAAGTTCAACCTTGGGGAGTTAGGTGAAACGGGGAGGGGGAAAGGTGTAATGAGTTGTGTTGGATACACAATCATAACCAGTCAAGAAAAGAAAAGGAGTAGGGAAAAAAACCCTTGGGTATAAGCTACCAGAAAAGAAAAAAAAATAAGGGGATGAAGAGGAATGACATTGGTCAGGTGTTTTTGAATTGAGATCATTGTCATCATCCTAACCTAAAGGAGGTTCAAGAATTGAATCATGAGAGGTGGATCAATATGTTTTTTTTTTTTAAAAAAAAAATCATACAAACTAGATCTTGTTTATTGTTTGTTTTTTTTTTTTTGGGGGGGGGGGGGGGTGGGGGGAGGGTGGTTAAGATAGAAGAGAGAATTCAACTGGCATGATTACAAGTTAATGGTGATGATTTACAAAAGAGAATTTTCACTTTTTTGTTTTTTTTTTTCAAGAGTTTCCCATATTCAAAGTGCTGTTTGAAGCAAGGATCAGAGCCTATCTATATTCAAACAGCACTGGGGTTTGTTGCCATATCTTTTTTCCTCCTCAAGCCTCTCTCTTTATAAAATGCAAAACTGGTGCTTGGCCATGTTCAAAAGTTGTTCAATACCATTGTCCTATTCCTAATTCTGAGTCTTTGCATTTCTCTTTGTGTAACTATTTGTTGCATCTTTGGTCTCCATTATCAAGGGCAATAACCCCCTTTCAATCAATTGGCTGCGTTATTGCACCATTGTTTCCTCATTGCAATTTTGCTATTTGAAGTACAACAGGTCTGTCTCTTGATTGCCCAATTGTCAATACCCTTGCTTTCATAATCCTTTGAGTTTTTTCCATCTGCAAACACTTGCAACTGTTCCATACAGGTGTTGTCCTTATGTGTTATTGTCTTTGTCTGTCCACAGGGGTTACAACACATTTGGTTGCTTATACACCCTTCAAGCCTTCAATGAACACGTCTTCTGACTTGAGCACCAGCGGTCAATGAACTTTTGTACAATTCTCTTTGATTGAATCTTCCTCAGTCATGCAACCACACATATTTGAACTTTTCTTCATCAAAATCTCTTGAATTTTGTCTAAATTGGCCTTGCACTCATGTTTCATATTCCTGTCTGCTTGCAGGAGTTATGTTGTAAGATTTTCCTGATTGATTTGCTTTGGCAGCTGACCAACCGCTCCGCAGACTTGCCTACCACTGTCCAATGCTTTCTCCTCCAATTCTCAACTTGTTTGTGCGTTGGCTGGTCACCTAAGTGTTGTTACTTATTTCCTTATGATTGCTTGAGCAATCCATGCTCAAGATTTCTGTTCTTTGTGCAAAACCAAACTCAAACTAATGTCTTATCCCCTTTTTCCTTCCACAATAGTTGCAAACTTGTTTTAACCCATCCGCTTGCCTCAACACCTCCTAACCACTTACAATCAACATGCTATTGATTTCTGTCTGCTTACCCAACTTTTCACGCTTGTGGTGCATTGGCCCATCATTTCCCCTCTAATCCATCCACCTTTATCTGTTCAAACTTCCTGAATTTTGTTTTAAAAAGTTCATGCACTTCACCTTACTTTCTTTATTTGTGAACAGGACTTAAACGCCCCACTGCCTCTTCACACATTTTCTATAGTCCTCCACATAAATCAATGGTTCTGATTCCATTATTATCATCATCAAAAATCACGTTAATATGCATTTTTTCACAGATCACGTCATTAATCCTACGTAAATGAATAAAGGAACCCGGGATATGCAACTCATTTCATTGCTAAGGCGTTTTGTGATGTTCCATTTTCAATCAACCGCGTTGAACCAATCTAATCATTGGACCCTTGAAAATACATCTCCGTACAGTTTTCACATACAATCACAAACACTTCCTTCATGCATGCAGCCCCTACATGATCTAAATCCTCCACTTAACATCTTCCTTACTTTTTTCCCCCATGCAATGGAATGCAAGCGCCACTCCAAGACATTGATGTCAAATTTTCTCCATAATTTGGAGTACAATCCAACTCCCTCATGGTATAGTTATTCTAAGCTTATACATCAAAGTCCAAGATAAAAAGAAGGAAGAGGTTTGTCATATAATGTATTTTCTTCTCCATATTGCGCTATTGGAGTCTTGACACCCCAAGTTCCCAGGTATGTGATCTTATTATCTAAGACTTTCTGGATTTGCACTGATGTGTGTTTTCTCAATAGGTGACCGTTAAACGCAGCGCAAACATGTCAACAAGTCAACCCCCTAGTCATCCATCCCACCTCTCAGGAACCCTTGGAATACTTTAAAAGGTCAGCAACTTTTCTCATCCTGTTGGATTGTTTAGATCCGGTCCCTCATCATATCCTTTGTTATCATTTTATTCATTATTCATGGTTCTCTAGCTTGATACAAACATAACTCCTGGATCCAATTATGAGCTCTTTCATTATGAGTCTGCTATTCCTTTCATTAACAAAGATGGAATTCCTCAAGAAATTGTAGTAAAGGAATCTACATATGCTTCAAACAATCAGGCTCTGTCCCTTGGTCAAAGTGATGTCTTGATGGGGAGATTATTAGCTCTTAATGAAACTGTCACTCAGAGTTTTATTTTTAACTCCAATTCTATCCTACCAATTTCCCCCACTCCCAAAACAGCTGCAACCCATGCTAATCTTGAAATCTGACATGGTCTTCGAGTTGTCAAAAGCTTCAAAGAATCCACTTGAGAATCTAGAAATGGCAATACTTTTAAAGGACTTTTGGTAGTTATGTCACACTCCGACTGGGATAAAAATGTTATTTTTGATCTTATGAATTAACACACCTAGAATATTACTAATTCATTCTGATATTCAGGCCCAAATTGTTTTGAAATTTGATGTTACTTATAAAGTTATAGGCCAAGGACATTTATCCAAGATGTTACCATTATTTAATGTTGGCCGTGAAATAATGTTATTGGGAGTCATTTTTAGTTTTGATCTTGAGAACCTTATGTGGATTGTCAATGTGAGCATTTCTTCTTGATCAATCATTTTCATAACGCTTATCATACTTTTTCAGGTGCATTTGGTCAGTGTTACATCTGGCTTACTTCACGTTTGTGGTCCCACCTCTTTTGAAAGCCTCCAAACCATCAATAGCATCCAATAAAAAACCTTTTGAGAAGCTGCTAATGCAGCTGGCCTTTTGATTTCTGATTCCCACTACAAAGATACCATTTGTGACGCCAAAATCTGGATGGCCGGTCACTCTCTGGGCCTCATGTTTTCTGTTATACTCATTCTTAGTCCTCCATCCTCTCCACAACGTTTATACAATATGTTTGAAGATGATCTCTTGGATGATTGCCTCCATAAAATCCAAAATTTTTATCCAAACGTTGGAACTCAACCTGGAAATGCAAAAAGCCTTTCTAGATATCTCCTTTCAGTCAAGCTAGAAGCTAACAATAACACTTTAGAATAGGTTGGCCTGACTCCTGTTCAACCAAATCTTTGGCATTGTTTTCTCAATACCAACACCAATGAAGCAAATTGTATTGCTCTTTCTTTGGCCCAGTTTTCTATACTTGAACAATCACTGAATCCCAATCAGCTTGTAGTACTTGAGTTTGTAAAAAGTCATATCACAGAAGCTATCCCTTACACTATATATATTGACGGGCCCAGCAGCACAGGGAAGACTTGTATTCTAAACAATATTATCACTTTCTCTCATTCTGTCCATAAGAAAGTTGTTTTTGTAGCCTCTACTGGTGTTTCAGCATTACTATTAAATGGTGGTGAAACCTCTCACTCTGTCCTTGGTATACCAATTGAATTAGAACCTGATCAAACTTGCTCTTGGAATTTGTTCAAAAAACTTGGCCATCAACTTCTGAATACCAACATCATTGTCTGGGACAAAATATTGGTACAAAATTGCAATGCTGTTGAAGCTGTTGAATGTAGTCTCCAAAATTTAGGCAACACTCAAGCTCCATTTGGTGGTGTCTCCATCATTTTCATGGGAGAGTTTTGACAGAAATTACCTATTTTCAAACAAGGTAACATTCTGGATCAAAGCCAGGAATGCATGAAGTCCTCTCCTCTATTGGACAATGTAGTCATATTCAGGTTACGTGTCAATATGAGACTATTCATGAACAATGCATCTACCCCCAAATTATTTTATCAAAGTTGTTGGTTACTAGATGTTGGAAAAGGAAAACTGCAAGAATCTGATACCTTGCACCTTCAACTTTGACATTGTCAGATCATTCATTCAACCAATGATCAAACTCTTCTGAGGAAGATTATATCTATTACGTATAACAATATCCAAGCACTCATTCCTCATATGAATTTAATTGATAAGCAAGTTTATTTCACTGAAAGATGTATCCTTTGTCCGTTGAAAATTAATGTCCAATCCATCAATGAACATCTGTTACAGATTCTCCCTGGAAATTTCGACTCTTCTTAAAGCCTAAATCATAATGCTGACCTAGGCCAAGAAAACTTACCCAAAGAAGTTCTAAACACTTTATCCATACACAATTTCCCCACACATCTTTTCAAGCTAAAAATTGGTTGTCCAATTATTCTCTTGCCCAACTTGAATGTTAAGGCAGGTTTATGTAATGGCACTAGACTCATAGTCACAGACATTCAACTGCATAATTTGGCTTGTGTTATCCTAAATGGCTCAAAAACAGGAACTAAAGTTGTTTTTCCTAAAATTAGATTACTCTATGATGGGAAAGATTGGATGCTTGCTCAATTCTATTGATATCAGTTCCCAATTTACCTTGCTTTCTCTACCACTATTAGCAAAGAAAAAGGCCAATGACTAAAGAATTTTGGGGTCATGCTCCCCAAACCTGTTTTTTCTCATGGTCAATTGTATGTTGCTTCATGACGTGTCATGTCTTTTGATAATTTGACTGTAGCCCTGTTATCCACTGAATCACAAACTTGCACTCTTAACATTGTAAAACAAGAATTATTAACTGATTCAAGCATCAATTGCTATCTAAAAGCCTTGACATAATATTTCCAATTTCATGTCACTTATTCCCTGTCAACCGGCATTTTCTTTAACACAAGTGCGGCGCAGCTGCCAATCCCCTAGTGGTTTTTTGAGATCCTTTGAGATGAATCCTGGAGATATCTATGAATTATTTTTTTTTTTGGGGCGGGGGGAAGATGTAGATCATCTGAATGGAGTCCAGCAACTGGGCATTGTGCACAGCAACTATGCATGTTGTGGTGACTTATTGATAAACTTGGATTGGGAACTGCGGTGCGGGCTGCGCCCTCAGGAGTTGGGTAAGTTGGGCTCAGCATTTGGGGTGCGTGCGGTCTCAGCAGTAGGAAGTTCAGGGCTCAGCAACGGGTGCAGGTTGGGCTTGCAACCCCCTCAGACAATGCAGACCATGTAATGGAGCCAACCCAACCGGGTTTGCAGGCGGCTAGTTTGGAAAGTAGGAGCGGGGTTATACGTGGCGGGGAGGTCCGCGCAAGCAAAGGCATGGACTGATCCGCAGATTGCAGGATTTGCAGACAAGCGCAGACAGATGACACAGGGGCTGCAAGTAGGACACAGCAGAGGGCCGCCCCATCAGAAGGACAAACTGGATGTACGTAAACAATGGAGGGAAGGGTTTTGGAGGGAATGGATGGTATGGGATAGGGTTGGGAAAGGGTTAGGGTTAGGCTAGGGTTCTGGTTTTTAGGGTTTCTTTTCTATTTTTTGTTGGACTTTCTGTTGCGCTTGTACTTAGGTTAGGGTTGAGAGGGAGGGCTTAAAACCTCACTCTCCACTCCGGGTCATGGGATATCATCAGATAATGGCAAAGGATGATGGCAAAGGATATGGACAGGATTGGAAGGAAGGAATTCACATCATCATTTTAATTTATCTTTTTTCTTTAACCATATATTCTATTAACTCATCAGAACTCAGCCTCCTTGCAGACACTGGCACCAATAACTTCCAAACATGAGGACAAATTTGAGGAGTTTCTCCCTCCTCTTTCCACATCTGGGGGTCTGGCCAGGAAGAAATCTTTTTTCCAAGTCTCTCAAAGGTAATGGGTGCAATGTTGCCATCAACTACTCTTGGATCCAACAGCAAGACTCCTTGGTGTTAAAATACAGATGCACCCATGTAATGTGCATTTTAGTGTGTAATCCTAATGGGATGCAAAAATGGGCCTCTAGGGCCCATTACACATCACGTGGGCCATGGGGGCCTATGGGGATGTTAATTGTTTTGGACATTTGGGCGCCAAAACACGTTTTCCAGGTGTTTTGAGACACAGGCCTTAATGGGCCACCTTAGCCAGATGGTTTTATTTGGGAATAACTGGACCCAAGGTTTATTTTGGACACACTTGGCCAGATGGGCTGGCCCGCCATAGTGTAGTTTTTGGTGTCTTTGGGCCTTGGCTGCCCATTAGGGCCGCTTGTTTCCTGCCTGGGCCCGTTGGGGGGCCCAAGAGCCCGCGGGGGGTTGTTGTACGGGGAAGGGGAATCTGTTTAGAGTCCTCCCACTCGCTCTGTGCGAGGCTGCAGCCCAAGTTGGGCCACCCGGCTGGTTGCCGCTGCTGTGGCTGGGGGCCCCTTCCTTGCTCCCTACCCTTGCTTGGTTGTGAGGAGGAGGGAGGATGGCTGGTCCCCCTCATCAAGAACCAGCCAGCAACCGGTTGCATGTGGCATCTGGTCAGGGTGGGGGGGACCTCATCACTCTCCCACCTGTTGGTGGTGGAGGGAACAAAGCGGTGGGGGGGATCTGACCACCCTCCCACCAGCAAGCGGGGTGCTCTCCCCCCCCCCTCCCCTCCCCCCCCCCCCATTACCAAGGGGGAGGCGCCAAGGGCTGGGGGGACTTGATCCCCCTCCAGCCCATCTTTTTTTGAAGGTCCACCTGGGGAAAATTGTGTCCTAGGCAACCAGCGGGGGATTTGACCATCCCTGCCTTGTGAGATTGAGAGCAGAACCAGATGAGTTCTGGGTTCCACCCTGGTCCATGTTAGGGGCCCGCGGCTGGTTGAATGAGGCAACAAGCCCGGTAAGTGAGGACACAGAGGTAACCAGGCTGGTTTAAGGGACAACCAGCCAGGGTCTGAACAGCAACAAGGGCTGTTTCAGCCCAGTAAGGGTGGAAACACCAAACTCAACCGGTACAGGCTGGTCATAAGGGTTCATGGACTAATGCCAAGTGGGCTGAGTAAGCCAAAACCAAGTAGCAAGGCTTGTAGAGCCTGTAGAGCCCATTTAGGGCGGAATTTTCGCCTTTTTCTTGTCATTACATGAGCTCCACATGAGAAACATATTTTTTATTTAAGGAGCTCTTCTCCCTTCTGTTTTTCATCCAATTCATTCACATTCACCACTGTGCCATTGCCTCTGCCTCATATTTAGAATCAATCATAAGACATTATTGTCTCAGCATTTCTTTTGCTTTAATTACTGCTCTTTGACTAAGCTTTTGGGACAATAATTCTCACACTTGGCGGCTATGGCTTAGTCTGCGGGACCTTCCCCATCTTTGGTTTGACACTGCAGATGTGGGGCAATTCCTCACAAGGTTTGAAGACATTGCGGATTCCAAAGGCCGGACAGGCCCAGGTAAGGTTTGCACTGTTGTCCTTTCCATCACTGACAAAGCTTCCCTTTGGGACGTAGAGGACATGGCTGGATACAAGGCCCAGGATTGGGGAAGGTTGAAAAGCAAAATTTTGGCAAGGTGGGGAAGGGGTAAGCCTTGGTTCTGGGAAGGTGATTTTTAGCGGGCTGCGGTGGAAGCAAGTGTGCATGAAGGGGTACAGACACAAAGGGAGCTGGAAGAGTACATGGTGACATTTGAACAGATCTATGGACACTTGGAGAAAAACCAGGTGGTTTTGGGGCAGGCAGGAGCAATGAAGCAGGCTTGTGTGGGCAGACTTGCACCACAACTCTGGTTGCACGTGCAGTGGTACTTGTACAATCATGGCCTGGTTCAGCAATCAGTAAACGGGAGCATTGTGCTCCTTCCAGACTTGTGCGTCATTCGGCATGCAGTGGAAGGCAAGATTGACCTGGAGGAGGTGATGGAGGACACCACAAGATCCTGTCTGGTGGAACCAAAGAGGGCTGCTCACTAGCCTCCTGCGGTTTTGGTTCCAGTCCACGCGCAAGCCCCCACCCCATCATCTTTGGCCCCCGTCCCAGTTCCTCAACTGGTGTTCAGAAAACTTACCAAGTTAATGAAGGGTTTGAAGATATACATGAATCGGATGTTGCAACACACACCCAGCTCATTGTCCCATGCGGTCAAGTGATTTCAACACCCTAGTCCTCCCGCACCTTGGGTGTACAGTCATTGTGGAAGTAATTGTCATTGGCTGTTGGAATGCAAGAATCCGGTGAAGGGTTTGGAGGCAGGGACGGGATTCACGTCTTCTGTGGGCAAGCAGACCTTGGCAGACTTAGGGCAGCCAACCACCGCGCAGCAGGTGCAATTGCGGTCACAAGGTGTGGGTAAAATGGCTCAAGCATTCCTTGGTATTGCAACCAGGCCTGGTTTGTGGCAGCCACTGCAGGTGGAGGCAGAGGTTAGGATGATAGCGGCGGAGGAGAAAATTGTAGTGGTGGATAGGATTGAGGCGGATGCCAAAGAGCAACCACTGGCTCTGGCCCCGGAAACTGTTATGTGTGGAATGGTGGAAGAGTGGCCTACAAACTCTGGAGGGGAGCAGAAGGCAGTGGAGGTCATGGAAGGTGGAAAGCATTGCGCGTATGAAGTAGTGGAAGGGGAGGTCCTGGTTCCGGTTGCGGGCTGTCCAGCAGTAGAGGTACAGCCCGCGGATTCTGGAAGGGGGAGGAAGGAGATTGAAATGGTGAGGAGCAGGAAGTGCAGCGTGGACAGAGCCGTGTTCAAGTGGGTTGGACTTTGTGCGTGGACGGTTTTGGATCCCGGAGGAGCTCAGAGGGCCTTGGTGGAGAGGAGTATACCAGGGCAAGATGGGACAAAGTGTTGCGCTCAGTTCCCGTGTGGGATTGGTTGAAGCTGCTGCGCAGACCTGCCAGAGGTACAGAGGTTTTGGACCAGCTGGGTACAGCAGCCAAGTTTGGGGGGTGGGAAGCTATAGTGATGGAAAGGCGGGTCAATATATGAAAGGACAAGCCCCATGGATGGGAGGTGCGGGACAAGGAGAAACATGGGCCCAAAGTAGGTTTTGGTAGGAGGAAAGTAAAAAAAAATCCTTCTCTTAAGGCGCAGATCAGAAAGCTGGATAGGGGACAAGCTTGACCTGATAAGGGGGTGCACTAGAGGGTTCACAGCTGGAACAACTAGGAAACCTGGAATCTCCGTTCTCTGGTGTCTTCTCTCTCTCTTAAGTTGTGCACGCACTGGTGTGTGGTTGTTGTGTTTGTTGCAGGCTGAGATTGGGGAACTGTGTGGCAGTTCTTCTGGGGCAGTTCAGGTACCTTTTCTGAAGACATTGAAAATACGGGATGCAGATCATGGGGATTTTCTCTCATGCTTGCCTGCGGACGCGGAGCTAGTTTTTTTCTCACTCTTACTCAGGCTCAAGGTTGCTTGCGGGGCTCACACGCTGTGGTGTTGTTATATAACGTTGGATTGGGAACTATGCAGCGTTTGGAATGCTCATTGCAGCCTGCTTGGACATTGGAGACCCAAGAATGGAGCTGGCCCAACCAGTTTTGCAGGCAGCTAGTTTGGGAGGATAGAGCAGGTGATTGGGGCTATAGTAGTGGGGCAGGCGTGCCCAAGCGCCAGCTGACTGGGGGGGCGCCCAGGGCAGATACAGACAACGCAGGGGGCTCCAAGGAGCGCGCGGCAAAGGGCCGCATCATGAGAAGGACAAACCGGGTGTGTGTAAAGTTAGGCGGGCTTGAAGGTGGTTGCGGTATGGGAAAGGCTATAGGAGTGGGCGCCGGCCAACCTGCGGGGCAGGAAATCATGCATCAAGCCAGACAGATACGGACAATGCAGGGAGCTCTGATTATGGCGCAGTGGAGGGCCATGTCATGAGAAGGAAAAACCAGGTGCTTGTAAGGTTAGGCAGGCTGGAGGGTGATTGCAGCATGGGGAAGGGTTAGGGTTAGGCTAGGGTTCTATTTTTTTTTGAGATAATGGTTGATTCTGCTCTTAATTGTTCATCCATACACTCCCCACTCTAACTTTCTCCGCTGTTACAACCTCATCTTATAAGCTTTTATTAACAATTTGAGAATTGATTCAAAAGAAGCCAGCATTCTGAAAAGAATGAAGATAACAAGATTGAATGAGAAAAGGATGAGACAAGATCCTGAGAGGTCTTATAGAGAGTCAGAGATTACAAAAAAGTCATTTGAGGCAGCTGAGGAGATCAGCATGAGGTTTGATGGCAGGAGCCAGGCATTGATGGGTTCAGAGTAAGATGAGTGAGCAGGTTGCAATCTGGGTTATTGAGCTGAGGTAAGGTGGCATTGAGACCTTGAGGATAGAAGCAGGCTGAATCTTACCAGGTTCAAGACTATGAGCTTTGATTTGATGATGATGAAGTTGAATTTGAGACTTGAGTGATTTTGCAATTGAGGTGAGTTGGTGATGAGTGAGAGTAAAAGAATGAAGAAAAGGAAACATAAGAATGAAAGATAAAAGAGATGAGACAAGTGAATAAGAATGACAGATGAGAGATGAATGAAACAGGTGATACATCCATCAAGAATCAGATGAGTCAAAAAGAGGAAAACCCTGATTTGTGTCTAACAACTACCCTGGGGTCTATGGGGTGCGCACATTGATTTCAAATATAACCAGGTGATGTTACTGTCAAGCAGAGGTGTGACTGTCCACCCATTAAACACCCCCCATAGCTGGAAAGAGGAAGCCACAATCAAATTGAAGGTATGTAGGACAGGTGAATGATTTGAGTAAGTCTTTCCTGCAAGGCCTTGGTTACCCCCTTTGTAAGGGGATCAGAAAGCATTTCATCCAATGAGATGAGTAAGATGAGAAGATTCCCAAGCTCAAGTTCCTTACTGAGACCTTTGGTCTTGAGGTTGATGTGATGGGTTTTGGCGTTTGAATCAAACCTTTTTAATTTATCCTCAAGTCCCTTATTGTCTATGAGATGGGTTGTGTTGGGAATTTGAATTGAGAATACTTCTCTGATTAAGTTCCTCAGCCACTTACCTTCTAAGAAGGAATCCAGAAGAGCTTTGAGTTCCGCTTTGGTGTTTGAGTGTACTATGCTGCGTTGTTTGAAGCTTTCCCAGGAGATCAGAGACCCAAAGGCCAGATCTGGGTAGCCTATTTTTGATTTATGAGTGATCGGGTCCTCGGCCCAGGAGGCTTCACTGTAGAAGACCAGGGGATCAGCTTCATAGTTTTATCCAATGGTGAGTTTCATGTCCTTTTTCTCCTTTAGGTATTGCCAGGTTCTATTGAGTTCCTTCCAGTGAGTGAGACCAGGCTTTGTTTGGAAGCAAGCCAAGCTTGATACAGCAATGCATAGGTTGGGTCTTGTCCTGCATGCAATGTAGTTGAGGAGACCAATCCAAGATGTGTAGTTGATGTTAAGTGCCTTGAAGGACTCAAAATCTTTGTCCGTGGCTGCACTAAGTTGAAGGTTTGGAGTAAGAGAGGTAGACACAGGTTGACAGTCCTGAAGTCCAAGTTCCTCTAAGCCATGGTTGATGTATTTGGGTTGGCTAAGGAAAATGAGGCCTTATGTCATTTCAAATTTCATTCCCAGAATGGTGTAAAGGTCATGGCATTGAGAGTTGGGAAATCTAAGATTGAATTTCTTTTTGAATTCATTTCCTTCCCCGACCAAAATCAAGTCTTCAACGTGGAAGAAGATGAAGGATGCATTGTCCTTTGACTTGTAGAGGCAGGGGTTGCTGTTGGATTTGATAAAGCCAACTGATTCAATCCACTTGCAAAGGGTGTCATACCAGTTCTTTGGCAATTGTTTCAATCCGTACAGTCTCTTCTTGAGTTTGAGAAATTTTGAAGATTTGTTAAAACTGTCCGGAGTTCTGATAAAAATATCCTTGCTTATTGGAGCATGTAGAAAGGCCAATTTGACATCAAATTGCTTGATTTGGAGGTTGTTTCCGAGGGAGAGCTGTAGTATCACTCAAATAGAGGTGATTTTTCCCGTTGGAGCAAATGTTTCATTGTAATCTAGGCCGTAGATCTGGTTGTACCTGTGGACGCAAATTCTTGCTTTGTGGATGAGTGTGTTGTTGTGACAGTTATCCTTGATCTTGAAGACCCATGTAGTTTTGAGAGGATTGGCCTGGTGAGGTCCATCATATTCCTCCCAGAAAGCCAGGTCGTCTCACTGCTGTAATTTGCATCTGATTGCTTCTCTCCATTTTTTGGCTTCTTTGCACAAAATTGCCTTCAGGTAGGTCTTTGGTTTGTAGTAGTGGTGGAATCCGTATTGTTGAGGAGGCTTCAATTTGGATCTGTTTCTCAGAGTTTGACTCAGCCAATCATGAGATTTAGGACCATTGGATACGGCTTGCACTGGCTGAGGGATTCCTTTGTCCAGAGTGGTCAACCCCTCAGGGACTGCCTGATCATCTTCCAAGGAACCTAACTGATCATCAGCGGACATCAAGTTGACAGAAGAGAGAGAGTTGGGTGATTTGTCTTGGTAGTGACCAGTGTTTCTAATTTTAGGAAAGTTGCAATTAACCGGTCTTGGTGATTCTTAAGTGTTTGATTCCATCCCTTCTACTTCAAAGTAACAGTCAAGATGGCCATTTTTTTCTGAGATTCCGACAAAATTAAGGTCAAAACTCATGTTTTTGGATGATATGATAGTGCCATTAGGACGGAGTATACAATAAGATATGAAGTCTGGGTTGTACCCAATAAGCTTACCTTCAAGACCCTTGGGATGAAAATTTCTTACCTTGCTCCTGAGCGCATTGAGGTATATGACCAAGACTCCCAGTGGTTTAAAGTAGGATAGAGGGATGGAGCTCTTGTGCATCAATTCCCATGGTGAGACTTTGCTTCACCTTTGGGGAATTTGATTGAGACTGAGACAGCAGGCCTTAAGGACCTTGGGATAGTGTCAAATGGGTAGTCTGGATGAGCTGATGGTAGATTGTACACTTATGACCATGGTTTGATTGGCCCTATCCACCCTGCCATTATGTTAGGGATTATGTGGTTTGGCAATCAGCTGTTTGATTGATTTCTCCTTGCAGAACTGAAATAACCTATTTTTTGTGAATTCTGTTCCTCCATCCAAACATAATTCGCAAAGGAAGTATCTCAGTTTTGATTTTTGATGTTCTAAAATTCTAATGAGGATCTCAGTGGTTTGATCCTTACCTTGAAGGGGAATTTGGCTCAGGTAGACGGTGTATTTGTCCACAACTGTTAGGATGAAACGTTCTTGTCTCACAGACAGAGGTTTGAGCGGCCCAATAAGATCAAGGTGTACCCATTCAAAAGTTCTTGAGATGTTCACGGAATGAAGTTTCAAAGGAGCTTTGGTGATCTTGCTTAGAGCAAAGCTCTTGCAGAAAAATATGTCAACGTTGTTAGAATTGAGTTTGACATCTCCAATTTCCTGAAGTTGGCTTGTTGAGGCCTGACCAAGAGAAAGGTGAAGGTCCATCAGAATTCTTCCTTGGCAATTGTTGACCAATAGAAAACAGTGGTCCTGACCAACTGACTTGGGGTTTTGCACTACAAAGAGATTTTTGTAGAGTGCCCCTTGGATGCAAATCACGCCCTTGGAGGAAATTTCAAACCTTCCATTCTCTGACCAGAGACTGAAGCCCTTTTCCATTAAGATTCCCAGGCTGGTTAGGTTGGCCACAATCTCACGCAATTAGAGACATTGCGTGAGGATGATGGTTTGACTCTTCCAAGTAAGCTTCACAGTACCAGTACCCTCAATGGGGAGATTAGCCCCATTCTTTCCAGTAGAGATACTTTCACCTGTAGATTTTTCAAGAGAAACAAAGAACTTCTTATTGTTGAAAATGTGCGCAGAGGCACCGCTGTCAATGAGGATATTTTGAGTCGTGAGCGTCTTGGATTTGATCCATTTGGTGGCAAAGGCCTGGTAGTGAGCCATTTCATTTTGAGGTTTTTGCTTTTCCTTCCACTTGCCTTGGTTTTCAATCCACCAATCAGGTGCCTTTTCTTGATGAAGATGAAAGCATTCTATTTTGGAATGATTCTTGTCTTGTTTGGGGTTGTGAAATCCCTCAACACATTGGTTAGATTGCTTGTTCTTGAACTTGGTCTTGCCTGTCATTAGAACTGTATTGGAGAGGGAAGCTGGGTTATTGATGTTCTCCGCCTTGAACTCTTTATTGAAATGGGTGAGATGATTGCAAAAAAATTCAATGCGGATTGTCTTATCCAAATGCATCAGTTGCCTTTTGAGGTCTTGGAGTGACAACAAAAAATTCTTGAGGAAAGTCTATTCCAATGTCTGTCATCTTCTTGATTGCTTTACTGATATTTGTGACAAATCCCTCTATGTCTTCTTCTTGAAGAGAGATGTGGAGAAAATTATTGAAGATCCTGGCCCTGTTGGAGGCCTTGGAAGAAAAGTATTGCTCTTTGATGGTAGTCCATATGGATTTTGCTGAGTTTATGTTTGCTGCATTAATTATATTGTTGTGCGTGATGGATTAAACCTTAGAGATAAGGAGGAGTTGAATTTTGTCATTGTCTTGATTGGAGAGCGGGATGGACCCTGATTCAAGCACATGGAGGATTCCTTGAAGTTTGAGAAAAGAGTTCATCTTATCCTTCCAAATGCCATAATTATCTTCTGAGAGGAGAAGGGTTGTCTCGAGGGAAGTTTTGAGCATGACCTGTCTGAAACCATTGTTTTCCATTCTGTTTTGAGAGGTAGAAGTCATGGTGACTTCAGCTGGTCCTTTGGTTGGTAGAGTTTTTGGCTTTCAACTGTATTAAAAATTTGAGAATTTTTTCAAAATAAACCAGCATGCTGACAAGAATGAAGATAACAAGATTGAATGAGAAAAGGATGAGACAAGATCCTGAGAGGTCTTATAGAGAGTCAGAGATTACAAAAAATTCATTTGAGGCAGCGGAGGAGATCAGCACAAGGTTTGATGGCAGGAGCCAGGCATTGATGGATTCAGGGTGAGATGAGTGAGCAGGTTTCAATCTGGGTTATTGAGCTGAGGTCAGGTGGCATTGAGACCTCAAGGATAGAAGCAGGCTGACTCTTACAAGGTACAAGACTATGAGCTTCAAGTCAATGATGATGAAGTTGAATTCAAGGCTTGAGTGATGTTGCAATTGAGGTGAGTTGGTGATGAGTGAGAGTAAAAGAATGAAGAAAAGTAAGGAGAAGAATGAAAGATAAAAGAGATGATACAAGTGAAGAAGAATGACAGATGAGAGAAGAATGAAACAGGTGATCCATCCATCAAGAATCAGACCAGTCAAAAAGAGGAAAACCATGATTTGTGTCTAACAACTACCCTGGGGTCTATGGGGTGCGCACAGTGATTTCAAATATAACCAGGTGATGTTAGTGTCAAGCAGAGGTGTGACTGTCCACCCATTCAACAGCTTTGTCATCACATTTTGATGCTATGGTTGATAGTTCAGATTGCAATCTCTAGTTTATTTCTTGGTCTCACTGCTGTTTATTATCTCCCTAGTTAAAGATTGATCTGTCATGGTGTCCTAATCAGTCTCATGTTTGTCACTCCCAGGCCTTTCCCCACCTGTCCATGTCCAGACTTGTGTCTCCTGTGTTTCCCCTTTTTCCTTGAATTTTTTTCAGACCCACTTTTCTTGGACCTGATGAATATGCTTCTATGATCTCATCAGACCCATTTTCAGGGGTTCTTGAGTTTTCACTACTTAAAAAAAACTTTCTGCTACACGCAATCAATCATTGATCCTGATTGACTCTCAGTCATCTCACTCAGAGATCAGTCCATCCTGGTGACTCCTCCCAGGCTGCTTAACCCTACCACTCCAGAATCAATAGTCTCTTATTTTAACAGATTTACAGTCCCAATCTTTCTCTGGCCCCAGTTTCATTTCTTCTTTTTGGCCTAGCCCAAGTTTCTCCTCCGTAAAATTAAACATCAACAAAACATCAGACAAATTCATATAAACAAATAAATATTTTGCATCACCTGCCTTCAACCATTCCTTTCCACTCCTACCCTTTTCCTTTCAATTTCACCTGAAATGTTGGAGGAGCTAAATTAATGATACCACTGCTGACTGCCAAAAATTATTTGGAGTGGAACTTCATGATGAAGAATTTACTGCGTGGACAAGTTCTTCATCAATTCTTCAGTGGAGAAAACACTCCAAAACAAGATGAGAAAGGGAGGCTTGTAACTACAGACCTTGAATCTGCCAACAAAGAGCTGGAAATAATCAGAAAAAAGATCCACAAGTCACTTATATCTGTTGATCTTCTGACCTTCTCTAATTTCCTATCACCTCAGTTCTGTTGTTTACACATTTTTGTCTTTTCTTTTCTTTCTTTTGTTTCTTTTCTGCTGTCTTTTTCCAATCAAAATTACTTGTAAAAGAACTGTATGTTTCTTTGCGCGCGACACTTTTGTTCAACTCCGCGGCATACAATGCTTGCGAACCGCTGTCAGTCCTTACCTTGTGGCCTCTAAGACTTCATTGCTAGAGGACCCCTCAACATCATCAACATCCACAATATTTCATGGCAACAATTATCCTGCAACTCAATCAATAAAATGAGAAAATTGCGCCATCCATCAAGATCAATCAACCAAATTAATCAACCATTCAAGAATCCCCTTCTTTGAACTCTCAAACTCTTTTTCATCCAAATCATTGTACCTTCAAAAATTTCAGACATTCCAATCACAGTCAGTAAAAGATTCACCTGACAACTCATTGATCAATGCAGGAACTTACTATTCTCCTTTTAGTTCCTTATTCACTATCTATTTAGAATTGGCTTTTCACTCCCTCATCTGACTGCTTCTCATCAATTCTCATCTCTCTAACATTATCATATTAGACTTGTCCGCATCAGTCAGACTGTCCTCTGTTGGTCATTCTCTTTATCCTATCTTTCCTTTTATTTTCATAGCTTAAACTCATTCTCATTCTTATTTGTGACTATGCGAAATACAGCTTGGTCTTGGTTTCCAATCCTAATCTTCACAATATCAATGGTTATAGGCAATGGAGGTGATGATGACCCTATCATCCTTTTGAAAAACATTAAAAATCTTGGATGATCAAAGAAAGAATCTAATGTTTTTCAAGCTTAACAAGATTTCAACACCATCAAAATTGACCCTTCCAGTCTCTCTGGCTCAATCCTCAAGTATCAAGATGCTATCACCCCACTAGAGTTGTTGGATCTCACTCTTGATTGCCAACAAATGGCGCAGCAAATACTGAATCAACTGCCTCCATTTCTGGAGAAAATCAAGGACTTGGTTATTTCATCTGGTAACTCTGCAAATGTTGTCACCTAAAAAGTAGTCCTAGACCTCATAGATAATAAGGCAAGGACTATGCCTGTAAACTCTGACCCTCCTCTGATTAACAAATATGGTGGTGTCACTGCCCTGCTCAAAAATGAAAGCCAATATATCTGTTCCCCCATTTGCCACAATCCTCTGTCCAACAACCCCAAGGAACGTTGCTTCAAACTGAAACCTCATCTACGCAGAAAGTTCTTCAACTTCTCAAGATCTAATGCCACTACTCAATCCAACTTGGTGCATGCTGTCAATGGCTTGGGCTCCTTTAACTCTTCTGCCTACTTTTCACAACTTGAATCTGTGACTCCATCAAACTCTAACTACCAACCGGTTGTGTTCTACAATACACAACTCTACTAGATTGTTGACTCAAAGCTTCATCTGTTGCTTGTTTTTTTTTTACATCACCACAGTCAGTTGGTCTCACCAGCCACCAAGATTAAGAGCAGGGGAAGATGTTGAGATAATGGTTTATTCTTCTCTTAATTGTTCATCCATACACTCCCCACTCTAACTGTCTCTGCTGTTACCACCTCATCTTATAAGCTTTTTCATCACATGTTGATGTTATGGTTGATAGTTGAGATTGCAATCTCTAGTTTATTTCTGATTCTCACTGCTGTTTATTATCTACCTATTTAAAGATTGATCTGTCATGGTGTCCTACTCAGTCTCATGTTTGTCACTCCCAGGCCATTACCCACCTGTCCATGTCCAGACTTGGGTCTCCTGTGTTTCTCCATTTTCCTTGAATTGTTTTCAGGCCCCCTTTTCTTGGACCTGATGAATATGCTTCTATGATCTTATCAGACACATTTTCAGGGGTTCTTGAGTTTTCAGTACTTAAACCACACTTTCTGCTACACGCAATCAATCATTGCTCCTGATCAACCCTCAGTCATCTTACTCAGAGATCAGTCCATCCTGGTGACTCCTCACAGGCTGATTCAAACTACCACTCCAGACTCAATATTCTCTTATTCTAACAGTTTTTAGGGTTTATTTTCTATTTGTTGTTGTGCTTTTACTTAGGATAGGGTTGAGAGGGTGGGTATAAAGTCTGCTCTCTCAACCCCAGCTTGTAGGAAGGATATATATATTGACTTATGGATGGATGGAGGGCAAAGGATATGGTAAAGGAAAGGAAATTCATCTCTCTATCTCTCTATCTTTACTGGAGCATCCTTATCCTTACAGAGTCTAGGACCATTGATTCCAGAATTTGAGGACAACTAGGAGAGTATTTCTCTCTTACTTTTCACAAAGGGGACATGGATCTCCAACTCACTCTCACTCTCACTCAAGGCCCAAGGCCACTCACTCAAAAAAGGATAGCGCGTCAAAAGTGTATTTCATTGTAAGGTACAGAATTTTGTTGATAAAGACAAGGAAGGAAAAGAAGGGAAAGGGGGAGGAGGCAATCCGCCTAAATGAAGTCCATAACCTCCACCATTTCCAACTGCACCGCTTCAATGAGTCCATGGAAGACCCCAAGAGTTTGCTCTGGGATTTGGCTTGATGAGCCCCCAGAGCTGAAAGGAACCGCCGGAGGAGATTTTCCAACTTGGCCGCAAAGTCCTCAGAGCGCGCCTCCCTTAGTGATAGTCCAGTGGGGATGTCCTGGAATTCTGGAGTGGCCGCCCAAGGTGGAGCCGGAGCTGGAGCTGGGGAAGAGGAAGCAACAACCTGTCCTGGGGATGCCGGAGTTGACACGCATCCCATGGGCTCTGGTGATGATTGCAGGGCCAGTGAGGGTGATGCTGCTGGAGACTCCAGGGGTGGGGTTCCAGGAGGTGGAGGAGGGGGCGGAGGACTGGGAGTCAGGCTAGGGGCTGGAGGAGGAGCCAGGTGCCTTCCAAAGAGTTCCTTGAATCAGGGGTTGGTTGTGCCTTGATTTATGCAGAATTGGTTGGCCCAGAAGCGGAGAGCCGCTTGCCAGTCCACAGTTTTTGCAAATTCCTCCTTACCCAGCGGTCCAGAATGGCAAAATAGAGAGGTTGAGTTGTGGATTTTGGCCAAGGTTGGCGGAGGTGGAGCACGGGGAAAACGGGATGTTGAGGAGCCAGGCAGAGTCCATGATCACTTTGAGATCAAGTTGTTGCTAAAAACTAAAAAAAAGTTGTGGCAAGCACTCTTGTGCGGATAGGCCAGGTTGGGTCCAGGACAAGCCCGCAGCATGGTGTTGCCAAGCAAGCAACATTGATGGCCAGGGCGGCAGGACAAGTATGTGCAATGGCCAGAGAGGAGGGTACAGGACAACCCATTCCTGGCACAGAAGGTGCATGGCGGAACAATGATGGGACAAAGTGAGGTAGGGGGCGTGGGACTTGGGTGGTGAGTGCGGGAACGTTTGAGGTAACAATTAGAAGACCTCTGGGGACAGAACTCAATTTGGGGGGGGGGATGTGGTGTTGTATTTATAACCTGGGATTGGGAACTGCTTTGTGGGCAGCACACTCAGCAGTTGGGTAGGTCAGGCTCAGCATTTGGGGTGTGCGCGGTCTCAGAAGTAGGAAGTGCAGGGCTCAGCACTGGGTGCGGGTTGGGCCTACTCCAGGAGTGGCAGGCTTGCAACTGGCTTGGACAATGCAGACCATGCAATGGAGCCAACCCAACCTGGTTTTCCTGCGGCTAGTTAGGAAAGTAGGAGCGGGGCAATAGTGGGGTCATATGCGCCGGGGAGGTCCGCGGGAGCATAGGCGCAGACTGATCAGCAGATTGCAGGATTTGCAGACGCACGCAGACAGATATCATGGGGGGCTCCAAGTAGGACGCGGAAGAGGGCTGCGCCATGAGAAGGACAAACCAGACGTACGTAAACAACAGAGGGAAGTGTTTTGGAGGGAATGGATGGTATGGGATAGGGTTGGGAAAGGGTTAGGGTCAGGCTAGGGTTCTGGCTTTTAGAGTTTCTTTTCTTTTTGTTGTTTGGCTTTCTGTTGCGCTTGTACTTAGGTTAGGATTGAGAGGGAGGGCTTAAAACCTCAATCTCCACTCAAGGTCATGGAATATCATTAGATAAAGGATAAGGATGATAGAAAAGGATATGGAAAGGATTGGAAGGAAGGAATTCACATCATGATTTTAATTTATCTCTTTTCTTTAACAATCTCTTCTCTTAACTTATCAGCACTCAACCTCCTTACAGATGCTGGGACCAATAACTTCAAAACCTAAGGAAAACTTTGGGGAGTTTCTCCCTCATCTTTCCACAAGGTCAATGCACAGTAGAGTTTCAAAATGTACAGTAACTTTGCAAAATGCACAGAATGTGGGAAGTAGGTCTTGGTTGCAGCTGGACCCAAGCTTGGTTAAAAGCTCATTCTGAGATTTGTCATTGGTTTGGCCAAAGCTCCTTGATAGCAATGCTAGCTAGCAAATGCCATCACATTCTTTGTGGTGCTTGGGTCTGTGTTTGACTTGCAGGAGTACTGGGCTTACCCATGATGTGAATGATGTTTACTGATCTGGAAGTGGTGGGAAATCTTTGTTTTTCTCATGTAACTGTACATGGTAGAATATTGTGGGATAGGGCTTGAAAATCCAGAGAGAGGGAGCCTTGGAGACAAGAAGGGAAGATGCAGGTATTCAGGGCTGATATAGAGGAGGTTTAATTTGGGGTAGAAGTGATAGAAATTGAGGTTGGCTAAGGTCTTGAGAGATTTGATCAGGATTTTTCTGGTATGTTGAAAAATTTTTAAAAGAACACCTAAAAATCCAGTGAAATTACTTGTGAAGGAAATAAAAATAAAAATATGTCTATCCAAATGCGCACTAAAGACCCCAGTAATGCTTTCCATCTACAAAATTGGACTTAATATTGGTGTTTTTCCTTGAAGATAATCACCTCCACCTATCCATTAAAATCTACCCTTGCTATCTCCACCCTCTATGCCAAGCTCTTTGATCTTTCCTCAGTAATATTTGACAAAAATTTCTATAAGTGTACTATTTTCATTCAAGTATATATATAATCCACTCCAGAAAATATCCTTCTTTTAATCACAATGTGCTAGCACAGAAATCCTGTAATTGAATTATTTATTATACTGCTCCCTCAGGCATCCTCCCAACTCAAATTGTGTAAAATCTAGAAAATACCCTTTGGTACTAGTTTCATGTAAAATCATTTTTGATGCACAGGTGTATATTACTGTCCTATTTTATAAATGTGGTTACTATTCCCTTGGTCTTGTGTGCTCCTTAATTACTTAATTTCTATAGAAAAAAAACATAATTTTTGATCCTCCCATTGTTGGAACATATAACACAAAATTTTTTCTTACCATGGTACCACAGCTTAGGAATGAATTATCACTTTTTTTGGATGTTTTGAATTTCTTCCCAAATTGAATTCTTCTCAAAATTCAACTTCATTACCTTTTGAGTTAGAGTTTTGGACCCAGTCCCAGCCTGACCACCTGGGAATTTCCTCAAATATTCACCCAGCTTCCTCAATACTCCTCCAAGAAACTATTAGCTTCCTCAAGGCTCTTCTGGTTGTCATTTTTCTCCAATGCGCATCCTCAATTGAGGATGAATTTTTGCAGTGAAATTATAATTAGTTTCTTAGTAGTTCATAATTCTTCTAGAAGTCCCATGCCCAGAATAACTAAATCTGTCCATTTGAATTACCTTTACATTCCCTTGCAAGTCATCTGTCCTTCCTGCTTTGTTCATGAAATTGCATTTTCTATTGTTTGCACTTACACTAAAACCTTGAGAAAAATGTACTATAGATTTCATCTACCCTTTCTGTTCCTGTAATTCATTTTTTTATTTCTCTCTGGCTGTAGGGGAATTTACATCAGGTTTTACCTAGTAACCTCTGTTTACCTCATCCATGCAGTTTGCCTGAAGATTGTTTCCTCAGTGATTTCATTTTATATGTTCTAAACATCCTTTTCTAAGAGCAAGTTATAAAATTTGGTTAAACTTTGGTTTCCCTCCATTGGAAAAAATACATTCCCCTTGAAGGTTTTTGAGAATTGAAACAAATTTTTTGCACTTTGCAGTTAGCCTTGCTAAACTTGCACTTCCCTTGCAATCCAAATTCTCCCATTTGCACTAAAAATCATCCAAGATTTCCCTATGGTACATGGGGTGGCTGTGTGAAAATAAATTAAATAAATCAACCAAACAATTATTAGTTTGCCACCTATAATAGTTCATTTTTGAATTTCATTTTTGTGCTCAACTGGTAATGCTTCCCTCAACCCTCATAATGACAATATTCATAGGGTAGGGAGATCCAGTGCTCCACAGTCCAGAAAACCCCTATATCCTTTTCTTTTTTCTAAATATTCTTTGTTTGAACCTCTAAAAAATCCCCTTTCTCACCAGAAACCTTCTGAAGCCTTGGCAGATCCTCTCAAACAAATTGAAGATTCAAAATATTCTTCTGATGAAACCTTGACCCGTGGTAGGCCAAGGAATTGCAGTAATTCTCCCAATTTGGATTCTCAAACAATCATCTCTGCTTTGATCTAGGATCTAAACCAAAATGATTTGCAACCTAGCACAAGTATTCATAGCTTTTGAAATTAGGGAATTATCAAACACTAGTCCCACTTTTATTCTCAAAAATTTGGATAGGTATAAGCAACAACACTTCACCCTGTTTGGCAACCCCAAAAAAGTGCAAAATTCCAAGTACAAACTCAATATTGTGGTAACCAAAAATCCAAAATTCCTGGACAAGGAAACTGGGATGCTCCAAAAAACGGAAAGGAAAAGGAGAGAAAAGGAGGGTTTATGTATGTATTGTGGAGGAGAAAATTATTTTAATAGTTGTGCAAAGCGGCTAGTGGGTGAAGCAGCTAAAAAGTAAAACAATTAGTTTTTAGTTTTTATAATAATTTCAAGGAAAAATACACATTATCTAAATTACAGAGAGTAAATCTTTGCACTTGCAAGTCACTTGGTGCTCCAAGTTCAAGATTTTTCCTTTTCTATTCTGACAATACTCCTTATGGTGTCATACTCAATTCCTGCTCTAATGTTTCTTTTATAAGTTCATCTTTTTCCACTTCCAAAAAAATTACATGTTCCAAGATAGTTAAATTTCCCATCCATTTAGTAAGTAGTGGAACCAACCACCTCATTGGTTTTCCCAAAAGGCAAAATGGACCTTTGAATTTTCCAATTTCCCCAGCTTTGAATGGGATTTATTTGTCTTGGACATCCGCGGAATGTACAAGGCACCATTTTAGGCCATGACTTACTTTCTTACTGTAATGCAGATGTGACTTGTCAAGAAGGAGTAATTAAAGTTTAAAACTTTCAACCCCAGGATGCTAAAATTTCTTTAAAAAATTAATTAAACAACATACCTGACACTTTCATTGATTTGGTTGAAAATTTGCGGCCAGGAGATTTTTAGTATCCTTACCTTCATTCCCAAATTACCTCTTCAGATTTGGGAGTTATTGCTTATTTGTCCTACTTAACTCTTCCTTTTTTCTTCAAAGAGAAACAGGAACCTATCAAACAGTGTATTTTGAGCTCCCTAATCATCTTTCATTGTGGAAGTATTTCAAATTTGGTGCTCAAAGATGAAAAGATTGGAGATTTAGAAATAATTCAAGAGTATTTAATTTTGGTTTATCATTACTTTTCTGACCACTTTTCTGCTGTAAAAGCAGATAAAATAGCTCCTTTCCGTTCTTATGATCACAGGATCAAACTTACTGGCCCATCTGTGGCACCAGAAAAGTATGCTCTTTCTCAAAGCAAGCACCAACCGCGCTTCATGAATACATTGCGGAAAATTTATCAAAATGATTTCTGCAACCAAGGAATTTGAATACAGGCTTGCCCATCCTATTTTTTCCAAAGAAAGAGTGGAATTTGCCTTTTTTTTGACTACAGGAAACTGAATCAGGTAAACGTGAATAATGCCTATCCAGTACTGCCTATTTAGCACCTCCTCACTCTCTTCCATGGAGCTAATTATTTCTCAAAGTTAGACCTTCAAGGCACCTATGACATTATTCAAATTTCAAAGGGTCATGAGTACTTGACCACAATTTCAACATGTTTTGGGAGTTATGAGTATACCTTCATGCCGTTTGGCCTCTGCAATGCTCCTTCCATTTTCCAAAATTTTGTCAATGAAATTGTTTCTGACCTTGTAGAGAAATACCTTGTAGTGTATCTTGATGATATACTTGTCTACTCATGAAATATTCAGGATCAAATTGCAGATGTGCAAGAGGTGCTGCATCAACTTTGAAAGAATAACCTTTTTGCAATAAGTGAAAATTTCACACTCATTCTCTTCAATTTTTAGGTGTCATAGTCTTGAAGCAAGGGCTATTGATGGACCAAGCCAAAATCCAGCCCATAATGGACTGGCCTGGACCTTCTGCTGTCAAATCTCTTCACATTTTCCTTGGCTTCCTTAATTTTTACAGGAGGTTCATTGAGAATTATGCCAAGAAGACCGTGACTATTAATAACCTCCTTCAGAAAGAAACTCATTTTGCTTTTACAGAATAAGCATCTTTGGAGTTTGAATCTATAAAGAAAGCCTTAACTACTTCTCCAATACTTGCTCATTTCCAAAAGCTAGCTTGCACTATTGTGGAAAGATATGCAAGCAACTATGCAATTGTGTCACTTGATGGTACAGAGCTTAATTAAAAGATTCATGACAAGGAACTTTCCAAACTCTTTTATTGCTTGAAGAAATGGAATTCATAAATTTTGAGTCTTATGGAACCCTTTGATGTCTTGACTCATCACAAATCTTGCAAGTATTTCATGATCTCAAAAGTTGTAACACACAGAAAGGCACTTTGGGCTAAATAACTTTGCAAGTTGAAATTTACAATCATGTACCTCCCCAGGAAACAAGCAGTAGTCCCTGATGCTTTATCACATTGGGAAAAACTAAACCCAGGTGTGGGGGGAGCATCTTTGCCAATAAAAACCCTGAAAATGTTATGACACTCTTCTCCAACCAGTCTTCCCAACTCAGTTCAATCATAACCCACCCCTGAGACATAGCTTCCAAACTTTGGCCAGCTTAACTCACCAACCCCAAGTGTTAAAAACTTGAAAGAGTTCAAATTTATTAGATAGAAATTACAGTATTGATTAAAATTGTTATTGAGTTTATAAAGATTCTATATTAGTACCTGAGATTCCTTGCATTAAGTTAGATAACTTTGATCATTGACATAATTCTCCACTTGCTGGTCATCATGGGCAGGATGAAACCTACCAATTGATCACACAAGACTTGTATTGGCCTGGTATAACCAAGGAAGTAAAATACTATTTTAGCGCGTGCAATGACTGAAATTGTAACAACTACTTGAAAAATTGGAAGTATGGGCTGCTCCAGTCACTTCCAATCCCGCCTATTACTTTGAAATTGGTTTTTATGGATTTCATTTTGCAATTAAAAATTTCTAGTGGTTATGATGCTATTTTAGTAGTAGTAGATTGCTTCTCAAAGATGGCCTTATTTCTTTCCTTTACTGTGACCGCCTCTTTGGAAGATATAACAAATTTATTCATAGAATATTTATTTTTGAAAAATGATCTTCCCAATAATATAGTTAGTGATTTTGGATGTTTGTTTGTCTCTAGCTTCTGGAACTTGCTATGCCAACATTTTCAGAACACTTTCAACTTATCAACAGCTTAAAAAAAGGAAACAAATGGGCAAACCACACAATTTAATCAGATTCTCAAACAGTATCTTAAAATTCATTTTGCCTATCAACAGGAAAACTGGTTTCAATGGATCCCATTGGCCAAGTTTGCCTAAAAAAATCCACTCATTCCTCCACCAAACAGTTGCCCTTCCAGACTCTTTATAGTAGTTACCCTACTTTTGCTTCTTTCACATAGCACATTCTCAACCTGCTACCAATTAATTCAATCAAATTCAATATCCTCAATCACAACTTTGAAAAAACCTCAAAGCAGCAAACAAGTGCTACAAGGAGCAAGCAGAGAAAATTTTTAATATTGCACCAACCATTGCGATAGGAGATTAGGTATGGCTCAATGCTTGCAACATTTGAAGTACTTGCCCAACCCAAAAAATCCCTGAAAAAAAAATTTTCTCCTTCAAAGTTGAATCAGTCATCTCTCCCAACATCTTCAAAATTAACTTACCTGCAAAATTGAAAGGTATCCACCTGGTCTTTCATGTGTCTCTCCTACAGCAAGCTCAATTCCTATACCTGGGCAAGACTAATGCCCCTCTGGAACTGGTCAATGCTCAAGATCATCTGGAGTGGGAAGTAATCCCTGTTCTGGATTACAGGTTACACAAAGTAAAAATCCAATACCTTGTTGAATGGAATGGCTTCCAGTCCAAAAAAAATTTCACCTTATGGGAAAAAGCCCATCACCTTAGCAAATATTCAAATTTGGTTCAAGAATTCCATGTGAAATACCCTTGCAAGCCTTGACAATCCTAATTCCATCATTTCCAATCCCATTCCAAATTTTAATCCTATCCCATCTCATCAACCCCATCACACTTCTTATTCCATCCCATCTTTTCTCATTTCCAGTTTCTTAAATATTTTTCTTTTTCATTGCAAAATTTGATTTTCTATATTTATGTATTCTCACTCTTTCAAGCAACAAAACCTTCATCTCTCATTTCAAATAAAAAAAGAGAAAATAATAATAATATATATATTTAATAAAAATAATTAAAATACATCAAACATTTTACAAATTTTCTTTTACTTCCTGTTACACCTATTCTCAATTTTTGGTCAATTCTGCTACCATCAACATGAAATAATCCAAATCCTCATCATTTATTAGACTTGACCTTTGTGGAAACACAAGAACTTATGCAACCAAATGCTTCTCAAACATTCCCTTGAATTTTTCACTCCAGGCCCTCTTTGGCTGGCTATTCCATCCACCTTCCTCCAATATTTTTTCATAAGCTCTCTTTCTTCTACCTTGCAACAAACCCTCCCCAACATTGCCAGTAAAACATCTTGCATGAGTCTCAATTTGCACTAAGAATCACACTTGGTCCCCCTTGCCTTGGATTTTTGTCCCATTCCCTCCTGTTCCATCTCCTCTCTCCATTCCAACCCTTCCCTCTTGTTCCATTTCATTTCTTTCCTCCCTGCATTTCCCTCATTCACTTCATTTCATTCCTCTTTTCACTTTTCTTTGCCTCCTTCCACCTCCACCTGTTCTTTGCTTTTCTCCTTGGTTACCACTGCAACTTTCTCCTCACCTTGCACCTTTCTTTGTGCCTTGAGATCCTTTTGGGTTTTTAACAACTTGGCCAAAGTCCAGAAATACAGTGGTGGTGGTAGTGGCATGTTAGTTGTGTACCTCCAGAATCTTGGAAATACTACAAAGATCAACAGTTACATTATATTAGTTTTCATCCTTCTCATTCATTCAGCCTCTAGACTTACTAACCCATATTCTGCACTCCTAAGAATTCAATCTCCTGCACTGGCAGGATGTGATGATTCACTTGTGGAGAAGATCTTTGAATTTGTACTTCACTCGTGGGCGCCACCGGGTTATCAACCACCTGTTTGCTATTTAAAGGAAACGTAAAAGCTACTTTTCAAAGAAGGCATTGCTTGCACTTGCCTTGGAGACCCCAAACGGCATTACTAGGGTCACATCTTTCATTTTGGCAAATGCAGTTTTTTCAACAAAAAGATGGGGATGATGACATAAGTAAAATTCAAATTTTATTTAAAAGCAAGTAAGTATAGTATCAATTGAAGGGTATACAGTAGGTAAAAATAATTTTGGAATCAATGGGAAAATAATCTGAATGCTTGCAGGAGCTTGCAGCTTTATACCAGGAAAATTGTCACGCTTCAAGGTTAAGGGTCATTTTCTTCCACTTCTTTTACAAATCCTTTTCCTCAGTCCATAAGCATGACACAAACAAAGCACAAAATCAATGGTGCCTTCCACTTACCACCAGTGGCTTGTGTTAAAACCTTCCAATCTTGGAAACTCAGTATCTACTTGCAAATCTAGCAGTTAACTCTAAATACTGGTCAACCATCCATTAAAAAATTTCCCTTCTACCCTGGATATCATCAATCCTTGGACTTCCATTCTTTTCCATGCACTAACGCTAGTTAGAAATAATGCCTAGAAAGCCACATCAACTCTATAGTTTTCAAATGGACTAGTTTCTTACCCTGCATAAACTACACATTCATATTAGAATTGTCTTCTTTTGTCATTCCTTCTTGTCTAATCCATTACATCCTTGTACAATCAGATTCTATTTTCTCCCAACTAGGCTAAAACCTTGGAAAAGAATGTACTGTTATTTCATTTCCCATTCATTTCCTGTCATTCATTGCCTCACCGCTCTCTAGCTGTAGTTTGCCATCCATTGGGTTGTATCTAGTAATTTTTGGATTACCTTTTAAAGTCTGTGTTGCCCGCCTAAATATTTTCTCATCAGTTAGTCAATTTGATATTTTATTTCATTTTCTAAATCCAGTAATAACATTGGGCTTAGCTTTAGTTCCTTTCCATTGGAAAAATTCCTTCCTCTTGCTGTTTGTTGAGCCAAAAATTCATCAAGTTTTCACTTTGCAGTTAGCCTTTCTACCTTGCAACAGCCTCTCCCTTTGCGCTCACAATCATCTAACGTTTCCCTATAGGAGGTGGGGTGGTTGCTTGAAAAAGCTGCATCTTTTAACATGATGCAATTCTTTGCATGAGGATCCACCTTGTTCAACAAGATGGCAGGGGATGACACTGGCTCTGGCAATTGAAGGGTGGCTTTGGAAAATACTAATGGCACAGTTGATCCGCAATTCTTGTTGTCCATGGAGCATGCATAGAAATGCTTCTCCAACAGATTAGGAGGTTGCAACCCACTGGGGACAGCTGCCAAGTTGGGGGGGGGGCGTTAGTGCCAGATGGAAAAGCCTGATTTGGTGAGGGGGTGTTTTAGCTGGATCACAGCTGGGACAACCAGACACCCCAGAGTGTTTGTTTCCTTACTTCTTTGATTCGATTGGTTTCTTGGTTTGGTACTGGCTTTGGTTTATAATTGTTTGTGGAACGCAGGCGCGGCACAAGCAGTGTTCATACAGGCTTGGAAGAGCCCCCTGCCCAGAAGGCGGGACAACAAGAGATGTGATGGAATGCAAAAAAAATCTCTTTTCTCTTTTCTTTTCTTCTCTGTTTCTCTCTTTTTTCTGGGTCTGTTTCTCTTCCTTGTCTGTTTCTTTCTCTACGTTTGGGTGCAATTGGAGCAGATGGGTATGGCTTGAGCATAGCAGGGGGATAAGCTTGACTTGGCAAGGGGGTGCTCTAGCCGGCTCACAGCCTGAAAAACTAGGCATCCCAGGATGTTTGTTCTCTTCTGTCTCTCCCCTTCTCTGGTGTTGTGTGTGTGCGCTTGAAGTATGGTGTTTGTTCTTTCTTGCAGAAGGGTATGCATAAATGTTGGTCAGTTCTTCTGGGGAAGTCCAGGGCACTTCCTGGGGATCATGTTTTGCGGCAACGCTTGGCATGAAGAACTCATGAACATGCAGATGCAGATCCAGGACCATACCTTTGCTTTATTCTCACTCTCTCACTTATGGATATGCTGGTTTATCTTTTAGGTTCTCACTCAATTAAGGCTCAAATCTGCTCTCACAGGGTCACTCACCAATAGGCGCGTGGGAATGTTTATTTCTTTCATCAAGAAGCACAGATCAACAACTATGAGAGGAAGGAGAAATAGGGAAAAGGGGGAAAGACTTTTAAGCCATCTTCATGACCTCAACCATCTCTGACCGCAAAACATCTAGTAAAGCCCAGAATTCATCCATAAGCTTGCGCTGGGATTGCAAGGATTGGGCTCCAGGGGCCAAGAAGAAGTTATGCAGGAGGGTGGTCAACCGGTCCGCATATTTTTCAAAGCCCGCTGCCAGAAGAGCCATCAAGATTGGAATTTACAGGATCTTGGATGAGCTGGGAGGAGGAGGGGATGGCAGTGATGGAGAAGCCTTGGGAAAGTGGCGCAGGGGGTCAAGTTCAAGCCGTGGCAAGGAGGAAATCACTACCAGGGACGGCAGGTCCTGAGCCACAACCAGTGGGGTTGAGGCCCATTCCTCCTAGTCCAATGAGTACCTTGATTTGGGAGCCAAGGCCAGAGAAGGAGCAGGTTGGTGGGTTGAAGGAAGGGCTAGAAGTGGAGTTGGTGGGGGAGCCGTGTGTTGTGCCAATAATTCCTCAAGGTGTGGGTCCCTTGTGCCCTGGTTGGACAAGTACTGGAGGGCAACCTGGTAAGCCACAAAGGTTGAAAAATCCTCACTGCAAGGAGTTCCTGGTCAGCAGAGGGGGCAGGCCAAGTCATGACTCTTGCACAAACGGGATGGCAAGGGGGCACAAGGGGACAAAGGCAGAGTACATGAGTCCTCCAAAATGGTGTTGTTGTCCAAAGCCACAAACACATCATGGCGGGCCCTTTTGCCCAGTTGGGGACCTGAGTTCCAAGGCGCTTGGGGCATCCCCTTGCTGAGGGAGCAGCAACAGTGGCTGCAGAAGCAGGTGGTGCACACGTGGAAACCAGGGATCAGAGGACATTCAAGCCCTTGATGAGCACAGTAGCTACATATTGGCATTGCGGGGTTAAGAGGGGTGAGTTTTTTTATGGTTTGGTGCAAGGTTGGTGGTGGTAGAGTGGAGACCCAAGGGTATGGTCAAGGTAAAAATTGGAAGACCTCTGGGGAAAGAACTCAACTTTGGGGGGATGTTATGGTATTTTATACACATGGATTGGTAACTGGTTGTGGCCTGAGTGCTCAGAAATGAGTGCAATAAGGCTCAGCATTTGGGAAGCTTTCTCAGCAACAAGCGCAAGATGGCTCAGCCAATGGGAAGAACTCCGGGCTCAGCAGCAGGTTCCCAGTTGTCTCAGCATCAGGGATCACGGATCTTAACATTGCTAAAGCACAGAAATTAGGATGGCTATGGACAACTGTGCAGGTCTCCAAGCAGGGTGCACGCGGTGCACCATGAGAAGGACAAACTGGGTGGACAAGAAGTTGCAAGCGTTGTGATTGGATTTGGGTGGCTAAAGGCAGGCGCAGGGGGGTATGAGTAGGGCGCAGCATGCTCCATGAGAACAAAAAACCCAATGGATATAGTGGCAGTGGTGTTGGGGTAAGAGGATAGGGTTGGTTTAGGGTTTCTGTCTCTCAGTGTTCTTTCTGTTTGCGGTGTAAGACTTCAAACGGCGCAGGGCGTTGGCAGTTCTGTGGAGGGGATAGCTGCTTTTTTAGGCTGCCCTCCTGAGTGTTACAAAAACATTTAAATGTAACCAAGATCAAAGTCCAGAACCTGGTAACGGGGAACCAAAAGGAAGAGGATAAAGATCATAGTAGTTGGTAGCTGGGGAAAAACACAATCTGAGGCAAGAAGATGTTGGGGAACACTTGAATAGAAGGAGTCAAGAATTGTTCAGAGTTCAAAAAGACAAGGAAATTGTGAGTGACAACGCCCACAAGCTAATAGCTCTGGTTGTCAGCAGAAGCTTAGGAAAGATAAACTCAATCCCAAATAACCTCCAGGTTCTCAATGAACCTGCCCAAATCTCCGCAATCAAGCGCTTGAAGGGTACCAGATAACTGTGGGTGGCTGCACAAGACAAAGCTAATTGTTTGAGGAAGCTCTAGAAGCAAAACAATAACTGATTCAAACAAGAATAACCCAAAAACTTCTCAAGGGACTCAAGAGTAGCGTGGCGCAATTCAACTTCAAAAGAAGGGAAGGGAGGTCTAACACTCCAGGTTTTAAGCTCAATAAAACCTCTTCAGTCAAACGTGACTGGTTCCAGAAAGGTAATAAAAGGATGATCAGGACCAGTATGGTCAGATAAAGGGATCAGGGGTGGTTTAACACACTCAAGAATTCAATTAGAAAAATTATTTTTCAACCGGCAAAGCTATTGGTTGGTGATAAGGCTCAAGGATCAAGGGGTTTGAGTATGGAGGCTCAAGGATCAAGGGGCAATCATAGATTTCTGATGTGATGATAGGATTCTGCTCATTCCATGCTGGATGATTGGATGCTGGATGATTTGATGCTGGATGATGTGTTCCAAAAGGCAGGGGAGAGCCCCTCCTTATATGGGCAGGAGGCCCTGTTAGACTATGTACAATGGATTCTACAAATAGAGCGGAAAAAGAAAGAAAATCAGGTGATCACTTGCGTCCGTCTGTGGATGGGCGCGGGCAAAAATACCAGAATCACCCACCCCTTGTCCAAAGGCGGACGGTGTGGAAAGAATAAGGGTTATCCCCCTATAATTGTCCCAAGGTTTGGAAGATAACGGTTCCCTGCGTTTGAAATGAGATGAGGATGCCCAAAGTCACACTTAAATTAGAAATAGAAATAAGGAGATAAGAGGTAAAGAAAGTAGAGAGAGAGTGAAATCGCCAATCCTTCAATCCTAAGAACTTTCCACCTGGATGTGTATCCGGTATGAGTTCCTTTAATCTCTTGGTGAGATGATTGATCCAATCCAATGATTTGATGGTCTGATTCCATTCCATGCCTCCCCTCCTCCTAACCTGGACTTCAGAGTGAGGATAAGTACTCCCTCTCAACCCTAACCTAAGTACACGCGCAAATGAAAGTATGACAAATAAACAGAAAACAATACCAAAACAGAAACCCTAGCCTCCTCTCCACACCTCCTCCTTACCAAACTCCCCCCAACTTCCATACGCCGTTCCTTCCATCCGGTTTTTCCTTCTCATGACGCGGTCCCTGCACCATGCCCTACTTGGAGCCCCCTGCGCCTGTCCGTATCCGTTTGTCCATGCCCTTCGTGGATGTCCGGTATTATCCGGCATGATCCGCGCCCTTGCACGCGCGCTCCATCCGTTCCTTTACAGCCCGCAGATTGCTCCGCCCCTACGTATCCAAACCGGCGCGCCCGCAAACCTAGTAAAGCGCACTACCTTCCCAATCTGATCTCCGGGGCGGATTGCCTTCCATGCCACATTTGATGCTGAGCTTGACCGGTCCACTAGGTGCAGAGCCAAACAGCGGCTTCTGCTGATCCACCAGCTGCCGCTGCTGAGCACTCCGCATAACCTAATGCTGAGCCTGCTTGCCTCCAATTCTGAGCGCACAGCCGTGACGCAGTTCCCAATCCGTGTCTATGAATTGACATCACATCCCCCCCCAACTTGAGTTCTGTCCCCAGAAGTCTTCCATTGCTTCACCATACTACCACCACTGCTACTTCCACTACCACCCCCACCACTCCCACTACCACCTTCCCCCATCCTCCTCCCGCTCCATTGCAACCATGCTCCCATGCGAGTTCTCCGCCCGGAATGGGCACACTTGTTTGATTGTCCCTGGTCGACGCGCCTGTGTTGCTTGCCATTGTGGCCATTGTCGCTGCTCACTTAGTGACGGCATGCCCTGAGCTTCCCCCCGATCCAGCTCTTGCCCCAGGCCACGCAAGAGGGCTCGCCCAGACCCATTTGTAGTTTTGGACGACGACTTGATCTTGGAAGGCTTGTGGACACCCCCCGGTTCACCTTCATCCAGCCGCCCCCAAGCTCCGTCACCCCCCACCTTGCACGTGAGCCGCGACTTGGCATCACCTCTCCGCCCGGCCGGACCTTTGCAACAAAGCAAATACAAAACCTTGGAGGAATGGCGCGCAGCAACCCACGCTTGGGCCGCCGCTGTTGGCGTGAATCAAACAGTACTGGACCCGAGGCTTTCCGGACAACCCGCGGCCGCGCCAGCACCCTCTCCTCCTCCTCCACAACTGCCGACACCCCCTCCGCCTCCAGCTGAACCAAGCCCCCCTGTTGGTTCCCCGGAGGCTCCGTCTTCACCGGCCGCTCCTCCCCCCATCCCTCCCGAGATCCCGGAAATCCCAATTGTAATGGCACTCCCAGCGGCCGGCTTCAAGGTTTTCACGGAAAGGTTGACCACAATGCTTTGGGATTTCCTCGCAATTCCTGGCGCTCAATCCTTGAAATCCCTGCGCAAGCTCCTGGCGTCTTTCTGGGCCTTACTGGCGTTGTCAAGGGCGGAAATGGAGGAGATGATGAGGATAGCTTAGGCGCATCGCCCCCCCTTCCCCCTTCTTCCCTTTCTTTTTTTTTTTTTTGGTTGTACCGCGCTTCCTTTTTACTAAGAAAATACACGTATCCGCGCGAGGTCTTAACCTTCTGAGAAAAAGTGCGCAACCGCGCTTTGTGAGAATGAGCTTGAGATTGAGGTCCGTGTCCGCGCACTTTGCTTTGTGAGCAACCATAAGTGACCAGCCGTTCCAAAATGGGCACCTGGACCGCCCCAGACAAACTGCCACACAGTTCCCTGTACCCATCCTGTAACAAACACAACAACCAAACACCAGCGTGGGCCATCGTAAGGGAAGAGAGAGAGAGAGAGTAAGAGAACGGACATTCTGGGGTGTCTAGTTGTTCTGGCTGTGAACCGGCTAGAGCACCCCCTCACCAAATCAAGCTTATTCCCATACCAACCACCCATCCTTGAGATATCCTGAGAGAAAAGAAAAAGAGAAAAGGAAACCAACAGAGAAGAAAAATAGAAAAGAACATTTTTTTTTTTTTTTTTTTTTTTTGCACGAAGCCCGTAGACCGCCTGCAAATTGCTCTTTGTCCCGCTTCCCCCATCCGCAGGATTTTCCTTGCGTCCCGGTTCTGCGGGGCTTGTCCTTGCGTTCACGGCCCTGGCTTTGTGCCGCGCCCGCGTTTCCTGCAAAAACCCCAAGCCAGCAAAGACCCCACAATCCAGATAAGAAAGAAACATAGAGAAACAAACATTCTGGGGTGTCTAGTTGTTCTGGCTGTGAACCAGCTAGAGCACCCCCTCACCAAATCAAAACTTATCCCCTACCCCCACCACCTCCCCCCCCATTTGGCCAATGTCCCCAGCTGGTCGCAACTGCCTACTCTGTTGCAACAGCACGTTTTCTGCTTCTCTGCCCAAAGATGAATCCCTGGATTGCATTCCAACACCATTCCTGCGCTCCACACTCCCCTCATCAGATCCGTCTCCCCCTTCCGTTGTCTCGTCAAATGAGGTAGATCCTTGCGCAAAGAAGCACTTGACATGCAAAGCTGCCGCCTTCCGTTTCAGTGGAGTACCGTCTAATTCCTCCAACTGATAGCTTCCGCCCTTGAACTTGGACGACACGCGGAACGGGCCGTTCCACCGGTTAGCAAACAACTTCCCCCACTGAGACTCCAGACTCCGGTTGTACAGGAGCACCAAATCCCCCTTTTGCAAGGGATCCCAGAGACAATGCAAGCAGTGCTTGTCCCAATAGCGCACCAATGCCGTCCAAGTCTTCTTCAGCCAGTCTGCGGCCTTTGAAAGCATCCCGTCCCGTCAAAGGAGCTGTCCGGCGCGAGCCTCAAGCAATTTGGCGGAGGTCTTCACCTTCCACCAGTAAAACCCCAGGAACGTCTCCAACTCAATGTCCACCGGAAGCACGGGGCGCTGTCCAAAAAGTGACTTGTCCGGAAAGTAGCCTGTCGACCGCTTCACCAAAATCCAATCCGCAAACAGAACCATCGGAAGGGTCTCCTGCCAGCGCTTACCATCCTCCCCGCACATCTTGACCAGGGCGTCCTTGATTGGTTGATGCCTGCGTTTGATCATGCCGGCCCCCTTGGGATAATACTCCGTTACTTGGCCAAACTTGGCTCCGCAACTCTTCACCAACTCAACCAAACGGCCGCAAAACTCAGCCCCTCCGCCCACTGTAACCAGAAAAAGCAACCCATACCGCCCAAACCAATCTTCCTCCAGAAACAGAGCAACTTTTTCCGCCAAGAGCTTGACCAACGGACGCTCTTCTGCCCAACCGGACAGGTTGTCCCGCGCAACAAGCAGATAGGCAAACTTACCAGCCTTGATGTGGACAACATCAAGCGAGAATCGACCAAAGAGGGCGTCTTCCCCTGTGGGGTTTCCAACTTCCTTAGGCAATCTCGCGCTCCGCCGTCGACAGGCTTTGCAGGAAGCTAACCATTCCCGTACCGCACACACTACCCCTGGCCACCAGAACCGCTCTTTCACCCGCCTCCGCGTTTTGATCTCCCCTTGATGGCCGAGATTGTCGTGAAGGCTTTGGAGGATAGCTTCCTGATCCGGCCTTGAAGTGGTAACCACAAGAGGAACCGGAGTCTTCTGCCGCCAAAGCTGCACCTCCTGTACGTAGAAGTTTCCCGCTCACTGCCTTGCCCATTGCATGTGCTTGTCCATAGTTCCATTGGGAAAAAAAAGGTCCCGCAAGTAATTGCAAAGAATTGCGTACCGCCCGGTCTGCTGGAGCGGCAGCTGAACGCCCCCCTTCACAACCCCTACCTTGACAACCAGGGCCTCCACATCAAGCAGTTCCGCGTCCTCAAACAGGTTGTCCCTTGGATACCACAAAACGCGTTGGGCATAGTGAGCGCTTTCCCCGGAACATGAACAACAGCAAAGGAAAAAAGTTGAAGAAACACCACCCACCTGGTCATGGGAGCATTGGGCAACACCGGGGAATTGATCATCCACGCCAGTGCCTCTGCATCCACCAAAAGCTCAAAGTGAACCCCCCACAAGAGATAATGAAGCTGCCGCACAATTTTGGTGACCCCGCACAACTCCAACTTTGGCTGAGAGTACCGGCTTTCTGTTGGAGTGAAGGTGACTGACTTGTAAGGCACCGGCCTATCTTTGCCGTTGTCCTCTTGAGTGATAACCCCCCCGCGCCAAATTTGCTGGAATCAACCACTAGCCTAATTCCTCCTGTGTTGTAGTCGAGATTGCAGAGCACAATGTCACGTCCCATGATCTCCTTGAGCTTCTGGAACGCGCAATTGCACTCTTCTCCCCACTTCCATTCCGCACCTTTCCGCGGTAGTGATTGGAGCGGGCTTGCCACCTCCGCAAACCTCTTGATGAACATACGGACATAGCTACATAATCCCAAGAACTGAAGAATATGCAACACCGTCCGCGGGGTCAGCCATTCAAGGACCTTGTTCCGCTTTTTCCCTGCAATGCGCCGGCCGTCGGAAGCAACAACATGGCCAAGGACTGTGAGCGCCGGAACAAAAACCGCCAGCTTCTTCCCCGACACTGTCAGTTCTGTTTCCTTGATGCGAAACAGGATGCGTTCCAACGTCTGTGCGTATTCCCACACAAAACGTTGGACGCCGGGAAATTCAACCAGCTCTGCTCCTCCGCAATCAGATTTTGGACCTTTGATGCCTGTGTCGTCAATGAAGATTTGGACTCCCTCCGGAAGATGATCCTTCAGGATCCAAGCCATTTGCGCCTGGTACACTGCCACAGAATTGGTTGCGCCCTGCAGGAGCCAAGTCAGCTGCATTCTTCCCAAACCAGTCTCAAATGCCGTTAGAGGCCGCAAGCAAGGATCCAAATTGCACTGGTTGTATCCCCCCATCACATCCACTAAACCGTAACAAGCACGCCCCGTCATTGACTCAAGGAACTTGTCAACGCAAGGGGGCCATCCTGCGTCCCGGATTGTAAAAGAGTTGAGCCGCTGTAGATCATGGACAATCCTCAACGACTTTCTGTCCTGCTTAACTACCGCAAAGATCGGACTGGAGTAACTAGACGTTGACTGTTTGTAAAGGCCAGTCTTCACCCATTCCCGCACCAACTCCAGAAACTGCTCCTGGACCGCCCGCGGTATTGGAATTGGCTTGATCTGCCACAGCTTGTGATAGAAAGTGGGGATGACATAGGGGTTGCCAATATTGTTTTTCAGAAGCCCCCGCTCTTCAGGTCCAAACGCGAGCGCTCTTTCCCAAAGAACCAGAACTAATAACAGCAACTCACACTCCTCCGTACGCAACCATCCCGTTGGGCTGAAATTGAAAGCTGAAATCTGCTCCTCTGTGATCCGCGCCAAACTAGTAACCCACCCCAAAGCCTTAATTGGCGTGACCCAAGGGTCCTGCGACCAAGCGATTGGTCAAAGCGGTCCGTTCCATTCCTGGGGCATCGGCTTGTTCCTTGGTAGGACCTTCTGAAAAACCTGCTTGTACTTGCCAGCGTTGCACCGCATCATCCGCACGCATCCTTTGCTGTAGGTCCTGCACAGAACGGAACCACGGCTTTTGCCTTTGCTCACAAGTGTGGCACAATGATAGGGTTTTCAGACCGTAGTACCCTTGGGCAATGCACACTGAGAAAAGGGACTTACTTCTGCAATGTGCGCGCCCTGCACTTTCCTTCCTCCCCCTCCCTGCTCCTCATTAGTCAACCGCCCGCGCAAAACCGGAGCTTGTTCTGTGCGGTCTCCTTGGTTGACTAGAAAAAATCCTCCAAGGGTTGCCCGTTGCAGACCAACTCCGCGTCCGGTTCCTCCTCATACTCCAACACTCTCCTCCGCTTTTCTTGCCTGCAATTGCAGATAGTTTTTTTGAACCTTCCGCCAGAAAAATCCTCCACCGTCAACGCCTCTGTTCCCGCCTCCGGATCAAAAACCATTTGTGCTTGGAACCCAAACATGAACGGCCTTCCCTAAATCACATCCCCACAATCAACCAAAAGAAAAGAAAGAGTCTTACGGACCCTTGCAACCTTGACCTCCTCCTCCTCAACTACCCCATCCACACAACACTCCCCTCCATTAAGCGCGGGGAGACCCATTGCAAATTTCCACCAAACCAACCCCAAATCATCCACCATCCACGATGGCAGCAGGTTCACCATTGAACTGCTGTCCACCATAGCCCACACCTTCCTCCCTGCTATTACCATTGGAACCTAAGCAAGCGGAGTCAAAACCAATTTCAACTCACACTCCTCGCGCCCTTCCTCCTTCCGCGCCACATGAACCCGCTGCACCATCTGAGGTACCCGGCCCTGACCGCAATCCCGCAACGCCTGCACCATCTCGTCTACCACCACCGGAGACACAGCCGCCAGTTCCCGCAAGGTCAGCAGGACCAGAGTCTTGTTCCCCATCACCCTACGCACAATGTCTGCCGCTTTCTTCTTCCCTGCAGGATTTGCTGCCAGCGCCTCAATTCCGGGCAAGCGTGCGGCCAGTTTTGGAACGGTCGAGGGGGGTCGCTCCTTTGCATCCACCTCCATCTTATCCAAGACTGCCACCTTCTCTTCCGTTGCCACTACCCTTACCTCCGCTTCCACCCGAGGTGGTTGCCACAATCCGGGACTGGTAATGATGCCTAGTGACGCTCGCTCCATTGTTCCCGCCTCCTGACCCCTTGTGCGCACCTGCTGCATTGCGGTTGGCTGGCTTGGCTCCATCAGAATCTGTTTGCCCGTTGGAAAAATGAACCCCATCCCCTCCGGTCAAACCAATCCCGCGTTCAGATCCTTCTTAAGCTCCTTGCACGCTGATTGAAAATGACTGTTTGCCCCGCAGTACAAGCACCCCCTCGGCAAAAAGGTACCGGGCAGCCAAAACCCTTCCACCATGTGAGGTGGAGGCCCTCCCGGCTGCTGCTGGCCCATACGGCTCATGCAGATCTTCAAGTCCTTCATCATTTCCATCAATTCACTTACCGGAGGGGCGGGCGCGGGTTGAGGAACCGGAACACGCGTGGAAGTAGGTGGAACCGGGGCCGGAAATTGCGCCAGAGCCAAAACCTGGGGGGCGGATTTCTTTGGTCCCGCTGGGAAGGACTTAGCGGTATCCTCAATAAGCTCTTCTAAGTCAAGCTCACTCTCCACAGCCTGGCAAATTACAGCCAACTCCGGAAGGAGCCCAATGCTCCCATCCAATGACCGCTTTACCAAGTTGTGATCCTAAAGATGCCGCTGCACCCTTGCCCGGAGTTGAGCGCCTAAACAGCCCAGAAACGCACTTTTCATGGCCCCCGTCTGTCCCGCCACCACCTCGTTCTTTGACAAGTACCGATAGATCCAATCAAATGTCAAAGTGTAATCCGCCAGCTCCACCCAAGTCCTGACTCCTCCGCGCACGCTTGCCTCCGAGGCCACGCGGTCAAAATCACTTTCCTGGAATCGAGGTTTGTGCCTACCCCACTGCGTTAGGATCTCCGCCTTCAGTTTTGGCCAATCCTGATTCTTGTAGCCTTCCATCTCCTCCAAATCCCGGAGCTTCTATTTGTCCATAATGAACAGGACAACAAGCCGGGCCTTATTGGAGTCTGATGCACCTTCCGCATCTGCAATACCTTTGTATCTTGAGATGAATTGCCCACATCTGCAGTGTTGAATCGGATGTGAGGGTAGTTGCACGGCCTGATGCGAACTGGACAGGTGGTTTCATGGTTACTGGAGGCCAATGGGAGAATGGCTTAGCTTGTCCTGGGTTGTGCGGAGAGAGGGGGAGGAGGAGGGATGGAAGACGCGAGTGGGGTCGGAGTAGCGGACGCAGAAACGGAAGGGGAAGAAGAAGAAGAAGAGGAAGCGACTGTAGGGAGGTATGGATAGGACATCGCGCCCAGTTACCTTTGAAAAACAAGAAACAGAAGGTTACTTCCTGGCCAGACCCCCAGATGTGGAAAGAATAAGGGTTATCCCCCTATAATTGTCCCAAGGTTAGGAAGTTAAAGGTTCCCTGCGTTTGAAAGGAGATGAGGATGCTCAAAGTTGCACTTAAATGAGAAATAGAAATAAGGAGATAAGAGATAAAGAAAGTAGAGAGAGAGTGAAATCACCAATCCTTCAATCCTAAGAACTTTCCACCTGGATGTGTATCCGGTATGAGTTCCTTTAATCTCTTGGTGAGATGATTGATCCAATCCAATGATGTGATGGTCTGATTCCATTCCATGCCTCCCCTCCTCCTAACCCGGAGTTGAGAGTGAAGATAAGTCCTCCCTCTTAACCCTAACCTAAGTACACACGCAAATGACAGTATGAAAAATAAACAGAAAATATCCCAAAACAGAAACCCTAGCCTCCTCTCCACACCTCCTCCGTACCAAACTCCCCCCCATGTCCGTACGCCGTTCCGTCCATCCGGTTTGTCCTTCTCATGATGTGGTCCTTGCACCGCGCCCTACTCGGAGCCCCCTGCGCCTGTCCGTATCCGTTTTTCCGTGCCCTTTGTGGATGTCCGGTATTATCCGGCATGATCCGCGCGCTTGAACGCGTGCTCCATCCGTTCCTTTACAGCCCGCAGATTGCTCCGCCCCTACGTATCCAAACCGGCGCGTCCGCAAACCTAGTTGAGCACACTACCTTCCAAATCCAATCTCCGGGGCGGATTGCTGCCCACGCCGCATTTGATGCTGAGCCCAACACGTCCACTAGGTGCGGAGCCAAACAGTGGCTGCTGCTGATCCAGCAGCTGCCGCTGCTGAGCACTCCGCATACCCTAATGCTGAGCCCGCTTTCCTCCAATGCTGAGCGCGCAGCCGCGACGCAGTTCCCAATCCGTGTCTATAAATTGACACCACAATGGGGTGGGAAAGGAAAATGAACTGGACCTCTGGGCATGTCCGGGGGGGTAGTTGACACTCTCCACTCCTTGGCCAAAGGCAGAAGAGGGTGGGAGAGTCCCAGGAAGGGTGACGGATGAAGTTTGTGAGAGCGCAGATGGGCGGATAGGAGATCGGCTCAAGGCAATTGAGTAAATCCTGACAGGCTTGGGATTGACGAGTGATAGATTGAGTGAGGTGGGAGATTGATGGGTCCAAGGATTGGAAAAGCGCTTGGAGGTGCGGTTGGGATGGGTTTGGTAAGGTATGGATGAGCAACGCGCGACAATGATGGATGAGCGGCGGGCAATGATGATGGATGAGCGGTGCGCAATGATGATGGATGAGCGGCGCGCGATGATGACGGATGAGCGGCGCACAATGATGACGGATGAGCGGCGCGCAACAATGATGATGAGGATGAGGATTAGGGACGTGCAATGATGACGGATGAGCGGCGGGCAATGATGACGGATGAGCGGCGCGCAACAATGATGATGAGGATGAGGATGAGGATGAGGATGAGGATGAGGATGAGGGACGCGCAATTTGCAAGGAAAATTTTTGAATTATTTTCCCACGGTGTCCCAACTGGTTCACCACATCTCTCCCCAACTTACAGACTGTCCCTAGTCTACATCATAATTTTGAAAACATGAAAAATAGAAAATAATTGTACGTTTCTTGATCCTCTAAAAAAACCTTGAAACCCATCTTGATCCATCCAAAAGAGCATAAATGTGGAGAAGATAAAAGAAAAGGCGTCCCAGTTGCTCACGTATGTGACATAAAGTAGAGTTTTTACAACAAAACACAGCAGAAGGCCCCGGTGGTGCACAATTGGGAGGACTTACTTTGAGCCCAAATTGCCCCCACAACAATAAAATCTCTTAACTTGACAGCAGAGAACCTTCTAGCCAACTGAGTACCATCCAGTTCTTCCAAAACATAAGATCCACCTCTAACTTGACAAACCACTCTATAAGGACCGTTCCAACGATTGGAAAAAAGGTTTCCCCAGTGAGTCTCTAAAGATCGATTATAAGCCAATACCAGATCACCAGGGTTTAAAGGATCCCTGATTTGATTTAGATGTTTATCTTCCCAATACTGAACTGATTTTGCTCTTGATTCCATCATCTTCTGATAAGCTTTGTTACAAATATATTCACTCCGCTCCAGTTGCTTTGATCTGGCAACTAATAGGTCAGTAGTTGAAGAAACTTGTTCCCAAGAGATGCCCAAGAAAGACTCCATTTCAAGATCAAGAGGAAGAACAGCCCTCTGACCAAAGATGATTTCATAAGGAGAGTAGCCAGTGTTTTGCTTGGTGGAAATTCAATCAGAGAAGAGGACCAAGGGGAGAAACTTCCAACAATTCTTGCCACTTTCACCAGCCAGTTTAACCAGAGAAGCCTTCAAGGGAGCATGGCCTCTTTCCACCATGCCTTGTCCTTCAGGATAATAGGGAGTAGTAACTCTATGTTGCCCAGGGAGCAATTGGATCATTTCAGCCAGTTTTCCACCAAATTCCAAGCCACCATCAGTAGAATAAGATCAAGCCAAAGCATAATGCATTGTCCAATTCTCATGAAGGGAAGCTGCCGCAGATTCAGGCCTAAGGTTCTTAAGGAATTTGGCTTCAACCCATCCAGAAAAATTATCTCTAGCCACAATGAGGTACTTAGCACCACCTGCCTTGATATGAACCACATCCATAGAAACCCTTCCAAAGACAGTGGACTCCCCAGTAGGATAGCAAATTTCAGCCAGATGCCTAAGATCACTTTTTTGAAAAACTTCACAACTCTTGCACCATTGAGAGACAGATTCCTTCAGTGATGGCCACCAGAACCGTTTGGATAATCATTGATAAGTTTTGGTTTCCCCACAATGACCAAGGCCCTCATGGAGACTTTCAAGAATCAAATCTTGCTTAGCCAGGATAGTAACCACAACAAGCGCACAAGGAGTTCCTCTTTTCATAAGCCTAGAACCTTGGACAAAGAAAATAGAGGACTTTCTTTTAAGGGATCAAAATTCTTTTGCAGAGAGATCAGGGGGTCTTTGGAGAGTTGAAAGGTACTTCTCTAAATTAAGCCAGAAACCTTTTTGGAAACCAGAGTAATCTTGGGAGGAGAAAGCAAAAACAGGGCGGACCAAGGGTTCTTCCTCATCAAAATCCATTCCAACATCCGATTCATCGTCTCCAATAGGTCTTCTAGATAAACCATCAGGCATAGTAAAAGATTTCCCAGGCCTATGGACAATATCAAAAGAGAAAAGCTGGATAAAAGCTACCCAGCAAGTCATTGGAGCATTTGGAAGACTGGGAGCATTGATCATTTCCACAATGGATTGAGCGTCAAATTTCAATTCAAAATGTTGTCCCCAGAGTACTGTTTGGAGTTTCTTCAGCATTCTGGCCACACCACAGAGTTCAAGTTTGGGCTGAGAGTATCTAGATTCCACATCCAAAAATAGAAAAGATTCATAAAAAACAGGGCGGTCCAAACCGTTTTCATCTTCCTGAGTAAGGACAGCCCCAACGGATTGATAAATAGAGTCAACAGCAAATTTTATTTTTCCCGCTCCAGACCCATAAGAGATCTTTTTCAAAACTATGTCATTTCCAACAATAGTTTTAAGCAACTGAAATGATTGTTTGCAATCTTGGCTCCAAATACATTCAGCTTACTTTCTGGTTAGACGACGCAAGGGTGCACAGATTTTGGACAGAGAGGGAATGAAGATCCTGACATAAGTTACAACACCTAGGAAACCTCTAAATTAAGTTGGATTTATTGGAGTAGGCCAGGAAATGATTTTGTTGACTTTAGAGGGTTCCATCCTTCTTCCTTCCTTGCAGACTATATGACCAACAATTTCCAGGGCAGGGACACGGGCAGCAAGTTTTGATCCAGAGACAGTAAGGCCAGATTCCTCAATTCAAAACAAAATCCTTTCCAAGATATTGGCATACTCCCAGATAAATTGTCAAATTCCTGAGTGCCAAGGTAAGAGCTCATTATCATAGTCAGAAACTGGACCTTTAATTCCACCATTGTCAATAAAGATACCCGCATGATCCGGGATTTTGTCTTGGAGGGTCCACATCATCTGAGCCTGATAGACTGCAACCAAGTTGGTGGAACCTTGAGGAAATTGAGTAAGTTGAAATTGACAAAGAGGAGTATCAAAAGTAGTGAGCAGCCAAGAAATAGCATGCAAAGATTGTTCGTCCTAACCTCCCATGATGTCCCCTAGACCATAACAGGCTCTCCCAGAGAAGGATTCAACAAATTCTTCAGTGGCAGGAGGAACACCAGAGTCCTTAATAGTAACTTTATTGAGAGGTTGGATATCATGAACTACTCTAAGTTTACCATTACTCTTTAGAACACAGAAAACAGGGCTAGAGTAACTGAAGGTTGACTGTTCATATAGACTGGTACGGACTCATTTGAAGACCAACTTGATGAATTTGTTGACTTTTGCAGCAGGAATAGGGATCTTTTTCTTTTGCCAAGGATTGTGTTCAACTACAGGGATGATATAAGGGAGACCGTTGGATTCTTTCAAGAGACCTCTCTCTTCTTCACAGAATGCAATAGATTTTTCCCTTAGAGATAAGATATTTTTGATCAAATTTAACTCATCAGGTAAAATCCATCCATCTGGACCAAAGTTGACCACCCTCAATTGTTCTTCAGTGACATGACCACAAGGTAAAAAGGGGCCAATAAGGGAGTGAGATAGACCACAATAAGGATCACAAGATAGAGGAGGACGCATGAGAGGAGGATTGAGATTGAGAGGCATGGGTTGGTTGACAGGCTGGACCTTTTTCGCAACTGGCTTATATTTAGTGGCAAAAGAGAGAAGTTCTTGTTTCCTCCAAGCATTCACCAGCGAGACCTGAGTACAACAATTGAGACCAGATTCCAACATTCTCCAAGTTTGATGTTCCATAAAATTTTCAAAAGGTGCCTTTTCCATAAAGGAGGATCCAAAAAATAACACTTTTCTCACATGTGTGGCACAAGGTAGAGTTTTGAAAACTATGGTAGAAGAATGCCCTGATGGTGCACAATTTGAAGGACTTACTTTTACCCACAAGTGCCTCCACTGGAGCCCATACTCCTCCATACCAAAACCATTAAGAAAAGAATTGAGATCAGGATCTAGTTTATACTCATTGCGGAGAATCAAACCAGAGCTAGAGGAAGATTGATCAGTGATAAGAGTAAAAGGAAAATAAGAAACAACAGAACCAGAGAGAAGAGAAATATTTTTGGAATTTTGTGTTTTAACATGTTTTTGATTTTGGACATTTTCGAGATTAAAAGAAAAAGAAGAAAGAGATGAAAAGGATGAAAAATATGCCTCAGAGATAAAATTTGGCCCTGTATTTAAATTACGAGGCTTAGAAGAACTACAACTATTAGTATTACCAACTATTCTGCTAAAAAATGAGAGGAGTTAGAAGAATCCTTCTGCTTCCCCTTCAGAACCAATTTAGGTGAAAAACCAGGGAAATCTCTTTCCCAACAACCAGAATCCAAAGAACAGAGAGGAAATTCAATCTTCCTACCATCAGCATCAGGAAGAAGAATTCTCTCCCCAACTTGATTGGAAAACATCAGGGTGGCTCCAAAGTCTATTAAGAAAGGAAAACCCAAAATCATAGGACCTTCCAAATGAGTGATCCAAAAGGGACAGGTTCCAACAATATTTTGACCAATTCAAACTGGCACATCCTCAGCAATACCCACCAACTCACAAGATTGATTCCCAATTCCACAAACCGCAGAGTTGAAGCTGACCCTTGGACTGAGATTGAGCTTGCAGGCCATTGCATCCAAAATTAAGTTTAGTTGGGACCCAGAATCAACAAGTAGAGAAATCATTTTGGATGAGTCACCTAGAGAGCATGGTAAAAATCTAAGAGGAAAAGAATAAAGATTTGAATCAGAAGGAGGATCTTTTCCACCTGAGTCTTTGATCAAGGTTCCAGAGGAAACTTTCAATTTGTCAGGACCAATCTACACACTTTGCCGGGAAACCCATTTCTTCATGCCTTCAGCCAAAGAGGGTGAGATGGAAAGGAGTTCAGCCACGGTTAGATCAGGGATTTTAATATCAGAGATTTTCTTTAATACCCCTTCCACAGCGTTGGGGTGGTCTTTGGAAATTCCCCTTTTGAATCAGACCTTGGGTTGAGTTGGAAGAGGAAGTTCAGGTGAGGGTGGGACTATAACTGGATCAGTTGGTGAAGGTGATTTGGATGGCAGAGGAGCGGGATCAAAGTATTCTGGGAAACTATCCATGAGGGTTTCCTTTTCTACTTCCATGTCTTCTACCTCAGAAGAAGGAGGCTCCAGTGAAGATTGATGTTTGACCGGTTTTCAAAGAATTGAAGATGGAACAGGGGGAGCTTTATGAGGTCTGGGTCCTTCATGTTTTTTCCTAGCTGGATCAAGTTGATAGGTTCCAGAAAAGGTGGAAGAAGAGACAGCAGGAGGATACCAAGGTTGAAGGGTTCCACAAGAAGATAGAAAATCCAAATAGGCCAAGGATGCCTTCTTGTGAGCTGAAGGCTGGAAAGAGGCCACCACATGACAAATTGGACAAGATGAATCAAAAGGGATAAGTGCACCATTAGGAAGGAAGAAGTTACTCCCTTTCTGTTCCACCAACATTTCCTCCTTGTCCTTCTGGAGTTCAGGACAGCAACCAGTTCCATGACCTTCCCTGTGGCAATAATAGCAAACTATGGTTGACCTAGGAACGGGGTTGGAGGGTTTAGGGACAGCTAGAGAGGAGAGTTTCTGATCCATTTTATTCTCAAAAGCTTGCAGTAGTTTGGTGATCTCATTGATAGTGGGTGTTTCCTGGTGCGTCTGAGGATTTGGTTTAGGTCTGCAATTCGCTTCCATCTTATTCATGATTTCATTAGAGGCTTGAAAAGAGGGGGCAAGGACTGGTTCAGTGATTCTAGGTTTTTTAAAGGTGAGAGCTGTTTGACCTTTGATCACTTTATCCACGGTATTCCTGAGAACCATGAAATCAGGGAGCTTGAACCAATTATCTCTTGTATTGATCATGGATCCAGACTTCACCAATTCATCCTTAATTGTTTCATGCACTCCTGGGGAGAAAGACTGAAAAAATTGCACTCAAATTTTGTTCAACTTATCAATGTGATCATTTTGGATAAGATAGGATTGTATAGGGTCCCAAGATTTTCTGAAAGCTTGCTAATCAGAGGCTGAGGAGATACCACCATTGGAGGTCCATTGGGAAACTAGGGCATCCAGATCTTGGAGAGTGAACCTAGCTATATCAATTTTGCCCCAATAGGCAATCATTGCCTCCTTAAGAAGTACCCAGTCATGGGATTTGAATCCATCAAATGATTCAACACTTCCATGACTTCATCAGAGGAGATCAAGAATCGCAGTTGATAAGCCATGTCATATTTGCTAGCACCGTCCACTTCAGCAGCCATCTTGTAGGAATCCAGGAACCGTCCAACATTCATACCGTTAAAGCATAAGTTCTTGTCTTGAGGTTTGATCTTGATCATCTTGGCCCAAAAAGAGGTAGAAGGGGTACCAATAGATTCCATTTCAACAAAAGATTTCCTAAGGGATCCAAAGAACAGATTTCAAAAGTGGCTCACAAGTGTGACAAGGGTAGGGTTTACAAAAAACAACTAGGATCAAACCCCTTCATGGTGCAAAATTGGGAGGACTTACTTCTGGAACAAGTTGCCTCCACGGATCAGATCTAGATGATAAAAGAAACACAGAAAAGAAGAGAAAAACAGAAAGAGAGAAAACAATCAGATTTCAAAGTTGATTCCACAAATTTGGGACTGTAAATCCCAAGGTTGCTGGTTTGATCCCGGCCCAGGGGACCAAATGTAAGACTCCAAAAGGGGCATGGCGTTGGCAGTTCTGTGGAGGGGATAGGTGCTTTTTTAGCCTGCCCTCCTGAGTGTTACAAAAATATTTAAATGTAACCAAGATCAAAGTCCAGAACCTAGTAACGGGGAACCAAAAGTAAGAGGATAAAGATTATAGTAGTTGGTAGCTGGGGAACAACACTATCTGAGGCAAGATGATGTTGGGGAACACTTGAATAGAAGGAGCCAAGAATTGTTCAGAGTTCAACAAGACAAGGCAATTGTGAGTGACAAAGCCCAGAAGCTAATAGCTCTGGTCATCAGCAGAAGCTTAGGAAAGATCAACTCAATCCCAAACAACCTCCAGGTTCTCAATGAACCTGCCCAAATCTCCGCAATCAAGCGCTTGAAGGGTACCAGATAACTGTGGGTGGCTGCACAAGACAAAGCTAATATTTTGAGGAAGCTCTAGAAGCAAAACAATAACTGATTCAAACAAGAATAACCCAAACACTTCTCAAGGGACTCAAGAGTAGCGTGGAAGAATTCAACTTCAAAAGAAGGGAAGGGAGGTCTAACACTCCAGGTTTTAAGATCAATAAAACCTCTTCAGTCAAACGTGAATGGTTCCAGAAAGGTAATCAAAGGATGATCAGGACCAGTATGGTCGGATAAAGGGATCAGGGGTGGTGTAACACACTCAAGAATTCAATTAGACAAATTCTTCTTCAACAAGCAAAGCTATTGGTTGGTGATAAGGCTCAAGTATCAAGGGGTTTGAGTATGGGGGCTCAAGGATCAAGGGGTTTGAGTATGGAGGCTCAAGGATCAAGGGGAATTCATAGATTTCTGATGTGATGATAGGATTCTGCTCATTCCATGCTGGATGATTTGATGCTGGATGATTTGATGCTGGATGATGTGTTCCAAAAGGAAGGGGAGAGCCCCTCCTTATATGGGCAGGAGGCCCTGTTAGACTATGTACAATGGATTCTACAAATAGAGCGGAAAAAGAAAGAAAATCAGGTGATCACTCGCATTGTGGTGTCAATATATAGCCTCGGATCGGGAACTGCGTCGCGGCCTGCGCGCTCAGCATCTGGTAGGTCGGGGCTCAGCAGTTGGGGTGCGCGCGTTATCAGCAGCGGCCGCTGCGGGCTCAGCAGTGGGCGCGGCGGGATCGAGCACGCGACTGCGGGCCGGGCCTGACTAAGGGAGGCGGGCCGCGACCCGCTTGGGTGTCCAACTCATGGATGGAGCTGGGCCGACCGGGTTCTCGGAGCGGCTAGTCGGGGGAGGAAAAAGCGGGGCGACAGCGGGGCTATACCCGTGGACAGCCGCGCGCAAGCGCGGGCCGGCCACGGGACAGGAAATTCACAATGGCGCGTCGGGCGGATACGGGCAATCGCGGTGAACTTCGAGAAGCGCGCGGCAGAGGGCCGCGCCGCGGGGACGAAACGGATGCGTGTAATGGCAGGCAAGCAAGCGGAATAGGACACGGATAGGGTATGGGTTGGTGGATGGGTCAGGGTTCTGGGTCTAGGGTTCCTTCTTCATGGTTTTCAGTCTGTCTTTGTGCTTGTACTTAGGTTAGGGTTGAGGGGGAGGGCTCAAATACCCTTCCCCTCGACTCCGGGTTGTAGGGAGGGAGAGGATTGTATCATCAGGAAGCGGGGGAGCGGACTTAGAAAGACGGAATCTCTCTCCTCTTCTCTCCTTTTCTTTGGAACGGCTGCATCCAATCTCCTTACAGACGCTTTGATCAATAACTTCCGGTACTCAAGGACGACTTCTGAGGGGGTTGCTCCCTAAAGTTTCCACATCTGGGGGTCTGGCCGGGAACAATCTTTCGTCAAAGTCTCTCGAAGGTACTCACGGATGCTACCAACAGCCGCTTCTCTTCCTTCCTCCTCCAACGGCTTCCGCGCTACTCCATGGATTTACCCGCATATTAGACTAAACATTGCGGAGGTGGAGCAATTCATCTCACGTTATGAAACAATCGCGGACTCTGAAGGCGTTTTGGATTTTGAGAAGGTGCGCCATGTCGTCCTGTTCATCGAGGATGCGGAAGCGCGTCGGGAAGTGGAGGAGATGGGAGGATACCTGAAACTGGATTGGCCGGAACTGAAGGAGGACATGCTGGCAAGATGGGGGAGGCGCGGTTCTTGCTTTCGGAAGGACGATCTCAAATCATCCGCGGAATGGGGTTATCAGGCAGGCGCGCGCGACGGGACCCAGATGCAAGCAGAGGTGGACCACGCAGAACCGGAGTACTACAGGGCAGAGTATGTTCCGGCCCCACCACCGGCAACCATCTCTTGGGCTAGCAAACTTACGGAGGTGGCAAGGGGCCTCGAGGCCTATCTGGAGAGCATTCAGACCCCCAGCACTTCTAACCGTTGGCGGGCGGGACAAAGGGACCGGACAGCGGATTCAAACGCGGAATTGGTTTCCCCAGGGGGGGCTAAGAACGTGTTAGGGAAGTGGGATTTGATGGAACCGGTGCGGCCTACTGACAGGAAGCGGGCGAGGACAACGGAACGGGAAACTGATGCTCCGTGCGGACTGGGAATTGGCAAGCGGCGGACGGATCTTGCGAAGAAGGTACACGCGGCGGCGGAAGAGATGGACCACACGTTGGAGAATCGCGACCCGAGCCGGACCTCTTTGACGGCGGAGAGCGCGCATTTGGAAAGGGTAGTGGCAGCAACGGAAAGGACGGGCGCGCGTGGAAGTAACGGTGATGGTGGGCGGACAAGACACAAGAGTCGGACGGCAAACCCGATCGATCCGAGGCCGGCAGAGACGGGGTGCGTGCTGGGGAAGCGGGTATCGGCGGGACCGGTTCAGTCTAACGGCGGGAAGCGAGCAAGGACAAAGCAAGAAGAGGATACTCCGTGCGGTTCAAGAGTTGGTGAACCTCGGATAAATCTGATGGGAGGTGGGGGACAAGCGGTGGTGGGAGCAGGTCATGTGTCGGGCAATCGTAACCAAGGCGAGACCCTTTCGACGGCGGAGGAGGCGGGCGCCGAACGGGAAAGGGAAGCGCGCCGGGGCAGAGAATCGGATGGATCAGGCACCAACGGCATGGTTTTGAGGAATGCAGGGAGATCGGGCGACGGACGCGACCCTCATGGCATTGGCTGAAGCCATCAGCTGGGGACAGCAGCTAAGTTTGGGGGGGGAACTGGGGGATAGGGCGTGGGCGCGGCAATGGTACATATAAAAAAAAAAAAAAAAAAAAAAAAAAAAAAAAAAAAAAAAAAAGAAGAAATCTTTCACCTTTTCTATCATTTCTCACTCGTCACTTTTTTTTCTTATTTTCTCATTTTTCGGGCGCGGCGCGGATTTTCTCAACCTCGCGGCTTAGTTCTCACTCAGGCGCGGACCCGGCTCTCATTCTCGCCTTCACGATGCGCGCGGCGCGGCTTTTTCTCGGTAAAACAAATTCGCGCTTGAGACGTGTATTTCTCTCAATGAATAGGGAACGCGGTACAACAAAAGAAAGCGGATAAAAGAGGAAAGGGAAAAAGAAAAGGGGAAGAGGGGACGAGGCCGAGGCGCTTAAGCCATCTTCATCATTTCCTCCATTTCCGCCCTTGACGACGCCAGTAGAGCCCGGAATGACGCCAAGAGTTCACGCCGGGATTCCGAGGATTGGGCTCCGGGAGTCGCAAGGTATTGGCGGAGCATCGTAGTCGACCTTTCCGCGAAAACTTTGAAGCTGGCTGCCGGGAGCGCCATCACGACCGGAATCTCCGGGATCTCGGGAGAGTCGGTGGGAGGAGGGGCTGGTGCGGATGGGCGCTCAGGGGATCCAACGGGAGAGTCCAGTCCGATAGGAGGCGATGACGAGATGACCACCGGCGACGCGGGCGGAGGAGTAGGGCCTCGTGGAGTCGGAGCAGCGGGCGGAGGAGTGGGGCCTTGCGGAGTCGGAGGAGCCGGAGCAGGGGGTGGAGGAGGAGCCGGGGCCGGAGCAGCGCGTCACCTAAGGATTTCGTCGATTCGCGGGTCCCTCGCGCCTTGCGTAACCCGGACGCGATCCGCCCAAAATCGCAATGCCCTCCGATAAGCCGCAAAGTCCAGATAGTCATCCTTACGCGGTGGTCCCGCGCGGCGAAGCGGAGAAGAGGAGTCGCGGTTGGAGTGCGGACGAGGACGGCGGGGAGGTGATCCGGGTGGAGTCCACGACTCCTCCGAGATAGCGTCGTCATCCGAAACCACAAACGGGTCCGGACGAGCCCGCTTGCGCGGCCGAGGACGAGAGCCGGATTGGTTGGGGCCACGGGGTATACCCTTGCTAAGCAAGCAGCGGCGGTGTCCGCGGCGGCACGCGGAGCAGGCGCGGCGGCCGGACCCAATAGAGCATTCAAGCCTGTTTCGGGCGCAGAAGTCGCAGCGGACCATGATGACGATGGAGTGGAGGGAGGGATGCGGAGCGGAGTTTAGAGTTGGTAGAGGGGGTAGGGCGCGAAGGACGAAAGAGGTGACAATGGGGAGGATCTCTGGGGACAGAACTCAAGTTGGGGGGGGGATGTGGTGTCAATATATAGCCTCGGATCGGGAACTGCGTCGCGGCCTGCGCGCTCAGCATCTGGTAGGTCGGGGCTCAGCAGTTGGGGTGCGCGTGTTCTCAGCAGCGGCCACTGCGGGCTCAGCAGTGGGCGCGGCGGGATCGAGCACGCGACTGCGGGCCGGGCCTGACTAAGGGAGGCGGGCCGCGACCCGCTTGGGTGTCCGACTCATGGATGGAGCTGGGCCGACCGGGTTCTTGGAGCGGCTAGTCGGGGGAGGAAAAAGCGGGGCAACAGCGGGGCTATACCCGTGGACAGCCGCGCGCAAGCGCGGGCCGGCCACGGGACGGGAAATTCACAACGGCGCGTCGGGCGGATACGGGCAATCGCGGTGAACTTTGAGAAGCGCGCGGCGGAGGGCCGCGCCGCGGGGAAGAACCGGATGCGTGTAATGGCAGGAAAGCAAGCGGAATAGGACACGGATAGGGTATGGGTTGGTGGATGGGTCAGGGTTCTGGGTCTAGGGTTCCTTCTTCATGGTTGTCAGTCTGTCTTTGTGCTTGTACTTAGGTTAGGGTTGAGGGGGAGGGCTCAAATACCCTTCCCCTCGACTCCGGGTTGTAGGGAGGGAGAGGATTGTATCATCAGGAAGCGGGGGAGCGGACTTAGAAAGACGGAATCTCTCTCCTCTTCTCTCCTTTTCTTTGGAACGGCTGCATCCAATCTCCTTACAGACGCTTTGATCAATAACTTCCGGTACTCGAGGACGACTTCTGAGGGGGTTGCTCCCTAAAGTTTCCACAGCGTCCGTCCGTGGATGGGCGCGCATGAAAATACCGGAATCACCCACCCCTCGTCCAAAGGCGGAGGGGGTGGGAAAGGAAAATGAACTGGACCTCTGCGCATGTCCCCGGGCGGTAGTAGACACTCTCCACTCCTCGGCCAAAGGTGGAAGAGGGTGGGAGAGTCCCAGGAAGGGTGACGGATGAAGTTTGTGAGAGCGCGGTGTGGAAACTAGTGAGGGGGCACCCCAGAAGTTGTCCTCAAGTTCCGGAAGTTATTGATCAAAGCATCTATAAGGAGATTGAATGCAGCCGTTCAAGAGAGAGAGAGAGTGAGAGGGAGAGAGCAATAATAAGATGAATTCCTTCTTTTCCAATGCAATCCAATCCGATGCCATAAAAAGTAATATCCTAAAGTGAAGTCCAGTGAAGTGATGTGAAGTGAAGTGAAGTGAAGTGTTTTTTGGTCCTCCCCTCCCCCCCGTGCCCTCCTACAACCTGGAGTTGAGAGCAAAGTATTTAAGTCCTCCCTCTCAAACCTAACCTAAGTACAACCACAAGTAAGCAAGAATGATGAAATACAACCCCTAAGCACAGAACCCTAGCCCAATCCTACCCCTCCATCCCTTGCCCCATAACCCATGCCCCTCAATATCAACGTACGCCCGGCTTGCCTGCCCGCGCGCATCCGCCAAACCACCCGTTCCAGGTATCCGCGTACCCGCGTGACCCAATCCGCGCATCTTGCAATGCGCGGTCCGCCTGGTCCGCGCAAGCCGTCCGATCCGCGCAAGCTTTACAATCCGCGCAAGCCTTCCAACCCGCGCAAGCTTTCCAATCCGCCCAAGCCTTCCAATCCGCGCAAGCTTTCCAATCCGCGCAAGCTTTCCAATCCGCGCAAGCCTTCCAATCCGCGCAAGCTTTCCAATCCGCACAAGCCTTCCAATCCGCGCAAGCTTTCCAATCCGCCCAAGCCTTCCAATCCGCGCAAGCTTTCCAATCCGCGCAAGCTTTCCAATCCGCGCAAGCCTTCCAATCCGCGCAAGCTTTCCAATCCGCACAAGCCTTCCAATCCGCGCAAGCTTTCCGATCCGCGCAAGCTTTCTGGTCCGCGCAAGCTTTCTGGTCCGCGCAAGCTTTCTGGTCCGCGCGATCCGTTGTCTCCCGTCTCCAGGTGCTGAGCCCAACCCAACCGCTGCCGGGCCTACCTGACTGCTGCTGAGCCCGCAGCGCGGCTAGCTGAGGCAAGGCCCTTCCCATTGCTGAGCGCGCCGCCTGCAGCCCTTTCCTGACTCGCTTCCATAAAAGAGCACCACAGAGGATGGGCGGATAGGAGATTGGCTTGAGGAAATTGAGTAAATCCTGACAGGCTTGAGATTGATGAGTGATAGATTGAGTGAGGTGGGAGATTGATGGGTCTGAGGATTGGACAAGCGCTTGGAGGTGCGGTCAGGATGGGTTTGGTAAGGTATGGATGAGTAACGCGCAACGATGAAGGATGAGCGGCGGCAACAATGATAGATGAGCGGCGCGCAATGATGACGGATAAGCGGCGCGCAATGATGACAGATGAGTGGCGCGCAATGATGACGGATGAGCGGCGCGCAATGATGAAGGATGAGCGGCGCGCAATGATGACGGATGAGCGGCGCGCAACAATGATGATGAGGATGAGGATGAGGGACGCGCAATGATGACAGATGAGCGGCGCCCGATGATGACGGATGAGCAGCGCGCAATGACAACGGATGAGGGACGCGCAAAAATGATGATGAGGATGAGGATGAGGGACGTCCAACGCGCAAGGATGAGGATGAGGATGAGGGATGCGCAACGCGCAAGGATGAAGATGAGGATGAGGAACGCGCGACGCGCAAGGAAAATTTTTGAATTCTTTTCCCACAGTGTCCCAACTGGTTCACCACAGCGGCTGGGCTGTACATGTGCTTGAACTTAGGTTAGGGTCAGGGGGGTAGGGTACAAAAACCCTTTCTCCCTACTCCATGTTAGGGGTGGGAATCTCATACCATACCACCACCAAAGGAAGGAAAGAAGGATGGAATAAACATTTTTTCTCTCTCCCCCTCTCTATTTATGAAGGGTGCATCCCACTCCTCATAGACTCTAGGACCAATAACTTCCAAACTTAATGAAAAATTTGGAAGTTCCACTCTCTCTTTTCCACAGCGCTCACCAAAAATTTATTCATCAAAACACCCTTGGGATGTGAGAGAACATCTAAATACCTCAAATTGAAGAATTCACTATACAGGCTCAACAAGCCCCACTCAATTGGTACAAAAACTTCAAGAAGTGGATTTAAAGTCAAAAATAAGTTGAAAGCCACTCCAAACTGTGCTTTTATGCTCACCAAGATAGCTTCTCAGCTCTTTTCTTCCATGTCAACAACCTAGTGGTTTTTGGAAATTTCAAAGCCTTAAAGAATGCTTTCTTAAATAAGTTCAAAGACTCAATCACCCAAAAAGTTGATAAACTGCTGGGAATGAAAGTAAAACAAGGTGAAGATCACATAAGTCTCTCTTTACCCGCTCACATCAAAAAGGGGTTGGAGGAAATGAACGTTCTGGATGCCAAAACTCTAAAAAATGCCTGCTTTTCTGGAATCCACCTCCTACCCGCCACTGAAGATTAAATTGACCAATTCAAGGCTCTCAACATCAGATATTGATCACCAATTTGTTGCCTCAACTTCATTGCTACACTTTCCAGACCTGAAATCAGCTATGCTGTCTCCTGACTGGCTTGTTTCTATGAGGACCACTGTATCAATTACTGCAAGGAGGTTTTCCATGTGAGGCAATACCTGCTCAAGAACATTGACCTCAAGCTAAATCTCTGCTGAAAGTCCAAAGCTGAAAATCTTGTAGCCTACAGAAATTCCACATGGGGCAACAACCCCAACACTAGACTGTCTCAAATGGGTTACATAGTAATCCACAAACACAGCCCCATCTATTGGACCATCTGGCACCAACACTCAACCGCTCACTCCTCAACAGAAGCTGAGTGCAAAGCACACTCAGCAAGTAATCTTGAGTGCCTCTGGATCAACCACCTCATAGCCATAATCTGGAGGGCACCCTTTTTTCCTCCAATGCATCTAATTGATAGCAAGGGAATGAACAAGAACATAAGAAATTTTGGCTCAAAACCCCATGCAAAGCATATTGAAATCAAACTCAAGAGCCTCAGAAAAAACTGGGAAAAAAATGATTTCAAGCTCATTTTGAACCAATATATGTTGGCGAATGCCATGACCAAGGCTTCCTGCAAAAGGACTGTCAAACTTTTGGTGCAATTCCTCACATCCTGATACAGGGTTGAGCCGGCATGTGGAGAATGAATCTATCCCACCTGTTTCCACCTTCACTTTTACCTCTCATTTTCAATTGTTTTTCCTGCTATTTCACTCAGTTTCCTTAGTTTCCTCATTTCATATTCATTCTCCTGTATGTCAGTCATGTGTTAGTTGTTCCTAGCCTTAAGAAGGCACCTACGCACGTGTGACTTTCATATATCTGTAATTCTCCTACTGTCACGCACATGCCCTCAAACTAATTACAACCTCATTCTTCAGTCTTCAATGATCACCAGCCAATAACGGAAGCTTACGACCACAAAAATCCAACCCACCAACCAGGATCAATTTGCTCAACTGCCTCACTCAAGCCCACAATAAAAAGAAAACCAAAAAAGTTGGAATTGCTGAGATTCTACAGTAGTATTCATGCAGGCCATTACCCAGTTTGTAGAATCTTGCAGCTTTCCTGGTTAACTTTTCTGGACTCACCCAAATTTCATCATTCCTAAGTTGAGAGATGATAGCTGACTGGATAATTGAGCAACTGTATTTCCTAGCCAAGGGTTTTCTCTAGTAGAAAATAATAAAGGGGTGGAAGTCTTGGATTTTCTGGATGAAAATGGATGAATTTGCAAGCTAACTAGGATGGAAAAATAATTTTTATCATTTTTTTTCCAAATTTAAAGAGACAATATTTTGGCATGGGTTCAGTATCTAGATTTTGGGTAACCCATCTGGCATTCTGAAATCCCTACAGAATTGGTGTGTAACACAAATTTCTGGATTACTTGAGTTATAAAGTGAGCAACATAATTGAGAATTGAATAATAAATATTCTGCCACGGGGAGCCAGAACTTTGCCAGAATAAGTGGGAATTAAATATAAAAGTTAAAAATAGATAATACTCTATTTTTTAATTACAAGTAACCACTGGAATTCCATGTTTATACTGAATGCAGAATGGATACAATGAATTCCTGAAAGAGTAAAAATAACACAATTAATCTTCTTGATATTGAAGCGGGGTCTCACCAGATCAATTAGTATTTGAAATTATTTCTTCTAATATTTATTACACAGCCCCTTTGGTCCCCAGGGAAATGTTTTTGCTTGAATAAGAAGGCCTTCAATCATTGGTGTGGGGCCTGATGTGAAGATTTTGCAAATTGAAAATTAAAAGATTTTACGGTCTCTGATTTTTGGTAACTAGAAATTGTTTAACCAGCTAGTTTACCAAATATCTCACATAGAGCATGTAATGAAGAGGAGTTTGAATTTTTTGGTGTGTTTGATTAATGAAAATATAACTAAACAATATTGATTTTACCATGAGAAAGGGATGTTGTTGGAGGGGGAAATTCAGCTTTATTTAAACAGGTTAAATGAACAATTGAAGTGTACTTTAATAATAAGAAGGGATTGTCAGCATTTCAATAGGAATCTCAAACTGGAAGGAATTACCATTAAGAAAAGCAAAAAGTGTTTTGCCATGTTGATTAACCCTTGTGACTAAAGAAATCACTCCTCATTGGTATATAATTTAAATTATGTGTGCTAATAACTGTGAAAAATCATGCTTCAATTTTTGCATAGTTTTCTATTCTTTTTTCCCTTTTCATTTGGAATCTAATTCAGAATGGAGACATTTAAAATACAACTCAAATCACATTGGAATATGTTGTTTGGAGACCCAAATATCCTTTCCTGGGGTTGAATTGGTCCAGAGGAGCATAAATTTGAGGCAACTGCTTTGCATCCTGGAATCCAATACCATTCCCAGCTGTTCCCAGTCTACTAAAAAATTATCTTTCTTATAAGTTTCCTTCATAAATCTCCCTTTCAGGGTTGCACCAAACTTGGAAGGATTTTTTTATCTGAAAATGAGAGAAACATTGAAAACAGGGTGTAATTTGGGATAATTATTCTTGATATCCCAGTGTACCCTATTTTTTCCTACCGTTTTTGTTACATTAAAGGTTCCTATGAACCTGTAAGGTTCAATTTCCCAGAAATTTGGGAAATTATAAAATTCAAGCCCTCCAAGAACAATTCCCAAAAAGCTTTTTTTTATGAAAAGATTTTGGCATAGAAAAAGTAATGGAGATTGGTTTGGTTTTCCAATAATTCAATGGGAGAGGGAGGGCCAATCAACCAGGCCCTACACTCCTTGAAGGCATAAGCAATAGGTAAGAGTTCTATGTCATGAATGGGCCAAAACCTCTCCCAATTGAAAATATTCCTTGAATAGTAAAAACCTGGATGAAGAAAACCCTTCTTGTCCAATTGGTTCAAAATTCCTGCTAAGGCAAACCCCAAGGTATGATCCTGCAGGACCCAATGGAGATTAAAATTGAAAAAATTGAGAAGGGGAGTGCAAAGTAATCAACTCTTCACATGCTGGAAAGAAAGAAAAACAGGTCCATTGTTCATAGAGGCGTAATATAAAAAGTTTTTTCAGGTAAGATAAGTAAGAGGTTTGGCAATTGCTGAGTAGCCAGCAATAAACAACCAGTAAAAATTCCCAAATCCCAAGGATTCTTGCAGTTCTCATACAGTAAAGGGAGAAAGCAAATAAAAAATGGGTAATGTTAAATTCACGGCCCATTTAGCCGTGCACACAGTTCAAATTGGGCCGTGTACAACCCCCCATGTCTCACGGAGTTGTGCAGCCCACCCAGCCCAGTCCACCACCCTGTGGACTTCCACACGACTAAATTCAAGCTGTGTGGAGTTGTACACGGCTCAAGTGTAATTGTGTGGCATCCCACATGGCACTGGACTGCGGTGAGACAAAAAAAATGAAAATGAATGAAAGGGTACTAACACAACCGTTAAAATAAATAAAACTTCCAAAAAAACAGAAATCAACCAAAAAAATCAAAGAATGTTCAGTTTTTGGTTAAAAAAAAAACAAAATGCATAAATAAATAAATAAAAACAAAAAAAAGGTACTATCCAATGGAATAGCCCTAAAGTAAAAAGAACCAAAAAAACAAAAGTAACTGGACTAGCCCTAAACTAAAAACACCCAAAAAAAGACAATTAACTTGACAAGCCCTAAAGTAAAAACACCAAAAAAAAGACAAGTAACTTGACAAGCCCTAAAGTAATTTCAACTTGACTAGCCCTAAAGTAAAAGGGCCCAAAAATTAAAGGAGTCTTTTGAACAGCCCTAAAGTAAAAGTGCCCAAAAAAATACAAGTCTTTTGACCAGCCCTAGAGTAAAAGTGCCCAGAAAATTACAAGTCTTTTGACATGCCCTAAAGTAAAAACACCAAAAAAAAAACAAGGTCAACTTGTGTTAAGCTGATCCCATCCCAAGCTTAACATAAGTTAAGCTTGTGATGGAATCAGCCCAACACAAGTTGAAATGACTTACCATTAAACTCTCATTCAGAAAACTCAATATAATGATTTTAACTCAAAACACCCAACACAATGATGTTCAAAATGTGATAACCCTTTATTTTAATAGAACTTGTTAGTTGCATTAGAATTAAAATTTATATGAAACCCAATGATGAAATAAAGTCAAAGTCTATTACAATATAGAATAAATTTGAAGTTGATCTTTCAGATGATCAACCCAACCAGAGGCTTTTTTTAGAGATCAAGGAACATGGTTTTTAACAATGGGCAGGATTGGAATCATTTCTCCACCAAGTAATAATAGAACGCAGTGGTTATTGTTTAAAAAGGAAATGAAAATTGGATCTGATTGATCAGTAACACAATTTTTGATTAGAGTAAGAGTATCACATGACTCCAATGAAATGAAACATATAGCTTTGGAATATGTGTCTGCTATGATTTGACCCATGTCCAATTTAGCCAGCCATTTTGAGGAGGGAATCTTTTCATTGATGTCTTCAACATCAAGTCTTTGTTTAATCTTTTCAACCTCCTTTGCAACACCAAGAATCTTAATATAGCATGATTTATGTTTCTCTAATGTTTCAATCATTTCCTTCCTAACTTTAAACCAAACATGTTCTTCATAACCAAGAGATTTAGCAATGACTCTAAATCCGCAATTCCCATCTCCAATTGGATCCGAAACCTCATCCAAGAACTTATGGAATTTCTTGGGTATTTGATTGAGGTATTTCATGTTTGGTTCCTATCATTGAAAATAACTAAGTATTCATTTCTTTAATTGGATCAATGAAATGAAAACTCACAAAAGATGAGCTTCTGGTTGAGCTTTGCTGCATGTTCTCTTCCTCTGAAGAGAATTCTGATTCCAAATTAAGTGATCCTGATTCACTTTCAGTCTCTTCCTCTGAAATATGAAATTCAGATTTAGATTCTGCCAACTTGGACTAAAAATTCATCATTATTTAGTAACTAAGTTCATTAAACCAAAAGAATGAACATATCCCAAAAGAAAATACTTACAATCTTTTTTCTTTTCTTGTTTGGAGCCCTTCTAGTTCTTTTTCCCCCCTTGAGTTGTTTTTCAACAAGCTCAAACTGAGATGGTTCTTGCCGCATATCTTTCAATTTTGGCCGGCCCCTACCTGATTGTAAGACTTTAGGTTCAAGTCTTGGCTTCAATCAATATTTTGTAATCTTTTGAATGATATAATTCAATAGGCGGCTTTTCTCATGATATGGAGATTCCAAGATCATTGCATTGACTTTTTCACGTAAATGAATAATGCTTAGCGTTTTATCAACATTGCACTTGAAAAATTCAAAAGGATCAACTATTAGTGAATTAGGATTCATTAATCAAAAAGCATTAATCACATAGTGACTTGAACAATCCAACTTAAGCCAACTTACAGAAAAAGAACTGCAAAGGTCATCATCCAACCTCCACTGAGGATGAACATCTTTGGGTACCACAGATCCTCTGAATGCTAGATGGTCACCTATTTGGTGGGAACAGGGCAAACCCATAGTCTTGAAATATGACTTGGTGCAGACTTTGCCATCATGATCATGTTTGAAATTCTCAGATCTTTCCCTAACAAGATGGATTGCCTCCAAAGACAATTTGTAACCCAATGGTAAGAGTTCAGGTGGAAGAACTGTCCCTAACTTAATGAAAGAGTTATAAAGTGTTAAAATGGGGATTCACTCAGGTAATGTGCATAGGAGTGTGTAATCCAAATGGGATGCAAAAATGGGCCTCCACAGCCCATTATACCCCACGTGGGCCACGTGTGCCTATGTGGGTGTTATTGGTTTTGGGCATTTGGGCGCCAGAACACGTTTTTATGGTCTTTTGGGACACGGGCCCTCACGGGCCCTCCAGGGTGGATAGGCCACCCAAGCCAGATGGGCTTATTTGGGCATAAAAGGGCCCAAGCTTTATTATGGACATACTTGGCCAGACGGGCTGGCCCGCCAAAGTATGTAATTCTCACAATTCTGGCTTGGGGCGGCCCATTGGGCCCCCCGCCCCTGTTGCGGCCCGCCCCTGTCGCGGCCCGCTAGGGGCCGCCGGCCGTGTTGCGGCCCGCTTGGGGCCGCTTCCCGCGTTGCGGCCCATTCGGGGCCGCCTGTGTTCCTCGGTGCGGCCCACGCGGGGCCCAACGGCCCACCGCGGGGCTGTTGCGTGGCCGAGGGATCCCGCTCGGGCCCAGCTGGTTGTGCTAGGCAACCAGCGCCAAGGAGCCGGGGCTCGCAGCCCCGGCTTGCTCCCCCTCCCCTTGCTTGCCGTCGCAAGGGGGATGGGGGCAAGCTGGCTGGGTTGAACCACCCAGCGACCAACTGCGACAGCGCGGTCGGTCAGGGCAGGGGGAACCTGACCACCCCCTTGCCCAAGGAGGTGGCGGCGCCGGCCGCAAGAGTAGGGATGGGCAGGTGGGGGGGATTTCATCACCTCCCCACAATCAATCGTTCGAGGCGACCGAGCAGGGCAGGGGCGCTCTCCCCCCCCCTTTACCAAGGGGGAGGAGCAATGGGCCTGGGGGGACCTGATCACCTCCCAGGCCAACGTACTTGAAGACGCCCTGGGGATATCAACCCCCAGGGCCCCTGGTGAGGGGATTTGACCGCCCCCACCAGGGACTTGAGAGAAAGAGGGGGGGACAGCATGTCCGCTGGTCACACCCCCCCCATGTGAGTCTGAGACCGGACCCAGGTGTGCCCTGGGTCCCACCTGGCCCATTTGAGGGGCCAGGGGCTGGCTGCATGAGGCAACCAGCCTGTAAAAAAGGAAATAAAGGTCATCATGGCTGGCTGTAAAGGACAACCAGCCAAGGGGATTGAACAGTTAAGGGGCTGGTTCTTCCCCATTGAGGTGGAAACACCAGAAATAACCCAAATAGGCTGGTTGTAAGGGTACAGGGACTGATGCCATGTGGGCTGATGTAGTCCAAACCAGGTAATAAGGGCAGTTGAGCCTGTAGAGCTCTTTTAAGGCGGAAAATTTGCCTTTTGGCTTGTTGTATCATGGGCTAACAAGAGGCCAATCTTTTGTACTTAAGGAGCCCTTCTCCCTGCTGTTTTCCATCTATCCATTCATCATTCCAATCAAATTCATCCAAGATATTGTGCCATTGTGAGAGCCGCATTAGAAAATATTGACACCCAGTGTCCAGCATTCCTTTTGCTTTAAATAATGCCCATTTGCCAAAGCTAATTGCTGGCCATAATTCTAACACATTATCAGTACCATCATCATCATTATTTCCAAGCAAGATAGACCCTTATACCTTACTTTGGACAACCTCAAGTCCTCAAGTTTTCCAAGAAGATGTCTCATATCCCAGAGTCCAGCTCCACCAATATAGTTTTGAATAGTCAGAACTATAATGCTTGGGCTGTCCTTATGGACAGTGAGTTGGATAACATCTGTTGAGGGGATATTATGAAAGAAGATGATACTTTGATCACTTCAGAGGTGGAGAAGAAGGCCTATCATCTTATTCTTAGACACTTGGATGAGCATCATGTAACATGGGTTGCTGATACTCTGTTGGAGGAACAGAAGAGGAAGGGGAGTGTTTTATGGAAAATGCTCAAGTCACAGTATGCTGGTGACTCTGTTCATCAAAAGGGGATTGCTTTCAATAGATTGTTCAAGTTGAAATTTGGCAATTGTAAACAATTTGTGGGGGAAGCTAGATATAGTATTGCTAAGTTCAAGTCATCTGGGCCAAACATGAATCCTGAGTGTTTGTCACTTGTAATTCTCCAAAAGCTTTTAACTAATTGGATTTCTGATGAAGAAAAAAATTAAGAAGGGACTTAAGAGGGCTAAGAAGGAGACATCAATGAGCCAGGAATCAAATATAAAGGAAGAATGAAAAAGAATCAAAAATAAAGTAGAGAACAAGAAACAAACATCAAGCTAAGGAACTCTTAGCAGAAGACAAGAACAGGCATGTTGAGTGAGATTGAGGTCCAATAAGCTGATAAAGATGATGGGTGGCTGTTTGCACGAGTGATGATTGAGTTAGAGATAATCCACGGTAGTTGAGAGTAATCGAGAAAGTTCTGGGTAAGTCTTACCAGTCAATTTGAGATTTATGTTGATGGCAAGAATATTCGTGAGTTGAGTGTTGATGAATATGGTAGAAGTCAAGAAGAATAAGAAGTGGAAAAAGATTAAAGAAAAGAAATAAAAGAGATGTTGAAAATGAAGCCAGTGGATGAGATGATGAATAATGAGACAGTCAAGTCAAGAGGTTTGTCTAGGATGAGTTTGGCATTGAAGAAGCTTGGTGGATTATTTAAGATGTGAAGAGTTGCTGATGGTCATAGTCGCGATGAGGAGAGATGACAAGCGTGTGACTGAGAAGACTAGTGTGACTTGAGACCGTGCGGTGACATGAGAACCCGCAAGCAATGACATGAGAAACTGACATGAGAACTAAGACATGTAAAAGAGTAAAGAGAGTAAGGAAGGCAAAAGAAAGAAAGAAAAATGAAAGTAACAAGAGAAAAGAGAAGGAAAGAAGAACAGTAGAGAAAGAAGAAGGAGTGAGATTATTCAACACCCCCCGTGGCTGGTAAGACTGGAACTGATGACGTGTACGACGGATTGATGAGATTAATGAGTTTGACTAAAGAGATTAAGGGTAGAGGCTTAGTGAGTCCGTCGGCTTTCATGTCTGACAATGGAATGAGTTTAATAATGAGATTTCCAAGTTTTAGTTCTTCACAAAGGTTTTTTGTTTTAATATTGATGTGACGCGTCTTTGAGTTACAACCAAACTTCTTGAGTTTGTCGTCATGAAACTTGTTATTGATGTAGTGGAGGCTTGGTTTGAGTTGCTTTTTCCAAATCTTGGCGACTAGATTTTTCATCCATATTGCTTCTAAGAAAGAATCGACCAAAGGATTCAGTTCCGCCTCCGTGGTGGAATGAGTAACGTTCCTTTGCCTATAGCTGCTCCAAGAGATGAGTGAACCAAAGAGAAGAGATAAGTGTCCAGATTGAGATTGTTGCGTTTCTAAGTCCTTGCTCCACGTGGCATTGCTAAAGCATTCGATTTGGGATTTGGGTGATTGAATTTGAAGAGTAAGTTTAATATTTTTGGTCGCCTTGAGGTATTTCCAGCAGCGCTTGACTTTTCTCCAGTGACAAATTCCTGGTTTTTTGCAGAATCTTGCTAAGCTGGAAACTGCAAGGCTTAAGTCTGGACAAGTGAGGCAGGCAATGTAATTCATTAAGAATAGTGCGGATCGGTAGTTGATATTAAGAGATTTAAAATCTTCATGATCTTCATCGGAGGAAGGGGAAAGGTTTTCGTTGACAGTTAAGGGAATAGAGGATGGGTTGCAGTTGGTCATTTTCAGTTCTTCCAGTCCATGCTTGATGTGTTTTGGTTAAGAAAGCAAGATTTTGTCGTTGAATCTCTCATACTTCATACCAAGAATGGTATTGGGTTTTTGGTGACTGGAATTAGGGAATTGTTTGAGGAAAGCTTGCTGAAAATTGTTTCCTGTTCCAAACAGAACAAGATCGTTGACATGAAGAAAAGAAGAGATTTGCTCTTGGAGTGAATTTAGAGACAGGGGTCGGAGATGGATTCGTGAAAGCCTTGTTTGCAAATCCATGAAGTTAAAGTGTGAAACCAATTGGCGGGCGTCTGTTTGAGACCATAGAGTGATTTCTTTAAGATGAGGTAATTTGAAGTTCTTTTGGATCCTTTGGGCCGCTTAATGATAACTTTATCTGTCAGAGGTGCATTTAAAAATGCGCTCTTAACGTCGAATTGCTTTATGGGTAAAGAGTAATATAAACCAAAGAGGATAGCCATCCAAAGAGAAGCTGCCTTACCGGTGGGGGAGAAGGTATCCTTGTAGTCAAGACCTTAGATTTGGTCAAAACCCTGGACACACAGACAACTTTTGTAAACGAGTGGATCACCATAACAATTATCTTTGATTCTATAAACCCAAGTAGTGTTGAGCGGATTGACTCGCTCTGGACCCTTGTAATTGTCCCAAACAGAAAGATTTTTGATTCCGTCAAGTTCGCAGTCCATGGAAGTATCCCATTTGAGAGAGTCTTGACATTTCTTGGCTTGTTTGTACGTCCTTGGAACATAGTAATGATGATATCCATATCTGTCAGGAGGTTGAATTGAAGATTGATCACGTAATTTGTATTTAGGATTGAGCTGATGAGCAAGTTCGTCGGAAGAGTTAGAGGATGAGTCAGAGGTAAACTTGTCAGGTTGGGGAGAATCAGGAGAAGGAGTATGAGAAGAAATGATAGGAATTGAAGAATCAGGTAGAGAATTGGGAGTAAGAGAAACAGAGTTTGAAGGAGGAAGAGGAAAATAATTGTCAAGTTTTATGAGAAGTGATTTGTCAGGATTGTTATTAGGAAGAGTAGTGGGAAGAGGAGATGAGGAGGAGTTTTTGATGATCTTGATGTGTTTGGTGGAGATGATAGAGTTATTGGGGGTGAGAATTCTGTAAGAGAGAAAACTTGGGTTGTACCCCACTAGAATGCCGATAAGACCGCGATCCTTGAATTTCTTGCCCCAAGCAATTTTATTATTGACAAAGGCAACCTTGGATCCGATAGGGTGGAAATAACTGACAGGTAGTGTTTTATTAGTAAAGACTTGGTACGGAGAAGGAGAGTGAGGATTCTTGGGGATTTGATTAAGAGTTAGGCAGGCAGTTTTTGAAATGTTGGCCCACAGATTGAGTGGAAGTTTCGAACTGCAAAGAATAGATCAAATGGCTTTGGTAAGTGTTCTGTTGGCTTGTTCTATCTTTCCGTTATGTTCGTGATGGTACGGTTTGGTAACAAGATGTTGGATGGCGTTTGTCGTGAAGAAATTTTCAAGCTTGGCAGAACAGAATTCGCCACCACCATCTGTGCAGATGGTAGCTGGGTAGCGATTGCGTTTTTTATGTTCATGATTGAGAATAATTTGGAGTTGAGAGCTGGCGTTGGATTTGAATTGAAGAGGAATTGCTGATAAGTATCCGGAAAAATTATCAACGACTGACATAATGTAATTCATATTATTTCTAGAGGGAGGAGTGATAGGTCCAATTAGATAAACATGAAGTTGTTCAAATGATTGAGAAGTTGAAGTGGAGGTGCGGTTGAAAGAGGATTTAGTGATCTTGGAGAAGACACAATCTTGGCACTGAAAATCAGAGATTTCTTGAGAGGAGAGATGAGGAAAAAGATTTTTAAGGCGGTGAGGACTGGCATGGCCCAGAGAGTCGTGGAGATGCTTTAAATCATTAGAATTACTTTTTTTTTGATTGAGATAGTAGAGTTTGTGGTGATTTCCTACTAATGAAGGAATGTTAACAACGAAAAGATTCCCACAAATGAAGCCGGAGAAAACAGGATGAGATTTGGAGTAGAGTTGAAATTGAGAAACTTTTGACACAAGGGAGAAACCCTTGGATGAGATGAGCTCGCCAAGACTAAAAAGATTGATGACTAAATCCGGAACAAAGAAGCAGTTTGTTAAAGTTACCACTGAATTATTCCAGAAAAGCTTGATGGTTCCTTTTCCTTTAATAGGAAGCTTAGCTCCTTCTTTTCCTGTATTGATAAAGTTGTTGCCCGTGAGATGGTGGAGATGAACAAAGAAGTCCATGGAGTTAAACATATGGCAAGAGGCGCCTGAATTGAGAATAATGCGATTAATTGTGTTGATTTCTTTGATCCAAGAGGTAAGTAGAGCATGATAGTGGGCAACTTCTTTCCCTTTTGAATTGGAGTTAAGTTGGGCTCTCCAGTTTTCTTGTGCTTCTCTCCAGCATTCGGGCGCTAGATGTTTGTGCTTGTGCCAACATTCATCTTCCGAATGATCAGGGGAAATTGGATTGTGAAACCCTCGTTTACATCTATGTTCGCGAGGAACAGGTTTCTTGGGAATTCGAGGAGTGATGAGAGCAGTGTCATGAGATTTGATTTCCTTCAATTTGGATTTGGATTAATTGTTGAGTTGGGTAAGATGATTAAAGACTAGATCATTGGAAACGTTTTTATCGGAGTGAATTATTTGTTGTTGGAGAGAATGAAGTGATGTTGGGAATTTGAAAAGAATCAAATAAGAAAGTATGTCATTGGGGAGATTGATCCCAACGTCTAGCATTTTCTTGATAGAGATCTTGGTATCGGTGATGAACGTGTTTATAGCATCTGGCCTGAACTGCTGATAAAGAAAGTCGTTGAAGATACGAGCACAATGAGCCGTTTGAGAGGAGGCAAATAGTTCCTTGATGCTTAACCAGAGGAGTTTTGCTGATGAAATTTTTGAGGAATTAACGACATTGTTATGAGTGATTGCGTCAATACAAGACAGTAATATTACTCTGATTTCCATGTCTTCCGTCGAGCTTAGACTTTTAGTATCATCTTCTAGAGCATCTTTTACACCTTTGAGTTCCAGGAGCATCGTCATCTTGTCTTTCCAGATAGAGTAGTTATTGTCTGTTAGGATGGGAACAGCCTCAAGAGCTCCTTTAAGAATGACTTGACAAAATCCATTGTTGCTTGATCCCTCCATTAGATAGGTTTGGTTCGCAGGTTAGGTTCGTCGGGTCGACTTCGGCTTTTAACCGTTTTAACTAATTGGATTTCTGATGAAGAACAAAATTAAGAAAGGACTTAAGAGGGCTAAGAAGGAGACATCAATGAGCCAGGAATCAAATATAAAGGAAGAAAGAAAAAGGATCAAAAATAAAGTAGAGAACAAGAAACAAACATCAAGCTAAGGAACTCTTAGAAGAAGAAGAGAACAGGAATTTTGAGTGAGATTGAGGTCCAATAAGCTGATAAAGATGATGGGTGGCTGTTTGCACGAGTGATTATTGAGTTAGAGATAATCCACGGTAGTTGAGAGTAATGGAGAAAGTTCTGGGTAAGTCTTACCAGTCAATTTGAGATGTATGATGATGGCAAGAATATTCGTGAGTTGAGTGTTGATGAATATGGTAGAAGTCAAGAAGAATAAGAAGTGGAAAAAGATTAAAGAAAAGAAAGAAAAGAGATGTTGAAAATGAAGCCAGTGGATGAGATGATGAATAATGAGACAGTCGAGTCGAGAGGTTTGTCTAGGATGAGTTCGGCATTGAAGAAGCTGGTTGGAGTATTTAAGATGTGAAGAGTTGCTGATGGTCATAGTTGCAATGAGGAGAGATGACAGGCGTGTGACTGAGAACACTAGTGTGACTTGAGACCATGCGGTGACATGAGAACCCGCAAGCAATGACATGAGAAACTGACATGAGAACTAAGACACGTAAAAGAGTAAAGAGAGTAAGGAAGGCAAAAGAAAGAAAGAACAATGAAAGTAACAAGAGAAAAGAGAAGGAAAGAAGAAAAGTAGAGAAAGAAGAAGGAGTGAGATTATTCAACAAAAGCTGCCAAAAGAATATGAGTCCTTGGTCAGGATCATATCTCAGTTGGATCCCCTTCCAGGAGAAGAGGATGTGCTTAGAAGGATTGAAAAGGATGATCTTCAATACAAGATGAAGGAGAGCACAGGAACTGCTCTGGTGGGCAAGACAGGAAAATCTGGGAAGAAGGCAAAGGCCAAAAAGGATTTATCAAAGATCTTGTGTTATAATTTTCAGAAGAAGGGGCACTATGCAAAGGATTGCAAGGAGGCCAAGAAGAGGAAGAAATCCAAGGAAAGTGAAAAGGAAGACAAAGAGGTCAACCTTATCATGGAAAATGTTGCTATGGTGGCAGTGGATGTTCCAATGGAACAAGCTGTTGTGGAACAATTCACCAACAAGAAGGCTAAAATCAAAGAGGATCAAGAGATGGACTTGATTGATTATGAAGTGTGTAATCTTGACCTTGAAAATGAGAACTTATCAGTGGCTGATAATTCTTCATTCCTTACAGGAGGATTGTTGAAGGAGGATTTTCTTGTTTTGATTGATTCTGGTTGTACAGACCACATGTTTTTTGAGCCAAATTTGTTTTCAAATCTTAGAGATTTTGATGGTGTTGTAAATATTGGCCAAAAAGGAAGAGCAATCCAGATTAGAGGGATTGGAAAATTTATTCTTGCAAATCACATGGGTTCCAAAATAATTTTTGAGAAAGTGTTCTATGTACCAGATCTGCCTTATAACCTTTTGTCTCTTGGAGTGCTCTGGAAAAAGGGTTTCCAGATTTTTTATCTTAAAGAAGATAAGTTTGTTATTGATTTGAATGGGAGAACTATCCTGAGTGGACAAGTTTGGAATAAGTTGCTCTGTGCTGACTTGTTCAAGAATTCAGCTCTGAGCACTGTTGCTCACAATAGAAGTGGCCATAAGGTAAAGGACAGCAACTGTGAGAGTTGTACCTTAGGGGCCAAGACCAGGAATGTGTTCTCAAAGAGTAGAGACCACACAGAAGTTCCTAGAGAGGAATTCTCCATTTATTTGGCAGGGCCATTTTCACCAGTGTCTCTTGGAGGGGCAAGATACTTCATCAATTTGGTTGATACAGCAACTAATTTTGTTTGGGTAAAACCAATAAGATCAAAGGATAAAACCACAGAGGAGGTTTCAGTAATCTTCAAAGTCTGGAAACAGAATAGTTTGATGAGGTAGACCAAGAGGGTTATTACTGATGAAGGGGGTGAGTTTGTGAGTAAAGATTTTGAGAAACTATTGAATGATTATGGTATCACTCATATAGTTACTACTGCTAGTACTCCACAAAACAATGGAATAGTTGAGAGGATGAATAGGACTTTATTGGAAAAAGTCAGAACTATTATGGCTCAATCTGGTCTACAAAAGTTTTTATGGGCTGAGTTAGTGTGCACAGTGTGTCTGTTGCACAATATTTTAAGTGTTAATGGGAAGTGTCTTCATTATCAGTTTTGGAAGTTGTACCCCAAAACATCACACCTAAGAACAATAGGTTGCTTGGTGTATTATAGTGTCCACCATAATGAGATGGTTGGAAAGTTAGATCCTAGAGCCAGAAAAGGGGCACTTGTGGGCTATGACTTAATAAGTAAGTCATACAGGATTTATTGTCCATGGACAAGAAAGGTTATCCGTAGTAGGGATGTAAAATTTGAAGAAAGTACTTTTCCACTCTAAAGGGGTGAACCTAGTGCTGTTCAGGAATCACAGCAGGAAATAGAATTGGAGCCTATTTCCCCAGCAGAGGCTGGAGAGAATATCATTAGTGATGATATTGAGGTGGCAGACGTGCCACAGGATGGTTTAGTACCCACTTCAGGGGAGTCTGCGGAATCAGAACCTGATGAGCCTCCACCTCCAGATAGAAGGAGTGGCAGGATGAGAATGCCTGTTGATAGGTATGGGGAATGGAAGTCCCATTATGCTTCTGCGGAATATGAGGAAGATACACTTCATGAACAGTGTATGCTTAATGAGATTCTACAGTTGAGTTCAGAAATGGGTCATAGAGTTAACCCAAATAGCTTTGGCCAAGCTATGAATTCTGATGAGAGAGCCAATTGGAAGACAGCTATTTTTGAGGAATTTGATTCTCTAGAGAATAATAGTGTGTTTGAAGTGGTTAAGCGGGATTCAGTTTCAAAAGGAAAGACCATTTTTGGGTCTAGATTAGTGTTAAAACAGAAGTTTGATACTAATGGAGTTTTGAAGAGGTTCAAGGCTAGATGCGTTGCACAGGGCTTCAAACAGAGAGGGTATTGATTACCAGGAGAATTTCTTGCCAACTGGAAGGCTGTCCACCTTCAGGTACATCATTGCTTTGGCAGTGGAGTTGGGTGAAGAAATCAGACAGGCTGATTTTGTGATTGCATACTTGAATGCAAAACTTGGAGAGGAAGAGACTGTTTATATGTCAATTCCTGATGGTTTCAAGGAATGGCTGGTCGAGAACAAGCTAGAAACTGTGAAGAAAATCTGTGTGAGAAGTTTCCTCTCAGAAGATAAAGGGGAGTATGTCCTCAAGCTGTGTAGATCCCTGTATGGATTGAAGCAAGCAGCTAGGTCATGGTATAATACTATAAGCATGAAACTGATAGAGATTGGTTTCAAAACAAGTTTGGCTGACCCTTGTCTCTTTTTGAGAAAGGATGCAATTTTGTTTGTATTGGTTGATGAAATTATCATTATTGGGAATGGTAAGGAGAGAGTCATGGAGACACTCAAAAAGGAGTTCAAGATAAAAGATCTTGGTCTGGCACAGAAGGTGCTGGGAATGAAATTTATTAAGAGCAAGAATGGGATCAGGTTGGATCAGAACCATTATGTGTCAGCTCTACTTAAGCAGTATGGCTTAGAAGATGCAAAGGAGTTTTGTACTCCAATGCAGTCTAACATTTGGTTAGAAAAGTCTATAGATGAAGAGCACCAAGAGTTTGTTCAATCCGGGAATGATTATAGATCAGCTATTGGATCTTTGAATGATTTGGGGCAGTGTACAAGGCCATATATTGCTTATGCAATTGGGATTTTGTCACAACACTTAGATAAACCATGAATGAGGCATTGGTCAGCGTTTAAGAGAGTAATGAGGTATCTTAAAGGAACAAGCAGTCTGGGAATGCTGTTTTAAAAGTCATCAAAATTTGAATTGGTTGGTTATTCTGATGCAAGTTGGGCAGATGGTAACACTAGGCAATCAACAAGTGGTTTTGTATTCTTCTTAGGAAAGAATCTAGTGTCTTGGATGTCTAAAAAGGTTTCGGAAATAAGTCTTTTGTCAACAGAAGCAGAGTACAGAGCGTACTTGTCAGCTTCACAGGAAGCAAAATGGTTGAGAAAGTTCTTAGAGGATACTCATAAACCACAAGGGTTTGCGTTGTTGTATTCTGATAACCAGAGTGCCATTGCGTTGGCAGAAAATCAAGTTTTCCATTCTAGAACAAAACATATTGATGTTAATTATAACTATATATGGGATGCAGTTAACTGCAAAGAGATAGTGTTACGGTACATGCCTACTGGGGCAATGATTGCCGATATCTTAACTAAGGCGTTAGATAGGAACAAACATGAAGGTTTTGTGTCTAGTATGCGTATGGCATCCCTTTTGGATTAAGGGTGTGTGTTAAAATGTGGATGCACTCAGGTAATGTGCATAGGAGTGTGTAATCCAAATGGGATGCAAAAATAGGCCTCCACGGCCCATTGTACATCACGTGGGCCACGTGGGCCTATGTGGGTGTTATTGGTTTTGGGCATTTGGGCACCAAAGCACGTTTTTATGGTCTTTTGGGACACGGGCCCTCACGGGCCCTCCAGGATGGATGGGCCACCCAAGCCATATGGGCTTATTTGGGCATAAAAGGGCCCAAGCTTTATTATGGACATACTTGGCCAGACGGGCTGGCCCGCTAAAGTATGTAATTCTCACGATTTGACTTGGGGCGGCCCATTGGGGCTGCCGCCCCTGTTGCGGCCCGCTAGGGGCTGCCGGTTGTGTCGCGGCCGGTTCGGGGCCGCCTGTGTTCCTTGGTGCGGCCCACGCGGGGCCCAACGGCCCGCTGCGGGGCTGTTGCGCCGCCAAGGGATCCCGCGCGGGCCCAGCTGGTTGCGCTAGGCAACCAGCACCACGGAGCCGCGGCTTGCAGCCCCGGCTTGCTCCCCCTCCCCTTGCTTGCCATTGCAAGGGGGAGGGGGGCAAGCTGTCTGGGTTGAACCAGCCAGCAACCAACCGCGACAGCGCGGTCAATCAGGGCAGGGGGGACCTGACCACCCCCTTGCCCAAGGAGGTGGCGGCGCCGGCCGCAAGAGTAGTGACCAGCAGTTGGGGGGGATTTCATCACCTCCCCACCATCAATCGTTCAAGGCAACCAAGCAGGGCAGGGGCGCTCTCGCACCCCCCCTTTACCAAGGGGGAGGAGCTATGGGCCTGGGGGGACCTGATCACCTCCCCGGCCAACGTACTTGACAACCCCCAGGGCCCCTGGTGAGGGGATTTGACTGCCCCCACCAGGGATTTGAGAGAAAGAGGGGGGGAAAGCATGTCCGCTGTTCACACCCCCCCCCATGTGAGTCTGAGACCGGACCCAGGTGTGCCCTGGGTCCCAGCTGGCCCATTTGAGGGTCCAGGGGCTGGCTGCATGAGGCAACCAGCCCGTAAAAAAGGAAATAAAGGTCATCATGGCTGGTTTTAAAGGACAACCAGCCAAGGGATTGAACAGTTAAGGGGCTGGTTCAGCCCCATTGAGGTGGAAACACCAGAAATAACCGGAATAGGCTGGTTGTAAGGGTACAGGGACTGATGCCATGTGGGCTGATGTAGTCCAAACCAAGTAACAAGGCCAGGAGAGCCTGTAGAGCTCTATTGGGGCGGAAAATTTGCCTTTTGGCTTGTTTTATCATGGGCTCACAAGAGGCCAATCTTTTGTACTTAAGGAGCCCTTCTCCCTGCTGTTTTCCATCCATTCATTCATCATTCCAATCAAATTCATCCAAGATATTGCCCCATTGTGAGAGCCCCATTAGACAATATTGACACCCAGTTTTAAGCATTTCTTTTGCTTTGAATACTGCTCATTTGCCTAAGCTAATTGCTGGCCATAATTCTAACATAAAGTGATGCTTGAACTGATTTAATTTGATTTGAAACTGTTCCTTCTAGGCTTTTCCAAACATCCAACAAGTTTCCCAAAGAGTTTGCAAGGAATTGTTTGAGAGTTGCATGGGCCCCTTCAACCCAAGATGTTTTTTTTTTCCAAAATCTGGGTTCATACAAGTCCACGCGGTTACAAACGTCTCTTTGATAGGGAAAATTTTATTTTCCATATACTTGAGTACATCCTCATAGTGTTTCAAGAAACACTATGCAAGTCAAAAGGTCAGAAACCAAAACAAGGAAGAATAAGAAGCAGTGATTTAGACCTACTCTGAGTTCCGCATCATTGACCTCTGCATCCTCCTTGGTCTTTGAGGCCCCATACTTTTCCCACAGATCATAAAGCTTTTCCATCCTTCAACGTCATTAACAAAGCACACTTTACAGTTTGCTTGTATGTTTTTAGACAAGTGCCAAATGAAACATTGTCTGAATGACTCTGGGAAACTAGTTTCAATTGCACAAATCAGAGCTTTTTCACAGTCAGTCACAAAGACTTTTGGAAGTCTCTCAGGATCATAAGCCAACTCCTTTAATGCATTTACAGACCAACTCCAGAACTCAAATGTTTCTTTTGTTAAAAAAACAAGATCTTTTGTGAAAGCTTTCTGATTGGCTGTCATTCCTTCAACATGCAATAGTGGGGTTTTTTACTTATTTGTTTTATAAGTACAATCCAACATAGAAATATGATGGAATTTTTTTGAAAGCTTTACTGCCTCTGGATGTGCTAAGGACAGAGCCTCCAAGTTACCCTCTCCATTGAACTTTTACTGGTGAATCCAACTTTTTTCTTAAAGCTTTTCATATAGTACCTCCATAGCAATTTTTTCCTTTTGTTCTGCAAGTTTGACATTCCGCTTACTGTTAAAGATTGTTCAGTCATCAACATAACCCCCCCATCAATCTAGCTCAATTTTCCCTTCAGTTGTAACGTATTGAGCCCATCATTCATGCCTTCTACTAGATTTTCTAAGGTCACCCCCAATATTCTCCTCAGTTGATGATGCACAGAGGGATGTTCAGATGGTGGATGGTTATGTTGGGCTTCTTTGTAGGAGAGGCGCCACAAGGGGTCTTCCTTTGTGCAACTTGCATGGATTAAAAATTGCACCTAACCTTCCTTGTGTGAGTTTGTCTAGACTCTTTGGTAAGAAGATTTCCTGAATAGGAACCATGTCTATCACAGGCTAAATCCACATATTGGTCACAATTTTAGTTGAAAACTGTTAAAGTATAACCATGCTTCATTGCCCATGTTTGAAAATAGTTTTGTGCCTCTTCCCACGTAGCAAAAGATCTCAAGGGAGGTGGGTCAAGTTGATCTAGTAAATATTCATTGGTTAAGTCATAGTTTCATAGTAACATGCACCCATCAGTTTCAATCAAATTAAATAGGGCAAAGACCAGTAAAATAAAATTTTACTCACCACAAGTGGTCATGTCCATTTTTGAATCATTTTTTCCCCAATTGTCACCCTTGATGAGGATGCAATTAGGGATTCCAATGTTTCATAATCCAAATCCTTTTTTTCTTTTTCCAAAGCTTTGTTGATGGCACTATCAATGTAGACCTTTCATGCAGCCATGTCAGAAGAAGGAGGGCTTGCCACTGTTCCCATGCAAAAAAGGGCAATGGTATACTTCAGTATTCAATCAAAATTTCCATTGATCAAACAAAGTTTGCTCACTTTTGAGTTGAGAAAGAAATTTTTGCAGATTTTTGAATAATTTATGATTTGAGTTTTCACTTTAATTTCACTTGGGTTTCACTTTAATTTCTCTTTGGGATTTCTAGGTGTTGAGAAACAGTCCCACAAAGTATGCTTTAATCCCAAATTTGGGTTTACAGAACCCAAGTGTGGTCCAGGGGGTGTCCAAAATTCTGGAACAACTTCCGGGGGTTACACCGCTCCTACACAACCCCCCAGGGGTTGCGCCTGTTTGAAAAGGCCCTTTGTAGTTGTCTTGGGGCCCCCACAGCTCATTTCAGCCATGTAGGGCCCTACACAACTACCACACAGTTGGAGCCATTAATTTAACATCACCCATAAACAATGGCAGCAAGGTTTAAGGGATCAATGGCTAAGCCTTCCTTCAAAATAAAAACAAACTAAGAAATTTTTGCTGGATTGAAAGAACAAACACTTATCCAATGAATCTTTTAGGAAATAAGGCTGTAAGATATCCAAAACACTTGAAAGATCAACTAAATGCTGCTCCTTGGACTGAGAAAACACCAAAAAATCATGGATATACCAAAGTCAAGAAGAATCTAGCAATTCTTGCAGCAAATGTTGAATCAATCTTTGAAAAATGGAGGAGGATTGGAAAATCCAAATGGCATAACAAATTACTCAATAAGACCCCAAGGGTTTCAAAAAACCACTCCCATTAATCCCCTAGAGCAATCTGCGAGAGGTTAGGAGCCAATTTAACATAAATATTTGAAAATGACTTTAAAGATGAAAGGCTTCTTAAAAAATGACTCATAATGGGTATAGGTTATAAATTTCAAACTTTAATTTAATTCAGAAAACAATAGATTATTCAAAGTCAATTCAAAATTCTGCTGCTCTTGACAAAAAAAATTGGCACTGCTGCAAAGAAAGAAGATCATCTAATGAAAACATGTGCAAGGGTCTGCTAAACATAAGGCTTGAGCTGAAAATTTTCCTCCTGACTAATTTTATACCCACTTCAACATGGGGGGCTTGTTCCTTCCTTAACCTTAATAGAATATTTCTATTTTCCTCACTGCGGAGGAAAATTGGAAAGAATTTCAATTTAAAACATTGCCATACGCGTGGATATTTTGTGGAAGAAGATTTCAAGACACATAATTGCAGACAGGACACTGAGGCACCAACAGGGAGTTTGGAAAACTGCATAAATGGGAATTATTGCATTGAATCCAAGGCATACCAAGGATTATTGATTTTTAAGACAAATTCATGACATGAAAAAACCAGGAAGATGGAAGGAACACCTACAAGGGCAACTGTGATGTTATCAAAAATTTGGGAGTTGATGTCCCCAAAACTTGAAGAAGAACCATTGAAAAATCTGCATGGGATAAGCAGAGATACAGGCAGAAATTCAAGGCACCAATTTGCCACCCAATCCACATCAATGAATGAAGCAGAAGCCCCAAAATTGAAAAAAGTTTTAAAAGAAAAGGAAAAAGATTCACCGCATGAAAAAATACCCTGAAGAATGGTTAAAAAAGAAGGAAAGGGAATAGGAAAATGGAATGCACTTTGAGGCACTGAAATATATTAATTGCACATCATGACCTCATCAATCAAATGCTCTGCAAAAGGAGAAGACTATTCCTGAAAAACCATGGGAGGGGTTGAAAAAATGGGGATACCAGAATTTTATCAAGGTACAGAAACTTCATTGACATGAAGCTTAGGTAAGGAGGAAAAAATATTTATCTTTGTGTTCAATTATAATTTTTGAAAGCAAGGAAAGGGGCTGCTTGCATTTTCAATATTATTGCTCTCAAATGATTGAACACAATGGTGAAAGATCTTCCTCTCCTTACATTTACTCTTGTAAGTGGGTAAGTGGAAGTCGGAAGTGGTGTAGACCCAATCAAGATCAATTGGGAAATTTTGTGCCCAACCTTGAATGGAGAAGGGGGGACAGGGTTAAAATTCCAAAGAGGATGGGAAAGATTATATACTTGGATAGTAGAGATTTTATTTTGGGCTTGAGATGCCAAGGCTGCCAAAAGAAATCAATCTTTAAGGCAATTGGATTCCACCCAAGTCCCAAAAACTATTGCAATTCCCAGAAAGTCTGGTTTTAATACGTTTAGGAACTGAGGTGAGAAGAAAAGGTGCATCAGAGTGATGGCTGTGTGAGATAATGGAACAATGAGAAAAAATTCACAGACATAAGAAAGAAACAGAGAGTGAGAGTGAAAATGAGACACATTCTTGAGGTGAGTAGACACTGTGTGGTGACCAATTTGGTATACCTCAAGAAAAGGGGCAAAAATTCCAAACTTTTTTCTTAGTTTTTTATCTTTATCATCAAAAAAAAAGTTGCTATGGGTACTTTTCCTCTTTTGTTCCTCCTAAATCCTCCCTGTCCTAGCGGTCTAGGAAGGTTGCTCCAGGAAGCTTCAATCCCCAGGCTCTGTGTTAAATTCCTCCCCTTCCTCACGCTTGAAAGCCCTCTGACCATTTTTGGCCAAAGAGCGCATGCAAGCGTTCTTGCTCAATCCATCTGATAAATTTTCAACCCTAATCATCCATCTGGTCACCCTTCCACACCTCAATCTCAAAAATTGGCATCCAGTGTCACTCATCTCCCTAATCCAATCCCTCCTCCCACTCTCATCCTTACTCCTAAGTATCCCCCTAGCCCAAAGGAACCTACCAACAGTCTGTTGGTTGTCTCCAAAGATCCAATTGATATTGTCCCATGTCCCTCTAAGGAGTCCAATGATTCCAAATTTTGGAGTACTTGATCATGTTCTACCCACTAGCTAGACTCTGGAGGCTATGCAACAAGTTCCTCAGTACATACTTGTTAGGTCTAGGCGAGTTTGCAACTTGAGTCTTGGAGTGAAGATCCCACGGAACTACAATCTGCTCACCAAATCAAATTCAAAATGATCAACATCAAACTTGGCGTATTCTCAGACCAACAATAAAAACCTGCATACTCTCAGGCCATTGATCTCTGCTTACTCTCACACCATTGATCTCTGCAGCCTCCTCAAATCCTGCATTTGCATCACCTCCATTGGCAACAACATCAAAGACAGCCATCAGCAGTCAACCCCATTGCTTGCATCTTGCACATCAATCACCCTTAAATTGCTCACCTGATGAACCAACAAGCAGTTGCTTGAGGCTGTTGGCGGCATGGTCTGTCAACTAGCAAACCTCCCAAGATTCCCACAAAAGATTTCTGTTGCCTGCCATTCATCCACTTGCAGGCCCACTAATAATCAACCATTGCCATCTAAAACCTTGAAACCGCAAAGCTGCAGACATCCATTGGCTGCTTGCCGTTATCCTTGACGCGTGCTGGTCTCCTTGTTTTTCTCATTTTTTATTTTATTTTTTTACATGTCAGGCGCTTCCTGTCTCCAATTTTTTTGTTTGTCAGCCCTTGTTTTCCTTTCTCATCCCTATCATTCTTCATCTGAGTAATATATATATATATATATATATATATATATATATATATATATATATATGGATATATATATATATATATATATATATATATGGATATATATATGTATATTTTTGGTCCCATATATTTTTTCCGCTTTCATTTGTAGTCATCTTGTGGAAATAGTATACAGATATTTTTTCTATAAAAGGAGGGGATCTCCCCTGCATTTTGCCCTTAGAATCATCATATATCTATCATCCATCCATTATTTTTGGAATCAATAAATCTGTGGGGTCCATCCTCTTTATCTGAGCATCCCACCATCCTTATCCTGGGTATATCTTTTGATTTACCCTTGATCCTTTGAGCCTCCATACTAAATCATTTGTTACTTCCTCTGTGACCTGATCCTTATCACCTACAAATAGGCTTGCTGTTTTAAGAAGAATTCATTGGGTTGTATTCTTGAGTGTTTTAAGGCACTCCATTGATCCCTTTCTTGGACCGCTTTGGTCCTGGTCATTCATTTGATTGTCTTTCCAGAACCAGTAACATTTGGCTGAGAGGTTTCTTTATGTTTGAAACCTGGAGTGTTAAACCTCTCTTTATTCCCTTAAAGTTGAATTCCATCAAACTATTCTTGATTGCCTTGAGAAGTGTTGGGTCATTCTTGTTTAAATTTCTTACTGCTTTGCTTCTGAGCCTGATAGAACAAATTGCTTTGTTATTTAAAGCCACCCACAGTTATCTGGTACCCTTCAAGCTCTTGATTGCAGATATTTGGGCAGGTTTATTGAGAACCTGGATGTTGTTTGGGATTGAGTTGGTCTTTCCAAATCTTCTTCTGACAATCAGATTTATTAGCTTGGGGGTGTTGTTACTTACAACTGCCTTGTTCTATTGAACTCTGAACAAACTTTAAACTTATTTGTTCAACTCTTTTCCTGCACCATTTTGCCTCAGATAGTGTTGTCTTCCTTGGCTACCAAATACTTCCAAACTCATCCCTTCCATTTATTCTTCACCCATAAGGTTCTGGACCTTGATTCTGGTTACATTTAAATTTTTTTGTAACTCTTAGGAGGGCAGCCTAAACAGCGCCTTTACCCTCCACAGAACTGCCTCCGGCTCAGCGCCATTTGGAGTCTTAAATTTGGTCCCCCAGGCCAGGATTAAACCACCAACATTTGGATTTACAGTCCCAGACACGTTTGGAATCAACTTCAAAATCCAATCACCATTTTCTTTTTTTTATTTTTCTCTTTTTCTCAGATCTGATCTGTGGAGGCAACTTATCTCAAAATTAAGTCCTCCCAATTGTGCACCGCTTGGGAATGATTATTGTCATTTTCCGTGAAACCCTACTCTTGCCACACTTGTAAGCCACTTTGGGAATCTGCTCTTTGGATCCTCTAGGAACTCTGTTATTGGAAATGGCGTCTTCTGATACTCCCACCACCTCTGTTTGACCTAGGATGGTCAAGATCAACCTGCAGAACAAGAACTTGGGATTTAATGGGGTAAATGTTTAACAGTTCCTGGACTCCTACAAAATGGCTGCTGAAGTGGATGGGGAAAGTGAATACAATATGGCATACCATTTACAATTCTTTATCTCCTCTGATGAATTCATGGACATGATCAAGTTGTTTGAAGGATTCAAAAACCATAACTGGATGCTTCTAAGGGAAGGAATTTTAGCATATTGGGGGAAAATGGATGTAGCCCAATTTTCTTTGCAGGACCTGGACAACATTGTAGCCCAGTGGATATCCAATGGTGATGTCTCTTCAGCCTCTGAATATCAGTCTTTCAGAAAGTCATGGGACCCAATCCAAAATTATCTTATCCAAAATAACCACATTGATACAGTGGATGAAGTTAAAGTGTGGTTTTTCAAATCTTTTTTGGTAGCAGTGCAGAGAAGAACTAGGGATGGATTGGTCAAGTATGGATCAATGATCAGCACCAGCAATAATTGATTCAAGCTCCCTGGTTTCCTTGTCCTTAGAGGTACTGTGGATGAAGTTATGAAAGTTCAAACTGCTTTAACTTTTGAAAAACCTAGAACCACTGAACCAGCCCATGCTCCTTCTTTCAAAGAGTCAAACAATATTATGATTAAGATTGAGGCAGATTGCAGGCCTAAAGAAGATCCCCGGTTCCTCCAAGAACCTACTACTATGGACAAAATAACCAAGATACTTTGAGCTTTCAAAAGCAAAATTTATCAAAAGATTTCTTGTCTTACTACTCCTAAACCGTCTACTTCTGTCCCTAAACCTACTCTGGTCTGTTACTATACTCATAGGGAAGGGCATGGAACCAGAAGATTCCCTGAACTTCGGAAGGACAAGCCAGAAAAGTTGGTGGAACAGAAGGGGAAAAATTTCTTTCTTCCTAATGGTCCTCTAATCATTTTTGATTCAACTTGTCCTATTTTTTATGGGGTGGACTCTTATCTTCCACCACCTCCTATGAAGGCATCCTTGTCTTCTTTCAATTTTTGATCTTCCTGTGGCACTCTTCAACCTTGGTACCCTCCAGCTATCTCCTCCTCCTCTCTTCCTGGGGCCTATCAATCTGATCCAGCTAGGAAAAGACATGAAGAAACTAAACCTCATAAAGGCCCTTCTTTCCCAAATTCAATTCATCAAAAAATGGTTAAAAATCAATCCTCACCTGAGCCTCCTTCCATCAATGTAGAAGACATGGAGGTGGAAAAGGAGCCAATCATGGAAAGGTTTCAGGATCACTTGGATCCTCCTCCTTCATCTAAATCACTTCAACCTTTCAATCCCACCCTAGTTCCTGCGTCACCTGATCATCTTTCCTCCACCCAGACTAAAGCTTGATTTAAGAGGGGAATCTCAAAGGAACACCCTAATGCCATGGAAGGGATATTAAAGAAAATTTCTGATTTCAAAATTCCTGATCTACATGTGGCTGAACTCCTATCAATCTCTCCATCTGTTGCTGAAGGAATGAAGAAATGGGTCTCTTGTCAACAAGTGGATATGGGTCCTGAAGAATTAAAGGTCTCCTCTGGCACTTTGATGGAGTACTCAGGTGGAACAAGTCCCTCCTCAGATTAGAACCTTTACTCCTGTCCCCTTGGTTTTCTTACTTTTTATCTTGGTGATTCAGATAAAACTTTTTCTCCTCTTGTGGATTCTGGATCTCAGCTCAACTTAATTTTTGATGCTATGGCCTGTAAAATCAAACTCAGTCCTAGGGTCACCTTCAACCCTGCCTTTTATGGGAGAGGGAATCAATCTTGTGAATTGATTGGTATTTCTGAAAATGTCCCAGTCAGAATTGGTCAAAATATTTTTGGAACTTGTCATTTTTGGATCACTTGTTTGGAAGGTCCTATGATCTTGGGTCAACCTTTCTTGATGGATTTTGGTGCTACCCTGATGTTTTCTGATCAATTTGGGGAGAGAATTCTTCTCCCAGATTCTGATGGTAGAAAGATTGAAGTTACTCTCTGTTCTTTGGATTCTGGTCATTTGGAAAGGGGTTTCCCTGGTCATCCTCCTAAATCGTCTTTAAAGGGGAAGCAGAAGGATAATTCTAATTCCTCTCATTTTTTATGGGAATATTTGATCCTACAAATAGTTGTATTTCTTCTCAGCCTCAGAATTCAAGCAAATTTCATCCCTCAGGATTATTTTTCTTTTTTCCCATCATTCTCTCCTAATCTAGAAAGTATCAAAACTCAAAAATATGTTAAAATAGAAAATTCCAAAAATATCTCTTCTCTCTCTGGATCTGTTGTGTCTTCTTTTCCTTGTACTCTTAGGAACTATCAATCTTTTCTCAGTCCCTGTTCAAATCTCCGCAATTATTATTAACTATATCCTGATCTTGATTCTATTATGGGTGGTTTTGGTATGGAGTAATATGGGCTTCAGTGGAGGAAATTTGGGGTAGAAGTAAGTCCTCCCAATTGTGCCTTGCCAGGGCAATCTTCCACCATTGTTTTCAAAACCCTAGGTTGTGGCACAAATGTGAGCCATGTATTATCTCCTGGTTCTTTCTTTACGGAAAATACACCCTTTGAGGAAATTTCAGAAAGTTGGATGTGGAAAAGAAGTTGGTCTCAGTTTTCATAATCAAGTCTCACTGGTCAAATCTTGGAGGAAACAGGAACTTCCCTATTTTTCCACCAAGTATAAACCAGTTTCTAAAAAGGTCCAACCAGTAAACCAGCCTTTGCCTCCAAACTTCAATCCTCCCCTTATCTTGTGATCTCTACTGTGGTTTATCTCAATCTCTTACTGGTCCCTTTGTTCCCAATGGCTGTGTCACTGAAGAACGTCTGGAGATGGTCAACTTTGATCCAGATGGATGGCTTCTTCCTGATGAGCAAAATTTGATCAAAAATCTCTTATCTCTAAGGGAAAAATCTATTAATTTCTGTGAAGAAGAGAGGGCTTCCATGAAAGAATAATATGGCCTCCCCTATAGCATCCATGTAGTTGAACAAGATCCTTGGCAAAATAAAAAGATCCCAATCCCTGTTGCTAAAGTAGACAAATTGATCAATTTGGTCCACGAAGAATTTTATACTGGTCTATATGAACAGTAAACATCTAGTTATTCTAGCCCTGTCTTCTGTGTCCTCAAGAGAAATGGTAAACTTGGAATAGTTCATGATCTCCAACCTCTTAATAAAGTTACTATTAAAGACTCTGGTATCCCTCCTGCTACTGAAAAATTTGTTGAATTTTTCTCTGGAGAGCTTGCTATGGTCTAGGGGACATTATGGGTGGTTATGAAAAAAAATCCTTACATCCTATTTCTTGCCCTATAACTACTTTTGATACTCCTATTGGTCAATTCAAACTTACTCAATTGCCTCAAGGAGCCACCAAATTGGTTTCAGTCTATCAGGCTCAGATGATGTGGATCTTCGAGGACAAAATCCATGATCATGCTGGTATATTTATTGAAAATGGTGGAATTGAAAGTCCAGTTTCTGACTATGATAATGAGCTCTTACCTTGGCACTCAGGAATTTGTTGCTTTATCTGGGAATATGCTACTACTTTGGAAAGGATTCTGTATTGAATCAGGGAGTCTGTTCTTACTGTCTCTGGATCCAAATTGGCTTCTTGTTTCCCTGCTTGAAAATTATTGGTCATGTGGTCTGCAAGGAAGGAAGAAGGATGGCACCAGCCAAAGTCAAAAAGATCATCTCTTGACCCACTCCAATCAATCCTCCTAAAGTTAGAGGTTTTCTATGTTTTCAGCTTGCTACTATTGCAGAGCAAGCTGCAAAAGTAACAAAAAATAACACAAAAATAATAATAATACAATTTACCTAAGAAGGAGTAGGAAAACCACAAAATTATCCTTTCTCTGTCATGGAAGCTTGGCTACAAGGCCCTGCAACTCCACCGTGTATTTTATATACATATTATCTTTGGGTAAAATATCCTTTAAACTAAAGAGCCCAAAGTAACCAGGACTACATGTTTTCATACTGAAATCCCTGAAGAGAGGTGTTAAAGATCCCCAATATAATTGTGGCCCCTCTATAAAAATATTTAATAATCAATTTATTCATATTGATTTAAAATAATAAACCAAAACCAAACCACTTAACCTTTCAATAAGCTTAATCCAAATATTTTACGGATTTTTGCTGCATTTATTAAAAAATATATTTATTCTTTATTCTATCACCTCTGGTAGCTAAAGGATAGCAAGGGTCTTGGCATCCAGGAGGCTGACAATTGGGGGTCTGGCGGGGAAATATTCCATTTTATTATATTTAATACCTTGGACCAGACATTTTCACAAAAAAATAAAATCAAAGATTAATTTATGTGACTTAATAACCGTGATTTATCATTACATTCTTTTGCAGTGGATTTCAAAACCAATGCAGAATTAATAATCTATTATTTAGATCTTTTAAAGATAATAAAAGAAGAATATATGAAAAATTTTAAACCTACTGGTTGGAAAGCTTTGACTCAAGCTGAGCAACTTAATATCTCTTCTGCACGTAAAAACTTAGATAAACTCCTTGAACAAGAAGATCTTGAAAGGCGTATCAACTTTCAGGCTCTATTAAGGAAACATAAAGCTTGGAAGAAATACCGTATAAATTACTTTTTGAAATATAAAAGTAAGTATAAACCACTTGTATTACCATATTATTTTTTTTTAAAAAAAAATAATATTGATATATTTTATTGACCAAAAAAATACCCTTTTTTATCAGTGAACCCTCCTGTACCAGAAACAACCGCCACTGAAGTTTATTTATTGGATGAGGAAATCCCAGATATCTCTGGACGCCCTGAAAATATTGATTGGGCAGGTGAAGACCTCATTGGAACACACCAAGACCCCGTAGGATTACCTACTAAGAATAAATTTAACACCAATAAGGTCTTGGTACCCTTTAACATCAACTTAAGTGAGTTTGGAATAAAACTTACTTTTACAAATTTTTTCTGTAAAATACTTATAAACATATTATTCTAAAAATGAATAGACGTAACACAAGAGCCTCAGGAAAAATTCCCTCCTATGGATCTTTGCCAACAGCTCTCAGTAAACGTGAGACCACCAATAAGGACAACCATGAAGGGACTAGAACCCGTGAATCAAATGCTGATGGACAAGGAGCAGCACCAAGTACTTCTGCCCTCTCCCAACCTAGAGCCGGAGAAGGTAGTAGAATCAAGCCACCCTCCTTTACAAAAAGATTCCCTTCAGCAACCCCAGCAGAATCTGGCCAAGGAAGCCAAGATAAAAGAGTTAGTCAAAGAGCACGTGAAATATTAGGAAGAATTCAAAGAAGCCCAAGCCAAGGAGGACATGGTATCTATGAAAAACATAATTTCCCAGGCAAAAGCCACCCAGATAGCTCTTCAGAAAATAATTCCAAGGAAAGAGGTAGAATCCTAGGTAGAAAAGTGGAATCCTTGGGATCAATTAGCCTAACTGAAAGGCAAAGGATCAGGGAAGAAGAGATCCTCTTCCCATCCCAAGCCAAAGGGAAAGAAAGACTGGGATCAGATAATATCCCTAGCTCAAAAGTGGAAAAAGGTTTACAACAATTAGCTTCTAATTCTGAGCCCAAACAAACCTCTGTTGTAATTACTTCCTTTTCTAATGATATGCTTCATAATTTCAAGATTGTTTGTGAAAATTTGGACGGTGTTTATACACAAATGGATAAATTAACCTCAGTGGTAGCCAAATTGATTAATAAAGAAACAAAGACGGTAGGCATGGAAGAAATCAAAGAACACACAGAACAGTTATTGGAGAAAATTAATCAAGGTAGGATCAGACAAACTCTAAAAATTGAGAATATGTTATCAGGAATCCAAGAAGATTTTATTATGTCTTTCCACCCCTTAAAAAAAGAATTGGCAACCACCACTACAGCTCTATTCTATCCCTTAGTGAAAAATTGGATGTGCTTAATAAACAAGTGGACCTGCAACTTAATCTGATCAAAAATGATCTTAGAGACTTGAATGTCCGTCTGACCAACCCCTTGGGGAGTACTACAGAGGAACAAAAACCTCCCAGACAAACCACTACTCCTTATGCACCACCGTTATTAGGAATGCATAAGAGTGACATCTTTAGGCCTAGTCCTACCCCTGGGATGGAGCAAGCACTCAAACTGTTACCCCCTATTTCTGAATGGCCCAAGTTCTCCATTGAAGGAGAATATAATCATATAAATTTTATTAAATTTATTGAGTACACTATTAACTCTTATGACCTACCAGAAGCTATAGCTGTAGTCAGGCTACCCAGGCTATTTAATGGAGTAGCCTTGGGCTGTTTTATCAGTAAAAGAGAAGAAGTAGGATCCTTACCATGGAATTCTTTGAAACTTCTGATTAAAGAACAATTTGGTTCTAGAATGTGGAAAAGAAAAATGATGAAAAATTTCAAAAATTCCTCATTTGACCCCTCCAAGGATAAACCTCACAAATGGTGCTTGGAACAGAAGAAAAGGTTGGATTGCTTCTATCCAGATGCTGATGAAGAGGAAGTGAATGAAAGACTCTTCAACCTGTGTCCTGGGAATTTTAACCATAGTATAAGATGTAGGATGAGTAGGGATGCAGACTTGCCAACTCTAATCAATGTGCTAGAAGAAGTGATAGACATGAATGGGTTGGGCAAGAAAGCCCCTTCCAGACCCAAAGAGAACTATAAAATCAACAAAACCAGAGAACAACGTCCTCTTATAAATGCCTCTTATAATAAGAAACCTAATGAGAATAGGGATAAAGGGAGGATGCCAGCAACTTGTTGGAATTTTAACAAGACTGGGCATATGAGACAAGACTGCCCATTACCAAAAAGGAAGATAGCAGTCTTGGAAGGAGAGCATGAGTTTGAATTAAATCAGAACTATGAAGATATAGCTGATACTGAAGGATTTCTTTCTGAATGTGAATTGATCCTGACCAACCTTGTTAATTTTATAGAAGGAGATATAGGCACTTCTGTAGAAATCAATAAAATCCATGGGGATTCTAGTTAGCCCCAATAATGGGATCCTACCATAATTCCTAGACATATTATGGATGTGAAACCATTAACAGTTAAACCTATGAGTGGGAAAAGTTATACCACTGGTCAAACTTGTTATGCAACAGGATTGTATAAAAACAGACCTATAAGGTTATTACTGGATAGTGGATCCTTTTTCCCATGTGTCTATGCTGAATTCTTAAATGAATGGGACCCCAATTGGAAAGAAAACCTTTTGCCCGTCCCAAAAGCCAGGTTCAGCTCTTGCAACTCTACCATGAATGCTGTTGGAGTATGAACTGCTCCTATAATACTACCTCACACTAAAGTATCTTTGAGAATGCAAGTGGAATTTATAGTATTGCCCAACGGACTATGTGACTACCTGATACTGGGTAATGATGCCTTATGTCTATATGGTATAGATGTGCTCCAGAGTAGAGGAAGAAAATTCACAGTAGGAGGTAATTGGGACAAGAAGTTTAAGATATGCACCATTCAGTCTAACTTCCCCTCCTCTACTTATCAAAAGCATTTAGAAGACTTTGACCAAGAATATTTCTCTCAAGCAGCTCTGAATATGAAACTTTCCAAGGAACAGAAGAAAGATATATTGAAAGTCTGCTTTGAGAACCACAATGCTTTTTGTACTAAAGATCATCCCATTGGTGATATTAAAGGACATGATACGGTATTGACATTGACCATTAAGCCTCCTTATCCTCCTAACTTAAGAAGGCCAGCCTATCCTTCTAGTCCTATGTCTAGAAAAGCTCTTGAGGAACATATCCAAGAACTAATAGACTTACAAGTATTAAGGAAAGTAGGGCATAATGAACAGGTAGATGTGACCACACCTGTAATCATAGCTTGGCATAATGACAAGTCAAGAATGGTAGGAGACTTCAGAATGCTCAAAAATTATACTCAAGCAGATTATTATCCTATAAACTGGATTGATCATGCTCTGCATAACTTGTCCAAGGCCAAGTAAATTACTGCTACGGAGATGCTTAAAGGTTTCCACCAGATACCAATAAGCCCTGAAAGCAGGAAGTTTATGAGAATAATCTGTCATTCGCAAATATATGAATATCTTAGGATGCCCTTTGGTATAAAGAATGCTCCATCAAACTTCCAGAGAACAATGGATACAGTTCTAGGTACCTACATCAGACAAGGATGGATGATGGTATATATAGATGATGTTATCATATACTCTGATGATTGGGATACTCATATTAACCAAGTAAGATCAGTACTCCAGACTATCTCCAGAGCAGGATTGAAGGTGTCCATGAAGAAATGCAACTTTGGCTAAGGACAATTGAAAGCCTTAGGACATATAGTCTCTTGTCTAACTCTAGCTGCTGATCAAAAAAAGATAGCTTCTGTCATGAATAGGCCTATGCCTCAAAAAAAAACAGAGTTACTGTCTTTGATTAGTTTTTGCAGTTATAAAAGACAATACATACCAAAGTTTGCTATTCTAACAAATAGTCTGTATGAGGTATGCAACAAAAACACACTATTTGAAATGACTCATGAGAGACTGAAAAACTATGAGGAACTAAAAATAGCTATGACCTCTAATCCTTTACTTATCCAACCAGATTACTCCAAGCCCTTCAAACTGTACATTGACGCCTGCAAGGAAGGGTTAGGAGCTGCTCTAAATCAAGAAATGATAGAAGAAGACAGACCAGTAGAGAAACCAGTACTCTTTATATCTAGACAGATCAAAGTTACAGAGAAGAGATATGGGGCCTGTCAGTTGGAATGTTTGGCACTAGTATGGGCTTTAGTGAAGGTACACTACTACTTAGAAGGCACCTCTTTTCAAGTAATCACGGACTGTAATGCTGTAAGAACTCTTATGAACATGAAAATTCCCAGCAGAAATATGCTCAGGTGGCAAATTGCTATTCAACCGTATAGAGGACAGATGAGTATAGTGCATAAAGCTGGAGCTAAACATCAGAATGCTGATAGTCTAAGTATTAATGCTTTGCCTAATGACTCTAACAATCCAGCATATGACCCTAAAGATCAAAATATTTTTCCTATCCTGAACATCAATCTTTTTGCATTGAGTGCTCCAATAATGGAAATCCACTTGTGTGAATTAGACACTGCTTTCTTCAACTTAGTAAAGGACAACTACTCTCCTGAAATCAAGCTGCTGATTACCATTATGGAATGTGAATCCCCAGAAGCAGCTCTGAAAAATAGCCTACCTGCTCCATTACTTAAACCATATAAAGCAGGAAGGTTTACCTCCTGGGATGGTCTCCTTTACTACAGACACCAACATTTTAGTGTATTAGAACAAAGCAATAAAGAACATATACAACATATACTCCAAGAATGCAATGACAACTGTTCATCAGGGCATCTATCCACAGAGATAAATTTGGAGAAAGTAAAACAAACTGCTTGGTGGATAGACTGGACAGAAATCACTACGAAATATGTTACTAGCTGTGAAATCTGCCAGAAATCTAATAAAACTACTGGAAAAATGTTTGGACTCTTACAAAAATCTGTGAACCTAAAACCAGATGGGAAATCATTAATATGGATTTTGTCACCGGCCTCCCCGCTGGAGGTACTCATTCATATTACTCTGTCCTAGTTATAGTTGAAAGATAATCTAAGATGTCAAAATTCTTACCTTACCACAAAGAACATAGTGCTATGGATGTAGCTTTACTATTCTGGAACAGTATCATAGCTGATGTGGGTATACCCAAGATTATAATCAGTGACAGAGACCCCAAATTCACCTCTGAGCTTTGGATGAATATACATGATATACTGGGTACTACTCTAGCATTTTCTACAGCATACCATCCCCAAACTGACGGATTAGCTGAACGAATGATACAGACCCTAGAGGACATGTTAAGAAGGTTCTGTAGCTTTGGTCTTGAATACAAAAACTCAGATGGTTATTGCCATGATTTGTAAGCCTACTCCCAGCCCTAGAAATGGCTTATAACAGCAGTAAATATTCTACTACCAAAGAAGCTACTTACATAATAGAAAGAGGATGTATTCCAAAACTACCTAGGAATAACTTAAACTATAACTTAGCCAATATTCATCAAACATCTCTTGAATTTATGAAGTTGATAGATCTGGCAAATAATCATGCTCAAAAATGTGTAGAAGAAGCAGTAGAATACAAAAAACAAAGATGGTATAAATCACATAAAGAACATGACTCTAAAATAGGAGATCAGATCTTGATATCTACAAACAATTTCAAAAATCTAGCAGGCAAAAAAAAAACTGAAACCAGCCTTTGTTGGACCATTTGTTATCAAGAAGATGCATGGCAAAAATGCTGTGGAAGTAATCTTGAGTGAAGAATTATCAAGGAAACATCCAGTATTTCCTGTTAGCCTAGTCAAACACGTTCAGCCAAGAGAGGGAAGCAACTTCCCTCCGGCAATAATCCCAATAGAACCTGACCCTGTGAAAGAAAAAGGGAAAATCAGCAGGATATTTTGAGATAAGAAGGAGAGAGTACAAGGAAAAGATGTTAGACTATACTTAGTAAGATACAAAGGAGAATCTGCAGACAAAGATGAATGGTTACCAGAAAATAACATACCTGATGGACCAATACATCTCAGAAACTACAGAGCCAGCAAAAGGAACTGAAACACTTATGAAGTTAATGTTCTCCCAACATCCTTCAGATTTTTTTTTCAGATATGGCCATATCTTGGAGTTGGGGAATGTCAGCTTGCTACTATTGCAGAGCAAGCTGCAAAAGTTACAAAAAATAGCACAAAAATAATAATAATACAATTTACCTAAGAAGGAGTAGGAAAACCATACAAATTATTACAGAAATGGATTCTCCACCCAACATTAGGTAGGGTCACTCACTGACCCCACCCTTGAAATCCAACTCCTTATATTTTTAAATAATTAAGGTAAGAAAGACCAAAATACTACAGCTCCACTATTGAGTTTTTGGTCAATTAAATATTTCACATACATTGTCACGTATAGGTTTCACACCTAAAATTCAGTCAGGATTGAGGTGTTATGTATATTTTAGGAGTTACGGACGGAAATGTTTTTTTCAGAATTCCCGCACGCAGCCGCAGCAGCCAATGCACCTGCGCGCGGCTGAGATACAGCACTGTCACTCCGTCAAGGTTGTGTATGCAGCCCGGGCCCTCTGACAAGTACACAGCTGCGGGACTACGGGCTGACAGAGTGACAGGTGGCCTGAGAGGCTCAGGTACCGCGTAAACATGCTAAAACCCACATGGGAACATTCTACATATGTAATAAATGTTCCCGTATATAGTAGATAGTCTAAAAATACATAATGTTATATAAAAATACCTAAATAATCATTATACGTATTTTTTATTTAATATGATTTAAAGTACCAAGAATTTCGAAAATAAGACTATGACAACTTCTAAAAATATATTAAAATACTTTAATATATTTTTATGAAAATTTCAAGACATCAATATTTTAGTGACCTACTAAGAAAACTAATGATGTAAAAATATTACATGAATTCCCATGAATTATATTTTTAAGTAATTGTCTTAGGAAATCAACTGGAACTCGAAAATAAGGAGTAAAATCAATATTATGAATTTTACTCCAGTTCTTTAATACATAATGAGAACTCACCTGAAATCAGGATTTCCATAGAAATTTCTATTTATATAATTATTAAATTACTGGGAACATTTACTAAGGATAATTAATTAAATCATACATAAATAGGACAGATTAGTGTTATTCACACGTCCTAATGTCTATTATAAACTAGAAAAATTCCCATACCCTGAGGAATTGGATCCTACCCGTGCTATAGCACCAAGAACACATGACAGGCTACCCCCGGTTACCCTGCTAGCCTTTGTGTCCGTCCCTTTGAGCCCCTGTACCCCTCAGAATGACAATGTTGGGACTCCAAAAGCTATAAATAAAGAGCTCTTTTGAGGATATTGATGGGCAGAGACCCAGTTATAGTCATATCCAGACACCGTGCCAAGGTAATCAAGTACTTATAAGAGATAATTAAGTGATTTCTGGCAATTTCTGATCAATAATATCCATTCTCAACCTCTTTTTGTCAATTAAAACTGCTGAACAACCTTATAACCCCAGTATACAGGTTTAACCCATCAGTGCACGTCTCAAACAGATACCCAAAGGATTTAATAATATACCAGTGAGTTTTACTATCCTTTCTCTGTCGTGGCAGCTTGGCTCCAAGGCCCTGCCACTCCACAGTGTATTTTATATACATATTTTTTTTGAGTAAAATATCCTTTAAACTAAAGAGCCCAAAGTAACCAGGACTACGTGTTTTCATACTGAAATGCCTGAAGAGAGGTGTTAAAGATCCCCAATATAATTGTGGGCCCTCTATAAAAATATTTAATTATCAATTTATTCATATTGATTTAAAATAATAAACCATAACCAAATCACTTAACCTTTCAATAAGCTTAATCCAAATATTTTACCAATTTTTGCTGCATTTATGAAATAATATATTTATTATTTATTCTATCACCTCTGGTAGCTAAAGGATAGCAAGGGACTTGGCATCTAGGAGGCTAAAATAGTTGTTGTGACTTATTTTAGAATCTTTATCCCACCTTTATCCAAAATCTGTTAACTCTTGTGTTGCCTAACCAGGAAAGATACTGAATGGATTTGGACCCAAGAGAGTGAACCTTCTTTTCAGTTGCTCAAAATGATTGTAGGCAAGGAAATACTTTTGAAAAAGATCTCTTATGTACCTTGAGATGGCTAAATCAAGCTGGCTGTTGATTCTAGTTATTAATCTGTTGGGTCCGTCCTTACTCAAGAAGATTAAAATTGTTGGGACCTTCCTGCTCTTTATGAATCTTTTTTATTTTCAAATGTAGAATCCAGATACTCTCAGCCCAAAATGGAACTCTGTGACGTGGCTTGAATGATGAAGAAACTCTGGGGAGTCCTCTGGGATCAACAGTTTGAATTAAAAGTCAACCCTTTATCCATCATTGAATTGATCAATGCTCCCAGCCTTCCCAATTCTCCTATGACTTGTTGGGTGTCATTTATCCAGCTTTTCTCTTTTAATATTGTTCACAGGCCTGGAAAGTCTTTTACCATGTCTAATTGTTTATCTCAATGTCCTCTTGGAGATGAAAAATACAATGTTGGAGTGGATTTTGATGAGGAAGAACCTTTCATCCTGTCTTCTCCTTCTCCTCTCAAGATTATTCTGACTTTCAAAAATTTTTCTGTCTTAAACTAGAGCAGTACCTTTTAACTCTCCAAAAACCTCCTGATCTCTCTGCTAAAAAATTTGATCTCTGAAAAGAAATTCATCTAATTTCTTTGTACAATACTCAAGGCTTATGAAAAGAGAGAATCCTTGTGCTCTTATAAATGTCACTATCCCTTCCAAACAAGATTCTTTCCTTGAATTTCTTCATGAAGGTGTTGGTCATCATGGGGAAACCAAAACTTATCAACAATTATATTCCAAACAATTCTGGTGTCCATCTCTGAGGAAATCTTTCTCTCAATGCTGCAAGAGTTGTGAAGTTTGTCAGAAACTTGATCTTGGGCATCCAGCTGAAATTGGTGATCCTACTGGAGAGTCCACTGTCTTTGGAAGGATTGCTATGGATTTGGTTCATATTAAGGCAGGTGGTGCTAAGTATCTCATTGTGTCTAGAGATGATTTTTCTGGATGGGTTGAAGCAAAGTTTCTTAAGAATCTTAGCTCTGAATGAGTAGCAGCTTTCCTTTATGAGGCTTGGACAATGCGTTATGGCTTGGCTCAATCTTACTCTACTGATGGAGGCTCTGAATTTGGCAGAAAACTTGCTGAAATGATCCAATCTCTCCCTGAACAACATAGAGTCACTACTCCTTATTATCCAGAAAGCCAAGGCATGGTGGAACAAGGCCATGCTCTGTTGAAGGCTGCACTTGTTAAGCTTGCTGGTGAACGTGGCAAGAATTGTTCCAAATTTGTTCCTCTTGTTCTTTGCTCTGATCAAATCTCAACCAAATAAACTACTGGATACTCACCCTATGAAATAATCTTTGGTCAAAGAGAATTTCTTCCTTTGGATATGGAAATGGAATCTTTCTTGGTTATCTCTTGGGAAGAGGTGTCCTCAACTACTGATCTATTAGTTGCTAGATCCAAGCAACTGGAGAAAAGTGAAGATTTTTGCGATGAAGCTTATCAGAAGATGATGGAATCAAGAGAAAAATTTGTTCAGTATTGGGAATATAAGCACTTAAATCAAATCAGGGATCCCTTAAATCTTAGTGAAATAGTTTTAGCTTATAATTGATCTTGGGCAAACCAGTGGGGTAAGCTTTTCTCAAACTGCTGGAATGGTCCTTATTGGGTGATCCGTCATGTTAAAGGTGGATCTTATGTTCTGGAGGAGCTGGATGGTACTCAGTTGGCACAAATATTCTCTTCTGATCAATTCAAGAAGTTTCATTTTTGTGGAGGTAACTTATCTCAGAATTCAGTCCTCCCAATTGTGCACCACCAGGGTCATTTGCCACATTTTTGTTGTGAAACTCTACTGTATGCCACATACATGAGCGCCTAGGATGCCTTCTTTTTTTTATCTCAGCCGCTTCTAGGGCTCTTTTGGATGGATCAAGATATTTTTCAACTTTTCAATCACTCTCAAGATCAAGAAATGGCCATTTTTCTGCCTCAATTTCTTTGTATTTCTCCTTTTCTTAATATCTTCAAATTTGAGATGCAGACTAGGGACAGTCTGTAAGTTGGGGAGAGATGTGGTGACCAATTTGTTACACCTCAAAGGTGCATCAGAGTGATGCCCAAGTGAGATGGTGGAAGGATGAGAAAAAAGATCCTTCCACCGCTGCTGTCCCCAGGTGAGTGTAATGAGGGTAAAAATGTCACATTTTGTGACATGAGGTGGGAAAAGCATAGAGAGAAAAAAAAACAACATGTGACAGGGAGATGAAGCAAGCAACAAGAGATGGAAGCTGAGAAGAAACACAAGTATGGAGATACTACTCCAACAAGTTTTTTTTTATATAAACAATGCCAAAAGAGGCATGGTTTTTCTCCAAAAGAACTCATTGAAGTGGCTTGATGACCATGTTGGAAAGCATTTTCTTTTTTGAGACATGAAGAACCAATAGATGCTTATTGATGATTCATTCATGGATAAAATGGTACCGTGCATCAATATGTTTGGTGCAGGCATGATGTTGCTGGTTCTTTGTTGAAGGTTTGGTGCCTTCATTGTTGAGTTGGATTGGAATCAATGCTTGATGAGACAGACAAAGTTCAATGAGAATATGACAAAGCCACAATACTTCCTTGCACAAGTCTGAGAGAGACTTTTACTCAGCCTCCATGCTGGACAGGGACACTGTTGGTTTTTTCTTGTATTTCCAAGAGATGGCCCCGTCCCCAAAGCAATATGTGTATGCAGAGGCCAATCATTGGTCCTCCCTGTCCCTGGCCCAGTCTGACTCAGCGTAACCACAACAAACCGGCTTTCCTCAGAGACAGAGGCAGAGAAATTTGGTTGTATGCAAAAAGCGTAGGATGTAAATTCCAGAATTCCAGTGGGCTATGGACGGGTTTTGAAGGAACTGAGAGAGATGGTTTACTGAAAACAAGATATCCGCCCGTGTCAATTGGGACACCCATAGGAGGCTGCCTATAAACTGGTTGAAGTTGCGGGAAGATTTGAGTTTGTGCAGAGCACTTTTCACAAGGTCCTTGAAAGTTCCATCCATTGGTGTGTACACCGGAATGGGATCAGAATCAAAATAGGACTTGCAAGGTTTTTGGATGTCATATGGTTGAGAAAGGAAGCCATGGGGTTCAGAGGGATGATGTTCAATATTGATTCCCAGAAAATGAAGGAGAGGCTCATCAGCCCCTATCTTGAAACTTTTCCTGATCATGGATATTGTTGATGAGACAAAACCACTACGCCCAACTATTGCCAGATCATCTACATGAACCTTAATTGCACCAAAAAGGGAGGTTGAGCTGAGTTTGAAGTATAAGGTTGGATTTTAGGCAGATTTCTGCACCCTGATGTTGAGAAGCGCATGGTAAATCTGGATATTCCACTCACATGGGGACTGCTTCAATCCATAGATTTACCAATGGAGTTTGAAAAACCATCCAGGTTGTTGTGGATCCTTGTACCCCATAGGTTTCTCCATATATACTGGCTTTTCCAGTAAACCAATGAGAAAGGGGGTCTAAAAGTTGACCTGTCAAGTAATCCAGAGTTTGAGATGGCCAGAGCAAGCAGAGCATTCTGAAAGTTTCTTGATGGAGCTTTGGGGAAAGCATTTCATTGTAGTTGATGCCCCGGACCTGCAAGTAGCCAATTGCCACCAAACGCACTTTCAGCTTTTGGATGGTGTTGTTGCAACAACGCTTTATCTTGAAGATCCACTTTGACTTGATAACCTTCACCAGGGAAAATCTGGTGGATCTGGTCAGCCAGTGACTTCACATCCTTTCAATGAGATGGTTGCATCCAATTAATTTCTAGAATTTTTCCATCATGTGGAAACACAGCTTACCCCCAGTTTACAATTAGTTGCTTTGCAATTTCTCAAATTATTCACATCTGTTTCTGATTTCATTCCATTCTGTTTCCCCTTTTGATATCCTATCTTTCTCCTTCTTTTCTTCTTGTCTTACTTATGATTTAAATTGGTATTCTCCAAGGTTTCTATTTTACTTCCTCCAAGATTCCATGTGGTTTCCAATTTTTTCCTCCCTTATTTCTCCCTTATTTCTCCTGAAATCCCACAAGTTTCCATTTTCCACCTATTGGAAAAATCCCTCCTAATTTTCTGAAATGAAACAAAATCATTTTCTGAACAAAATTTATCCTTATCATTCATAAAATTCTTTCTCTCATGAAATTTCTGTTCTATCTAAATTTCAGCCGCCTGGATTCCAAGACCCTTGCTATCCTTTGGCTACTAGAGGTGATAGAATAAATAATAAATATATTATTTAATAAACGCAGAAAAAATTGGTAAAATATTTGGATAAAGCTTATTGCAAGGTTAATTGGTTTGATTATGTTTTATTTTTATAAATAAATATAGATAAATTGATTATTAAATATTTTTATAGAGGGGCCAAAATTATATTGGGGATCTTTAACACCTCTCTTCAGGGAATTCAGTATGAAAACAAGTAGGCCTTGTTACTTTGGGCCCTTTAGTTTAAAGGATATTTTGCCCAAAGATAATATGTATATAAAATACACAGTGGAGTGGCAGGGATTTGTAAACAAGCTGCCGCAACAGAGAAAGGATAATAAACCTCATTGGTTTATTATTAAATCCTTTGGGTATCTGTTTGGGAAGTGCACTGATGGGTTAAACCTGCCTACTGGGGTTATAAGGTTGTTCAGCAGTTTAAATTGATAAAAGAGGGTTGAGGATGGATATTATGAATCAGAATAAAGCCATAAATCACTTACTTCTCACTTATAGTTAATTGATTACCTTGGCACGTTTTCTGGGTATAAATATAACTGGGTCTCTGGGTATCAATAGCCTCTAAAGACCTCTTTATTTAAAGTTTTTGGAGTCCCAATATTGTCTTTCTGAGGGGTACAGGGGCTCAAAGGGATGGAAACTGAGGCTAGCAGGGTAACAAGTGGTAGCCTGTCCCGTTTTCTTGGTGCTGTAACACGGGTAGCGTCGTTTTCCGCAGGGTATGGCAATTATTCTACTTTAAAATTGATATTTGGACGTGTGAATAAAACTAATCTGTCCTTTTTATTCATTATTTAATTATATATCCTTAGTAAATTTTCCCAGTAAGTTAATAATTATTTTAACAGACAGGTATTTTAACATATTTTTAGAAGTAGTCATTATCTTTTTTTCAAAATTTTTGGTACTTTGAATTATATTTGATAAAAAATACTTATAAAGGTTATTTAAGTATGATTTATATAATTTTATGTATTTTTAGACTATCTTCTATCCATGGGAACATTTATTACATATGTATAATGTTCCCATGCAGGTTTTAGCATGTTTACGCGGTACCTAGGTTTCTCAGGCCACCTGTCACTTTGTCAACCTGTAGTCTGGCGGCTGCATACTTGTCAGAGGCCCGGGGCTGCGTACACAACTTTGACAGAGTGACAGAGCTGTAGCTCAGCTGCGCGCGGGTGCTTGGCTGCTGAAGCTGCGTGCGGGAATTGTGAAAGAACACAGTTTGATCTGTAACTCCTAAAATATATACAACACCTCAATTGTGACTGAATTTTAGGTTTGAGACGTATAGGTGACAATAAATGTGAAATATTTAATTGGAAAAAGAGTTCAATAGTGGAGCCATGGTATCTTGGTCTTTCTTTCCTTAATTATTTAAAAATATAAGGAGTTGGATGTCAAGGGTGGGATCAGTGAGTGACCCTACCTAATTTTGGGTGGAAAGTTCATTTTTGCAATAATATTTATGTTTTTCCTACTCCTTCTAAGGTTAATTTTATTATTATTATTATTAGGTTATTTCTGTTACTTTTGCAGCTTGCTTTGCAATAGTAGCAAGCTGACATTCCCCCACTTCAAGATATGGCCATATCTGAAAAAACATCTGAAGGATGTTGGGAGAAAATTAAATTCCTGTGTTTTTCAGTACCTTTTTCTGGCTCTATAGTTTCTAAGATGTATTTATCCATCATTTATATTATTCTCTGGTAACCATTCATCTTTCTCTGCAGATTCTCCTTTGTATCTCAATAAGTATAGTCTAACATCTTTTCCTTGCACTCTCTCTTTATTTTCTCTCAATATCCTGCTGACTTTCCGTTTTTCTTTCACAGGGTCAGGTTATATTGGGATTATTGCTCGAGGGAGGTTGCTACCTTCTCTTGGTTGAAAGTGTCTTACTAGGCTAACAGGAAATAATGGGTGTTTGCTTGATAATTCTTCCCTCAAGATTACTTCTACAGCATTTTTGCCATGCATCTTTTTGATAACAAATGTTCCATCAAAGGCTGGTTTCAGCTTTCTGTTACCTGCTAGATTGTTGAAGTTGGTAGTGGGAATTAAGATCTGATCTCCTATTTTAAAGTCAGGTTCCCTATGTGATTTGTGCCATCTTTATTTGTTGTGTTCTACTTTCTACTGCTTCTTCTACACATTTTTGAGCATGATTATTTGCCAGATCTATCATCTTCTTAAATTCAAGAGATGTTGGATGAATGGTGGCTAAGATTTAGTTTAAGTTATTCCCAGGGAGTTTTGGAATCCATCCTCTTTCTATTATGTAAGGAGCTTCTTTGGTAGTAGAATTTTTACTGCTGTTATAAGCCATCTCTAGAGCTGGGAGTAGGCTTACCCATTCATGGCAATAACCATCTGAGTTTTTGTATTCTAGACCAAAGCTATGGAAACTTCTTAACATATCTTCTAGGGTATGTATCATTCTTTCAGCTAATCCATCAGTTTGGGGATTGTATGCTGTAGAAAACGCTAGAGTAGTACCTAGTATATCATGTAGATTCCTCCAAACCTCAGTGGTGAATTTGGGGTTTCTGTCACTGATTATAATATTGGGTATACCAACATCAGATATGATCCCATTCCAAAATAGTAGAGCTACATCCATAGCACTATCTTCTTTGTGGTTAGGTAAGAATTTTTTGTTCTTAGAGTATCTTTCAACTATAAACTGGACAGTTATATGAATAAGTACCTCCAGGGGGGCGGCTGGTGACAAAATCCATATTAATGATTTTCCATCTAGTTTTGGGTTCAGAGATCTTCTGTAGGAGTCCAAACCTTTTTCAAGTAGTTTTATTAGATCTTTTCAAAGTCTCACAGCTAGTAACATACTTCATGGTGATTTCTTTCCATTCTATCCACCAAGCAGTTTGTTTTGATTTCTCCAAGGTTCTTTCAGTGGATTGATGCCCTGATGAACAGTTTTCATGGCATTCCTGGAGTATGTGTTGTGTATGTTCTTTGTTTCTGAGTACTAATAAACTGGAATGTTGGTGTCTGTTGTAAAGGAGACCGTTGCAAAAGGTAAACCTCCCTTCTTTATAGGGTTTAAGTAATGAAGCAGGTAAACTATTCATGAGAGCTGCTTCTGGGGATTCACATTCCATAATGGTAATCAGCTGCTTGATTTCAGGAGAGTAGTTGTCCCTTACTAGGTTGAAGAAAGCAGTATCTAATTCACATAAGTGGATGCCCATTATTCGAGAATTCAATTCAAAAAGACTGATGTTCAGGATAGGAAAAATGTCTTGATATTCAGGGTCATATGCTGGATTGTTAAAGTAATCAGGCAAAGCATTCCTACTTAGACTATTAGCATTCTGATGTTTAGCTCCAGCTTTATGCACTATAGTCATCTGACCTCTATACTGTTGTATAGCAATTTGCCACCTGAGCATATGTCTCCTGGGAGTTTTCATGTTCATTAGAGTTCTTACAGCATTACAGTCCTTGATTACTTGAAAGGTGGTGCCTTCTAAGTAATAGTGTAGCTTTTATAAAGCCCATACTAGTTCCAAACATTCCAACTGACTGGCTCCATACCTCTTTCCTGTATCTTTGATCTGTCTAGATATGGAGAGTACTGGTTTATCTACTGGTCTGTCTTCTTCTATCCTTTCTTGATGATGAGCAGCTTGTAAATCTTCTATAAAGCCTTCAATGTACAGTTTGAATGGCTTTGATTAATCTGGTTGGATGAGTAAAGGAGTAGAGGTCATAGCTATTTTTAGTTCCTCATAGTTTTTCAGTCTCTCATGAGTCATTTCAAATAGTGTGTTTTTGTTGCATACCTCATAAAGACTCTTTGTTAGCATAGCAAACTTTGGTATGTATTGTCTGTAATAACTGAAAAAACTAATGAAAGACAGTAACTCTGTTTTGTTTTGAGACATAGGTCTATTCATGACAGCAGCTATCTTATTTTGATCAGAAGCTAAAGTTAGTCCAGAGACTATATGTCCTATGGCTTTCAATTCTCCTTAGACAAAGTTGCATTTCTTCATGGACACCTTCAATCCTGCTCTGGAGATGGTCTGGAGTACTAATCTTCCTTGGTTAATTTGAGTATCCCAATCATCAGAGTATATGATAACATCATCTATATATACCATCATCCATCCTTGTCTGATGTATGTACCTAGAACTGTATCCATTGTTCTCTGGAAGTGTGATGGAGCATTCTTTATACCAAAGGGCATCCTAAGATATTCATATATTCCCAAATGACAAATTATTGTTATAAACTTCCTGCTTTCAGGGCTTATTGGTATCTGGTGGAAAACTTTAAGCATATCCATAGTAGGGATGTACTTGGCCTTGGAAAAGTTATGCAGAGCATGATCAATCCGGGTTATAGGATAATAATCTGCTTGATTATAATTATTGAGCATTCTGCAGTCTCCTACCATTCTTGACTTGTCATTATTCCAAGCTATGATTACAGGTGTGGTCACATCTACCTGTTCATTATGCCCTACTTTCCTTAATACTTGTAAGTCTATTAGTTCTTGGATATGTTCCTCAAGGGCTATTCTAGACTTAGGATTAGAGGGATATGCTTGTCTTCTTAATTTTGGAGGATAAGGAGGCTTCATGGTCAATGTCAATACCGTATCATTTCCTTTAATATCACCAATGGGATGATCTTTAGTACAAAAAGAATTTTGGTTCTCTAAGCAGAATTTCAATATATCTTTCTTCTGTTCCTCACAAAGTTTCATATTCTGAGCTGCTTGAGAGAGATATTTTTGGTCAAATTCTTCTAAATGGTTTTGGTAAGTAGAGGAGGGGAAGTTAGACTGAATGGTGCATATCTGAAACTTCTTTTCCCAATTACCACCTACTGTGAAGTATCTACGTTTACTCTGAAACACATCTATAACATATAGACATAAGGCATCATTACCCAGTAACAGGTAGTCAAATAGTCCATTGAGCAATACTACAAATTCCACTTGTATCCTCAAAGATCCTTTAGTATGAGGTAGTATTATAGGAGCAGTCCATACTCCAATAGCATTCATGCTAGAGTTTCAAGAGATGAACATGGCTTTTGGGACGGGCAGAAGCTGTTCTTTCCAATTGGGATCCCATTTGTTTAAGAATTCAGAACAGAAACATGAGCAAAAAGCTCCACTATCCAGTAATAACCTTATAGGTATGTTTTTATACAATCCTGGTGCATTAAAAGTTTGACAATTGGTATAACGTTTTTAACTCATCGGTTTAACTGTTAATGGTTTTCCATCCGTCATATTTCTAGGAATTATGGTAGGATCCCATTGTTGGGGCAAGCTAGAATCCCCATGGATGTTATTGATTTCAACAGAAGTGTCTATATCTCCTTCTATAACATTAACAGGGTTGGTCAGGATCAATTCACATTCAGAAAGAGATCTTTCAGTATCAGCTATATCTTCATAGTTCTTATTCCCTTCAACCTCCTTCTCTCCTTCCAAGACTGCTATCTTTCTCTTTGGTAATGGGCAGTCTTGTCTCATATGCCCAGTCTTGTTATAATTTGAACAAGTTGCAGGCATCCTCTCTTTATCCCTATTCTCATTAGCTTTCTTATTATCAGAGGTATTTATCAGAGGAGGTTGTTCTCTGGTTTTGTTAATTTTGTAGTTCTCTTTGGTTCTAGAAGGGGCTTTCTTTTCTAACCCATTCATGTCTATTACTTCTTCTAGCACATTCATTAGAGTTGGCAAGTTGGCATCCATACTCATCCTACATCTTACACTATGGTTAAGATTTCCAGGACACAGGTTGAGGAGTCTTTAATTTACTCCCTCTTTATCAGCATCTTGATAGAATAAATCCAAGCTTTTCTTCTTTTCCAAGCACTGTTTGTGAGGTTTATCCTTGGAGGGGTCAAATGAGGAATTTTTGAAATTTTTCATCATTTTTCTTTTCCACATTCTAGAACCAAATTGTTCTTTAATCAGAAGTTTCCAAGAATTCCATGGTAAGGATCCTACTTCTTCTCTTTTACTGATAAACCAGTCCAAGGCTACTCCTTCAAATTGTCTGGGCAGCCTTACTACAGCTATAGCTTCTGGTAGTTCATAAGAGTTAATAGTGTAGTCAATAAATTTAATAAAATTTATATGATTGTATTCTCCTTCACCAGAAAACTAGGGCCATTCATAAATAGGGGGTAAAATTTTAAGGGCTTGCTCAATCTAAGGGGTAGTACTAGGCCTAAAGGTGTCACTCCTATGCATTCCTAATAAGGGATGTGCATAAGGAGTAGTGGTTTGTCTCGGAGGTTTTGGTTCCTCTGTGGTACTCCCCAAGGGGTTGATCAGATGGACTTTTAAGTCTCTAAGATTATTTTTGATAAGATTAAGTTTCAGTTCCACTTTGTTATTAAGCACATCCAGTTTTTGACCAAGGGATAGAATGGAGCTGTTAGTAGTGGTTACCAATTCTTCTTTTAAGGGTTGAACAGACATAATAGACTCTTCTTGGATTCCTGGTAACATATTTTCAATTGCTTGAGTCTGTCTGATCCTACCTTGATTAATTGTCTGCAATAACTGTTCTGTTTTTTCTTTGATTTCTTCCATTTCTACCATCTTTGTTTGGTTATTAATCAATTTGGCTACTACTGAGGTTAATTTGTCCATTTGGGTATAAACACGATTCAAATTTTCACAAAAAATTTTGAAATAGTGACGCATATCATTAGAAAAGGAAGTAATGACATCAGAGGTTTGTTTGGGCTCAGAATTAGAAGCTAATTGTTGTAAACCTTTTTCCATTTGTTAGCTAGGGATATTATCTGGTCCCAGTCTTTCTTTCCCTTTTGTTTGGGATGGGAAGAGGATCTCTTCTTTCCTGATCCTTTGCCTTTCATTCGGGCTAATTGATCCCAAGGATTCCACTTTTCTACGTAGGATTCTACCTCTTTCCTTGGAATCATTTTCTGAAGAGATATCTGGGTAGCTTTTGCCTGGGTGATTATCTTTTTCATAGAAACCATTTCCTCCTTGGCTTGGGCTTCTTGGAACTATTCCCAACATTTCACATGCTCTCTGACTAAGTCTTTGATCCTGGCTTCCTTGGCCAGATTATGCTGGGGTGGCTGCAGGTAATCTTCTTGTAAATAAGGGTGGCTTGATTCTACCAACATCTCTGGCTCTAGGTTGGAAGTAATTGGTGCTGCTCCTTGTCCATCAACATTATATTCACGGGTTCCAGTCCCTTCATGGTGGTCCTTCTTGGTGGTCTCACGGTTACTGGGATTTGTAGGCAAAGATCCATAGGAGGGAATTCTCCCTGAGGCACTTGTGTTACGTCTATTCATTTTTGAATAATATGTTTATAAGTATTTTACAGAAAAAATTGGTAAAAACAAGTTTTATTCAAAACTCACTTAAGTTGATGTTCAAAGTTACCAAGACTTTATTGGGATTAAATTGATCCTTAGTAGGTAATCCTACAGGGTCTTGGTGTGTTGCAATGAGGTCTTCACCTGCAAAATCAATATTTTCAGGACGTCCAGAGATATCTGGGATTTCTTCATCCAATAAATCAACTTCAGTGGCGCTGGTTTCTATTACAGGAGGGTTCACTGATAAAAAATTTTATTTTATTGGTTAATAAACTATATTAATATTATTTTAAAAAATAATATGGTAATACAAGTTGTATACTTACTTTTATGTTTCAAAAAGTAATTTATATGGTATTTCTTCCAAGCTTTATGTTTCCTTCATAGGGCCTGAAAGTTGATGCGCCTCTCAACATCTTCTTGTTCAAGGAGTTTATCTAAGTGTTTATGTGCAGCAGAGATATTAAGTTGCTCAGCTTGAGTTAAAGCTTTCCAACCAGTAGGTTTATAATTTTTAATATATTCTTCTTATCTTATCTTTGAAAGATTTAAACAAGATATTATTGATTCTGCATTGGTTTTTAAATCCACTGCAAAAGAATTTAATGATAAATCACGGTTCTAAAGTCAGATAAATTTATCTTTGATTTATTTTTACATGAAATGTCTGGTCCAAGGTATTAAATATAATAAGATGGAATATTTCCCAGCCAGACCCCCAATTTTCAGCCTCCTGGATGCCAAGACCCTTGCTATCCTTTAGCTACCGGAGGTGATAGAATAAATAATAAATATATTATTTAATAAATGAAGCAAAAATATGTAAAATATTTGGATTAAGCTTGTTGTAAGGGTAAGTGGTTTGGTTATGGTTTATTGTTTTAAATCAATATGAATAAATTGATTATTAAATATTTTTATAGAGGGTCCACAATTATATTGGGGATCTTTAACACCTCTCTTCAGGGATTTCAGTATGAAAACATGTAGTCCTGGTAACTTTGGGCTCTTTAGTTTAAAGGATATTTTACCCAAAGATAATATGTATATAAAATACATGGTGGAGTGGCAGGGCTTTGTAACCAAGCTGCCAAGTCAGAGAAAGGATAATAAAACTCACTGGTATTTTATTAAATCCTTTGGGTATCTGTTTGAGACGTGCACTGATGGATTAAACCTGTATGCTGGGGTTATAAGGTTGTTCAGCAGTTTTAATTGATAAAAAAGAGGTTGAGGATGGATATTATTGATCAGACTTTGCCATAAATCACTTACTTATCTCTTAAAATTACTTGATTACCTTGGCATGGTGTCTGGATATAAATATAACTGGGCCTCTGCCCATCAATATCCTCAAAAGAGCTCTTTATTTATAGCTTTTGGAGTCCCAATACTATTCTTCTGAGGGGTACAGGGGCTCAAAGAGACAGACACTAAGGCTAGCAGGGTAATCAGTGGTAGCCTGTCACGTTTTTGTGGTGCTATAGCACGGGTAGCATCTAATTTCTCAGGTTATGGGAATTATTCTACTTTATAGTAGATATTAGGATGTGTGAATAACACTAGTCTGTCCTATTTATTTATTATTTAATTAATTATCCTTAGTAAATGTTCCCAGTAATTTAATAATTATTTAAATAAAAATTTCTACGGACATCCTGATTTCAGGTGAGTTCTCATTATTTATTAAATAACTGGAGTAAATTCATGATATTGATTTTACTCCTTATTTTCGAGTTCCAGTTGATTTACTTAAATAAATACTTAAAAATATAAGTCACAGGAATTCATGTAATATTGTTACATCATTAGTTTTTTTAGTATGTCAGGAAAATATTGATGTCTAGGAATTCCCATAAAAGTATATTGAAGTATTTTAATATGTTTTTAGAAGTCGTCATTGTCTTATTTTTGACATTCTGGGTACTTTGAATTATATTTCATAAAAAATACGTATAAGGGTTATTTAAGTATTTTTATATAATATTTTGTACTTTTAGACTATCTACTATCCACGAGAACATTTATTACATATGTAGAATGTTCCTGTGTGGGTTGTAGCATGTTTACGCGGTACCTAAGCCTCTCAGGCCTCCTGTCACTCTGTCAACCCGTAGTCCTGCGGCTGCTTACTTTTCAGAGGCCCAGGGCTGCGTACACAACCTTGATGGAGTGACAGGGCTGTATCTCAGCCACGCGCGGGTGCATTGGCTGCCGCGGCTGTGTGCGGGAATTGTGACAAAACACATTTCGGTCTGTAACTCCTAAAATATACACAACACTTCAATTCTGACTGAATTTTAGGTGTGAAACCTATACATGAAAACACGTGTGAAATATTTAATTGACCAAAAGCTTAATAGTGGAGCCGTGGTATTTTGGTCTTTCTTTCCTTAATTTTTTAAAAATATAAGGAGTTGTATTTCAAGGGTGGGGTCAGTGAGTGACCCTAACTAATTTTAGGTGGAGAATACATTTTTGTACCAATATTAATGTTTTTCCTACTCCTTCTTAGGTTAATTATTTTATCATTATTTTTACGTAATTTTTGTTACTTTTGCAGCTTGCTTTGCAATAGTAGCAAGCTGACAAGGTTGGTACGGTTGTTTGCTCTATCATGGACGAGAATAAAATCCGGGATTTGGAGGATATGTCTGGCTACAAGGCTTGAGACTTGGGAAGACTCCGGAACATGATGATGGTGAGGTGGGGGAAGCGTGAGCCCCACTTCCAGGAGACAGACTTTGAGCTGGCAGCGGCGGAGGCAATTTTGCAAGGTGGGGTGCGGACACGGAGTGAGTTTTCCAAATAAAAATCTACATTTGACTGCATCTACAGCTACCTAGAGAAGAACCAGGTGGTAGCGGGTCAAACAGGGGCAATGAAGTGGGTGTTTCTAGGTGGGCTTGCGCCGCAACTTTGTGCGCGGGTCCAGCGGTATCTATTTGAACATGGGTTGTTATTGCGGTCAGTGGATTGGAGTGTCACGCTTCTTCCAAACCTAAGCCTGATCAACCAGGCGGTAGAGAGAAAGATAAATTTTGAAGAACTGATTGAGGATACAGCCAGGTTGTTCCCAACGGTTTCAAGGCAAACAAGGCCTTTTCCACTCTGGCTCTGAAGCAGGTACCGCCGGGGCCCATCAGCTACGGAGCAGCCGGCAGCCCCTTTAAAATCAATGGAAGTACCAGTGAACAAGGTAACAGATATGTTGCGGGACCTACAGATACTTCTGAATTGGATAATGGCCTGGCCAAAGGCTCCGCCTCCTCCACCTCCGGGCGGAGTGCTGCCACACATGGGGGGGGGCTTCCAGCCCAGTAACAGGCCGTCGAGGGGGTTTTTGGTTTGCATGTGCACCTATTGTGGCGATGAAGGCCCTTGGAAGTCTGGTTGCGCAGAACTGACCAAGGACATGGACAATGGGTTGGTCCGCACGTCCAGGGCAGCTTACATATTCCTGAAGGGCAAGCCAGTGGATCTGGGGGCCGGTCAGCCACCCCCGATGGAGGAGGTTAGGGCAAGAGCCCGGCCCGCAGGGGCCACTTGGATGTCACTTTGGATCATCACCGGGCCCAATACGTGGAGAGCTCCACGTGTGGAGGCAGAGGTTAAGGCATTGGCGGCAAAAAAGTGGATTGTGTCAGAGAAGATGGATGTGGATGTCAGAGAGCGGCCATTGACCCAGGCCCCAAAAACTGGTATGCAAGGGACAGTAGGCAACGCGCCGTTTACCAGTTCTGGAGGAAGGAGGAACGCTGCGGAAATTGTGGGAAAGGTGATGGGGAGAAAGGCACCAATACCCCTCACACTACGGGAGCTGGCCACGGTCTCCCCGGTGGTGGTCAAGGAAATGGTTCAGGCGCTGAGGGAGCACGGGGGCAGTAGGGTTCCGGCAACAGTGCAGCGCGTGAACATGGCGGGGGAGGAAGGGGAACACAAGTTGTGCCAATCCAAAGCCGTGTTGGTGCCGCTTGCCTATGTCTCAATGAAGATTGTGGGCAGGAAGGTGTGGGTGATGGTGGACAGTGGGTTGATGGTCAATCTGCTCCCGTCAAAATTGGTGGATGAGTTGGGGCTGGTTCAAAGGAAGTGCACTATGGGATTACGGGCGCTCAATGGAGCGCAATTTTGGGTGGATGGGGTGGTGGAGGAAGAGGAGGTGAAGGTTGCAAAGGTCCGGAAGTCGCTGTTGTTTCTCTTGGTTGAGTGCGGAAACGTAATTTTGGGTCAACCATTTATGTTTGGGTTCTGGGCCCAGATGGTGTTTAACACGGAGGAATGGACGGAGGCACTGACAGTGGAAGAAGCGTCCGGGGCAAGGTTTGAGACAACAATCTGCAACCACGGGAAGGGGAAATGGATGCAGCCAAGGGCAGCAGGAAAAGAGGAAGAATCTGACAGGGGGACAACCGTTAGGGTTGCCCTGCGGAGGATTTTGCCTAGTTGACCATGGGTAACGCGCGGGACAGGCTCCAGTTTTGTGCGGGAAGTCAACTAGGAAGGAGCAGGAGGGGGAAGGAAGCCCCCAGAGGGCGGGGGCATGAGAAGTAAGTCCTCTTTCTCACTATGCGCCATTGGAAGGTACTGTGTTTCAAAAACCCTACCATAGTGCCACTCTTGTGAGCAAAGGCAAGAGCCGCAGGTTAATTATTGCCAGGAATCACGAGGACAACGGTGGATGCGTAAGGATGGTCAGGTGCAACGCGTGACGGTACAAGCCCGTGGCACAAAAGGTTTGGCCCCGGAATGAGCCAATGCGGCAGGGACTGAACGGACCTCTAAGGCGGATCTCCTGGTCTTGGGACCCCTGGGTAAGTCCATTGAAGAAGTCCGGGTGGGTAACGAGGTTGGCGCGAATCACTGATGAGCGGATTGAGGCGCTTAATTTTGGGACAACAGATTGGTTGAGTGCAGAGGAGAATGATTTTCTGGCATTGGTGTTGGTGCTCTGCGAGAAGTCCATGGCCTTTGGGCCTGAAAAGCGCGGATTGCTGAGGAACAAGGTCTGCAATCCCTATGTGATCCCCACAGTGCTGCACAAGCCCTGGCAGATCAAGCCAATTCCAATCCCTTGGACCGTGTAGGAACCCTTTTTTGAACTGGTCAGGGAGCGCGTGAGGATGGGGTTGTACAAGCAGTCCACATCAAGCTACTCTAGCCTAATCTTTGTGGTTGTTAAACAGGATGGAAAGTTGCTTAGGATTGTTCATGACCTGCAGCCGCTTAACTCATTCACCATCCGGGATGCGGGATTGCCGCCGCGTGTGGACAAGTTTATGGAATCAATGGCAGGGTGCGCGTGCTACGGATTGGTCAATGTAATGGGTGGGTATGATCAGCACAGGCTCCATCCCAACTCGCGGCCATTGACCGCGTTTGAGACAGGATTGGGGAGGATGCAGCTAATGTGGTTTCCGCAGGGCGCAACAAACTTGGTGGTGGTTTATCAGGCCCAGATGGTGTGGATTCTGCGGGACAACATTCCGGACGGGGTTCTGATTTTCATCAACAACGCATGCATCAAGGGACCAAAGAAAGATTATGGGGTTGCGGTGTTAGAGGAAGCCCCAAATATTGCCACTTCATCTGGGAGTACGCGCAGACATTGGAGCGGGTCTTGTTCCGAATTGAGGAGGCAGGGCTTACAGTGTTGGGGAGTAAGTTGGCAGTTTTTTTTCCTGCGCTGGAAGTGCTAGGACATGTGGTGGCTATTGACAGCAGGAGAATCGCAGAGAAGAAACGGAACAAATTGCTTGAATGGCCAACCCAGTGGATGCCTTTTCATATCCTCCAATTCCTGGGACTGTGCAGTTACGTCGGCATGTTCATTGAGTGGTTTGCAGAAGTTGCAAGTCCGCTGCGGGGGCTAACACAGAAGGGCGCAGCGTGGGAATGGATGGCAAGGTGTGATGCTGCCTTTGCAAAGCTCAAGGAAACTGACGTCCGCAACATTGTCCTCTGGGACCTTGACTACAACACAAGGGATCTGCCTGGCCGTTGACTCTAGCAAGTTTGGCGGGGGCGGAATCCTGACGCAGGAAGAGGATGGTAAGGACAGGCTGGTTCTCTAAAAGTCTGTGATGTTTACTGTGATGGAGAGTTGGTATTTGCAGCCAAAGCTGGAATTATGCGGAGTCACCAAAATTGTGCAGAGGCTTCAGCACCTGCTTTGGGGGTTACACTTTGAGCTGTTGGTTGATGCGGAGGCCCTGGCGCGGATGATCAATTCTCCAACGCTGCCAAACACTCCTATGACTAGGTGGGTGGTGTTTCTTCAGCTCTTCACTTTTGGTGTGGTTCATGTTCCGGGGAGGGCGTTCACAATGCCCAACGCGCTGTGGAAGTATCCACGGGAGGACCCGTTTGAGGGTGCGGAACCCCTGGAAGTGGAGACTCTGGCTATCTGCGTAGGTATGGTGGAGGCGGAGGTCATCCTTCTGCTGCAGCAGTCCGGGCGTTACACAACCTTGTGCTCCTTTTTGCAGGATCTTTGGTTTCCCAAGGGTACGTCAGGGGCGGTAATTTGATGGGAGAAGCGGCGGACAACCAACTTCTACTTGCAGGAAGGGCAGCTGTGGCGGCGGATTACCCCAGTGCCTTTGGCGGTTGCAACATTGAGGAAGGACCAGGAAATGATTCTGAGTTTTATTCACAACAACCTTGGCCACCAGGGCAAGATGGAAACGTGGAGGCGGGTGCAAGCAAGGTTCTGGTGGCCGGGTGTGGTGCGCGCGGTGCGTGAATGGGTGAAGTCTTTCAAAGTGTGTCAACGGCGGAGCTCTAGGCTACCCAGGGAGGTGTGTCACCCTACGGGGGAGGATGGGCTGTTTGGGCGGGTCTCCCTCAATGTGGTCCACATAAAGGCAGGAAAGTTTGCCTACCTGCTGGTTGCACGGGAAAATATATTGGGTTGGGTCAAGGCTTGTCCTCTGGTGAAGTTTTCAGCGGAGAAGGTTGCTCAGTTTCTAGAGGAAGATTGGTTTGCGCGGTAGAGTTTGCTTTGCCTGGTCACCGTTGATGGAGGCGCTGAGTTCTGGGGTTGGTTGATGATGCTGGTCCAGAATTGTGGAGCTAGGTTTGGGCAGGTCACAGAGTACTATCTGGAGGGCGCCAGGATGATCAAACGCGGTCATCAGCCTATCAAGGACGCCCTGGTAAAGATGTGCGGTGTGGTGTCAATTTATAGACACAGATTGGGAACTGAGTTGCGGCTGCGCGCTCAGCATTGGGGGCAAGCGGGCTCAGCATTAGGGTATGCGGCGTGCTCAGCAGCGGCAGTTTCTGGATCAGCAGCAGTTGCTGTTTGGCTCCGCACCTGGTGGACGGGTTGGGCTCAGCATCGGATGCGGCATGGGTGGCGATCCGCCCCGGAGATTGGATTCGGAAGGTAGTGCGCTTGACTAGGTTTGCGGGCGCGCCGGTTTGGATACGTAGGGGCGGAGCAATCCGCGGGCTATGAAGGAACGGATGAAGCGCGTGGGCAAGCGCGCGGGTCATGCCGGATATTACCAAACACCCACGGCGGGCGCGGAAAAACGGATACAGACAGGCGCAGGGGGCTTCGAGTAGGGCGCGGTGCGAGGACCGCGTCATGAGAAGGACAAACTGGATGAACGGAGCGGCGTACGGATGGCAGGGGGAGTTTGGTACGGAGGAGGTGGGGAGAGGAGGCTAGGGTTTCTGTTTTGGGATTGTTTTCTGTTTTGTTGTCATACTGTTATTTGCGCGTGTACTTAGGTTAGGTTTGAGAGGGAGGACTTATCCTCACTCTCAACTCCGGGTCGGGAGGAGCAGGGGATCATGATCAGAGCATCAAAGAGGAAGAGGAGGAAGAATATCATCATCAGATTGAATCACTCATCTCACCAGGAGATTAAAGGAACTCATACTGGATACACATCCAGGTGGAAAGTTCTGAGGATTGAGGATTGGCTATTTCTCTCTCTCTACTTTTCTTTATCTTTTTATCTCTTATTTCTATTTCTCATTCAAGTGCAACTTTGGGCATCCTCATCTCCTTTCAAACGCAGGGAACCGTTAACTTCCGAACCTTGGGACAATTATTGGGGGATCACCTTTATTCTTTCCACAGCGGTGAGGACGGCAAGTGGTGGAAGAAGGCCCTTCCGGTGGTCCTATTTGCAGACAGGATCTTGGTAAAACGCTTGATGGGCTACTTGCCTTATGAACTTCTCTAAGGAAAGCGTCCGGTGCTTTGGGTGGAAATTGAGCTGGAAACCTTCTTGGGTGTGGACTGGTGGAAGGTGAAGACCTCTGCGGAGATTGTGGATGTGCGCGCCAAACAGCTTCTCCAACGGGACAAGACCCCGGCAAAGGCTGCAGAAAGGTTGCGGAATACTAGGACGGTGTTGGTTTGCTATTGGGACAAGCGTTGTTCCCATTGCCTCTGGGATCCGTTGCAGAAGGGGGACGTGGTCTTGCTGTACAACCGGAGTCTGGAGTCCCAGTGGGGTAAGCTTTTTGCCAACCAATGGAACAACCTCTTCCGCGTGGCATCCAAGTTCCAGGGCCAGAGTTATCAGCTCGAGGAATTGGACGGGGCGCCTCTCAAATGGAAGTCCATGGCTTTTAAAGTGAAGCCCTTCTTTGCATGCGGCTCCACCTCCTTTGACAAGACAGCCAGCAATTGCCCGGATGCAGGGGATGGTGCCAGTGGTTCAGGATTGGTAGAAGAATCAGGCTTTTTGACTGAGGAGGAGCCCATGCGCAACACACCGCCTCAAAGGAGCAAGAGGCTACAAACCGCTGGGGACAGCCATCAAGCCAGGGGGGACGCAAGTAGGGTAAAAGTATGATTTTGTGAGGGGGTGCTCTGGCTGGTTCACAGCCAGAATAACTAGACACCCCAGAATGTTTGTTTTCTGATTTCTTGAATACATTGCTTTGCAAGTTGGTACTGGTTTTGGTTATGATTGGTTGCAGGGACACGGGCATGGCGCAAGCCTGGTCCATATATGCAAGAAAGAGCCCCGCGGTTGGGTAAGGCGGGACAAGGAGGTGAGGCCTGGTGTAAGCAAAAAAAAAAAAAACTTTTTCTTTTTGGGTTTGGTTCTTTTCTCTGTCTTCTCTTAATCAGTTGTCTTCTCCTAAAACTTAATGGGTGCGGAGTATTCCTGGGACACGTACCGGACAGGTCTAAATTGGTGAGGGGTTGTACTAGCCGGTTCACAGCTGGAACAGCTAGACACCCCAGAGTGTTTGTTTCCTTAACTTATTTTCCTCTCTTGGATGACTGTGTGCGCGCGCTGGTGGAGGGTGGTTTTGTTTGTTGCAGGATGGGTACGGGGAACTGTGTTGCAGTTTGGCTGGGGCCATCCAGGTACCTTGCGGGGAACTTTGTTGGCTCAGGACGCGGGCACGGATCTCAATCTCACTCTCATTCTCACTTATGACGCGCGGATGCGGAACTTTCTTTAAAACTCACTCGGGATGCAGGGATGTTTCCACAGGACAACCGGCTGGGAAAGGAAGCGCCCACAGAAGACATGTATTTCTCTAATAAGGGGAGGTGCGGTACAATGAAAAACGCGGAAAGATGGTAGGGGGAGAGGGGGGGTCATGCGCCTAAGCCATTCTCATCATTTCCTCCATGTCCCCCCACAACAACGCCAGTAAGGCCCAGAAAGACGCCAAAAGCTTGCGCCAGGATTACAAGGATTGAGTTCTGGGGGTTGCTAGGAATTTGCAGAGCTTTGCGGTTGACATTTTGGCAAAGATCTCAAACCTGGCCACCGGGAGTTCCAAAACGACGGGAATTTCCGGGATCTTGGGGGGGCTGGGGGGAGGCGGGACTGGTGAGGAGGGGGCCTCCAGAGGAACATCTGGGAGGGCTCAGTCCAACAGGAGGCAATAATTAGACAATGATAGGTGACGCAGGCAGTGGAGGGGTGCCTTTCAGAGCTGGGAAAGGGGCCGGGGCAGGAGCTGGGGACAGAAAAGGAGCTTGGGCAGGGGCCGGAGGAGGAGCCGGGGCAGGGACCCGAGTAGGAGCTAGAGGAGGAGCTGCGTGACGTCAAAGGATTTCATTGATACGCAGGTCCCTTGCTCCTTGTGTAACCCGGACGCAGTCAACCCGGGAAGCCTCAAAGTTGGGAAAATCCTCCTTCTGGGGAGGTCCCGCACGGCAGAACGGTGAAGAGGAGTTGCGGATTGAGCTTGGGGGGGCGGAAAAGGGGTGATCCATGCAGAGTCCACGAGTCCTCCAAGATGGTTTCATTTTCCAATACCACAAACGGGTCCGGACAGGCCCTCTTGCGCGGGCAGGAACGGGAGGCGGATTGAGGGGGAGGCTGGGGCATTCCCTTGCTAAGCAAGCAGTGGCGGTGGCCGCGACGGCAAGCAATGCGGGCGCGTTGACCAGGAACAATCAAACACGCATGCCCGTTCCAGGCACAGAAATTGCAGGGGATCATAGTGTTGGCAGAAGTTGGAAGGAGGGGAGGGGCTAGTAGCTGGGGTGGACTGGGAGCAGGGGGGGGTGGTCTGGTAGCCCGGTAGGGTCAAGATAGTGATGGAAGGACCTCTGGGGACATAAATCAACTTGAGGGGGATGTGGTGTTGTATTTATAAACTTGAATTGGGAGCTGCGTTGCGGGCTGCACGCTCAGCAGTTGGGTAGGTTGGGCTTAGCATTTGGGGTGTGCGCGGTCTCAGTAGTGCCTGCTGCAGGTTCAGCAGCAGCGGATGAGGGCTCAGTGGCAGGGATTGTGGGGCTTGGCACCAGGTGCGGGTCTGGCCTACTCTGGGGGGCACTGGGCCAGTGCGCTGGGCCAGTACCCGCCCAGGTAACGCAGACCAAGTGATGGAGCCGGCCCAACCAAGCTTGCGGGTGGCTAGTCCAGAAGGCAAGAGCTGGGAAATCAGGGGTCATATGCTCCGGGAAGGTTCGCGTGGGCATAAGCGCGGCCAACTCACGGATTGCGGGATCCAAGGTTTGCGCAGGCATAAGCACGGGCTGACTGACGGATTGCAGGATCCGCAGACGGGCGCGGATGGATAAAACCCGGGGGGCTCCATGTGGGGAACGGCGGAGGGCTGCGCCATGAGAAGGACAAACCGGACATACGTGATATTGAAGGGGGGGTTTTGGATGGGGTGGGTGGTACAGGGTAGGGTTAGGGTGGAGCAAGGGTTCTGTACTTGGGGTCATATTTCATCTATCTTGTTGCTTGTGGTTGTACCTAGGTTAGGGTTGAAAGGGAGGACTCAAAAATACCTCACTCTCAACTCTGGGTTGGATCATCATATCATATATCATCACTGGACCACCAGGGAATGGTAGGGAAAGGATTGGGACGGGAGGAATTTACCTTTTCATCACTCTCTCTATTCTTAAACTCATTGCATCCAATCTCCTTACAGACGCTTAGATCAATAAATTCCAGAACTTGAGGACAACTTTGAGGGGTAACACCGCTCTTGTTTCCACAACGGACACTGAGGATAGCAGGGCAACCAGTGGTGGCCTGTCACCTGTTCTTTGTGCTGTAACACGGGTAGCATCTTTTCCCACAGCGTATGGGAATTATTCCACTTTATAATTGATATTTGGACAAGTGAATAACACTAATCTGTCCTTTTTATTTATGATTTAATTCATTATCCTTATTAAATATTCCCAGTAAGTTAAAAATTATTTTAATAGACATTCCAAAGGATATTCTCATTTCAGGTGATTTCTCATTATGTATTGAATATTTGGAGTAAAGTCATGATATTGATTTTACTCCTTATTTTCAAAATTCAGTTGATTTACTAAAATGATTACTTAAAAATGTAAGTCATGGTTATTCATGTAATATTTTTACATCATAAGTTTTCTCAGTATGTCTGGAAAGTTTTGATGTCTAGAAATCTTCATAATAGTATATTTAAGTATTTTAATATATTTTTAGAAGTAGTCATTATCTTATTTTTGACATTTCTGGTAATTTGAATTATATTGAATAAAAAATAGGTATAATGGTTATTTAAGTATTTTTATATAATTTTATGTATTTTTAGACTATCTACTATCCATGGGAACATTTATTACATATGTAGAATGTTCCTGTATAGGTTTTAGCATGTTTACACTGTACTTAGGTTTCTCAGGCCGCCTGTCACTTTGTCAACCCGTAGTCCCGCGGCTGCAAACTTGTCAGAGGCCAGAGCTGCGTGCACAATTTTAAAAGAGTGACAGAGCTGTATCTCAGCCGGGCACGGGTGCATTGGCTGCTGCGGCTGCGTGCGGGAATTGTGACAGAACACATTTCCATCTGTAACTCCTAAAATATACACAAAACCTCAATTCTGAATGAATTTTAGGTGTGCAACCTATACTTGAAAATGTATGTGAAATATTTAATTGGCCAAAAAGTTCAATAGTGGTGCCATGGTGTTTTGCTCTTTCTTTCCTTAATTATTTAAAAATATAAGGAGTTGGATTTCAAGGATGGGGTCAGTGAGTGACCCTACCTAATTTTGGGCGTAGAATTCATTTTTGCAATAATATTGATGGTTTTCCTAATTCTTCTTAGGTTAATTTTATTATAATTATTTTTATGTTATTTCTGTTACTTTTGCGGCTTGCTCTGCAATAGTAGCAAGGTGATACTACAGGTAATGCTTGATACATTTATTCAATTGGAATTTACTCCAAAAATAATTCAAAGAAGAAAAAATTTAAACAATTGATAACATTTTGCATATTCCATGATTTTTAAATTTCACTTTCAGGAAGATATAATCATGCGACTAGCATTATTCTATTTTGAGAGAAATATATCCCCATCTACAAGATGGGGATGAGCCTTGTCATTAACAATCAAGCTCATAATATCCATCCACTTTGATGCTAGGCATCAGCATCTCAAGAAGAATTCAATCACCATTCTCAATATCATCAGACCGCCATTTTGTATTCAATGAATGGCTAGGATCGAATCAAGTTGGGAGTAAAAACAAGCCAAGAACCAACCATTTGAGCACCAGATTATCTTTGAAGTGGTCAATTGATTTAAAAATTGGATTAAGGAACCTTGTAAAATCAGACTAGACACCACAAAAAATGTAGTGGCACTTATCAAGGAAGCTCTGGTTGAAGCCCTGTCCAATCTCTAGGTGAAAGTATTTTCATTATCTAACATATTTTTGGTTCACAGTGACTGTGAACAATACAAAGTGGCTGTGCACAACCCAGAGTGACTTTGCACAATAAACAGCAACTTTGCACAATACACAGAAACTGTACACAATACACGGAAACTGTGCACAATACACAGAAACTGTGCACAATACACAGAAACTGTGCACAATACACAGCAACTGTGCACAATACACAGCAACTGTGCACAATACACAGCAACTTGGGAAAATACACAGCAGCTGTGCAAAATGCACAGCAACAGTGCTCAATGCACAGCAACTGTGCACAATGCATAGCAACTGTGCAGAATGCACAGGAACTGTGCACAATGCACAGCAACTGTGCAAAATGCACAGCAACTGGGCACAATGCACAGCAACTGTGAAAAATTCACACCAACTGTGCAAAATCCACAGCAACTGTTCAAAATCCACAGCAACTGTGCACAATGCACTGCAAATGTGCAAAATGCACAGAAACTGTGCACAATCCACAGCCACTGTGCATTGTGCAAAGTGACTTTTAACCCTTCATAATCCATTCTGGAGGGGTTTTAACCCTCCATCATCCATTCTGGAGGGGTTTTAACCCTCCATCATCCATTCTGGAGGGGTTTTAACCCTCCATCATGCATTCTGGAGGGGTTTTAACCCTCCATCATGCATTCTGGAGGGGTTTTAACCCTCCATCATGCATTCTGGAGGGGTTTTAACCCTCCATCATCCATTCTGGAGGGGTTTTAACCCTCCATCATCCATTCTGGAGGGGTTTTAACCCTCCATCATCCATTCTGGAGGGGTTTTAACCCTCCATCATCCATTCTGGAGGGGTTTTAACCCTCCATCATCCATTCTGGAGGGGTTTTAACCCTCCATCATCCATTCTGGAGGGGTTTTAACCCTCCATCATCCATTCTGGAGGGGTTTTAACCCTCCATCATCCATTCTGGAGGGGTTTTAACCCTCCATCATCCATTCTGGAGGGGTTTTAACCCTCCATCATCCATTCTGGAGGGGTTTTAACCCTCTGTCATCAATTCTGGAGGGTTTTTAGCCCTCCATCATCCATTCTGGAGGGGTGTTAACTCTCCATCAGGAGGATTAAAAAGTGATGGCACTTGCTAGCAAGTGCTATCAACACAGCTCTGGTTGAAGCTCTGTCCAATCTCTATTTGAAGGCATTTTCATCCTCAAGCATGTTTTTGGTTCACAGTGCCTGTGCACAATGCAGAGTGACTGTGTACAACGCGCAATGCACAGCAACTGTGCACAATGCACAGCAACTGTGCACAATGCACAGCAACTGTGCACAATGCACAGCAACTGTCCAAAATGCACAGCAACTGTGCACAATGCACAGCAACTGTGCACAATGCACAGCAACTGTGCATAATCCACAGAAACTGTGCACTTTGCACAGCAACTGTGCACAAACAGAGCAAATGTGCACAATGCACAGCAACTGTGCACAATGAACAGCAACTGTGCATTGGAGATTGGATAAATATTGTGCACAGTCACTGTGCATTGTGCATTGGAGCTTGGATAAATATTTTGCACTGTTGCTGTGCATTGTGCACAGTTGCTGTGAATTGTGGAATGATGCTATGCATTTTGAACAGTTGCTGTGCATTGTAAAAATTTTCTGTGCATTGTGCACAGTTGCTGTGCATTGTGCACAGTTGCGGTGCATTGTGCACAGTTGCTGTGCATTGTGCACAGTTTCTGTGCATTGTGCACAGTTTCTGTGAATGGTGCACAGTTTCTGTGCATTTTGCACAGTTTCTGTGAATGGTGCACAGTTGCTGTGCATTTTGCACAGTTTCTGCGCGTTGTGCACAGCTTTGATGCATGATGCATAGTTGCTGTTCATTGTGCACAGTTGCTGTGCATTGTGCACAGTTGCTGTGCATCGTTCAGAGCTGCTGTATATTGTGCACAGTTGCTGTGCATTGTGCACAGTTTCTGTGCATGGTGCACAGTTGCTGTGCATTGTGCACAGCTTCTGTGTATTGTGCACAGTTTTTGTGTATTGTGCACAGTTGCTGTGTATTGTGCACAGTTGCTGTGTATTGTGCACAGTTGGTGTGTATTGTGCACAGTTTCTGTGCATTGTGGTCCATTGCTGTGCTTGTGAACAGTTGCTGTCAACTGTGGAATGTTGCTGTGCATTGTGCATAGTCACTTTGCATTTTGAACAGTTGCTTTGCATTTTGCACAGTTGCTGGTTGCATTTTGGTTTTTCTGCTCATAGCCTTGTTCTCCTATTTCCATTTAGTTTCTTTCTTCATCTTGATATAAACCAATAGCTTTGTGTGATCAAAACTGTCATTAGCACTATTCTATGAGTAGAGCACCTGTGTCCTCACTTATCACCACTTTCCACCTAACCGGTCAAGCTGACAAGCCCTCTATTGAATTATTGATTCTTTCTTATTGGTTTAATCCATTTTTCCTTTCCCTTTCACTTACTTAGTTTCTGCCATGGCTGATTGATCATCACTGTCAGCTGTTATTATTGCCTTAGGCCCCCTTGAAGGGGATCTCTAGTTGTGTAGGCCCCCTGTAAGGGGCTTTCTAGTTGTCTATTTAAACTGGTCTTTTCCAGGACCTTGAAATTTCACCATCCAGTATGATTCTCTCAAAATAAGAGCCACCTATAGTGGCTGGGTCCCTCCTGGCAATCTGGGTTGTAACTTTATTGAGGTATAACATTGAGAAGTAAATTTCCTCTTATTGCCATTTACTCAGGCCCAATGTAGACCAGCTATCACTCTCCCCTACTGCTAGACTTCAGTCATGAAACTGGTCTTGCCTTATCTCATCCTTACTTGGCTTTGCTACAATTTGTTCTAACTCCACTATCCTCATCAGTTGGAAATCCAAGTCCCTTACCTTAACCTTGCTGTGCATTGTTCACAGTTTCTGTGCATTGTGCACAGTTTCTGTGCATTGTGCACAGTCACTATGCATTTTTCAAAGTCACTGTGCATTGTACACATTCACCATGCATTGTGCACAGTGAGTGACTGTGCATTGGAGGGTCAATAAATTTTGACCTGAGCTTGGTAGGAGCTTGACCTGAGCTTGGCCATACATTGGGAAAAAGCTCATTGATGGCACTTGCTAGCAAGTGACATGCAGATTTCTGTGTCCAGAGAGAGTCTAAACCTTTACAAAAAGGGATCTGAGCAAGAAATCAATAACAATCATAGATCATCTGAAGTTGACTCTTGTCAATTTCTTTTATCATAACTATTTTGGTAGTTAAATTTTCCTTATGATCTGTCAGGAGTTTGAAACTGGGGTATGGCAAGTGCAAGACCCATGGAACCCAGCATTTTTCCCAAGAAATTTTGAATACAAATTCATAAAAGAAATTCAACACAAGAGCAGGACATTAAAATCTTTGCATTGATAAGAAGCAGCTCTTTTGAGACAAGGGCAAGGATGAAAAACAAAAGGTGAAAGACATATGGATTATTTCAATTCATCCCTCATTTGATCCAATGTGAAAGTCTCAGATCAATTGTTCATCCAAAAGTGGCTCAGGAATATCTTAAATTTAGCCATCTGATAGCCAAGAATCTTCAGAAGAGCAGCTTGATTGGTCTTCAGTTTCTGACCTTATTCACATACTAAAAAGGGAGATAAAACAGTTGGAACACCACATTGTAGGCTTGTGGGTAGACCCACGGCTTGTAATTTGGGCTCTAGTGCACCTTGTGCGACTGATGGGCTATCATTGAATTGTTTGATTGTGACAGGCCCTTCAATCATCATCCCAAATTGGAATTAAACAGATTGTCAAAACAAGGGGTGTGTGTGTTGTATCCTGTCTTAGGCTTGCAAGACAAAAAGTAAGGGCTCAATGACTAATGCAAGGTATCCAACAAGCTTGTGCTGCAATTCAAACCCAAGTCTGGGCTTATGAAGGTCAAGGAGGAGGAGGAGGAAGAAGAGGAAGGGCCAATAGATTTACTGAATAAAAGCTGAGAAATTTTCAATCTCATCATCAGTTGCAGAGGGATCATCCCATTCCCAGAATTATATCAACCAAGTTGACTACTGGCCTGATGATGATGATTTCTGGTCCTAGGACTACCACTACTGTCATGACAGTCCTCACCAGGCTGATTACTGTTACTAGTGTTGGTTTTCAAAAGGTTTTGACTTGGATTCATTGACTGTGAATGACAGGAAGAGGTAGATGAATAGAGCAGCAAGGGATAATTTTCTTGATTCAAATTGCTTATGGTTCTTGCTTGGTTCAATGCTTCCATGGCTGGTGTAATAGTAGTCGAACTCAATCTGGACAAATGATGGCGTTGATAGGTCAAAAATTTGTTAAAATGTTGGGATGAGTTTAGAGAATACTTGAGGGAGTTGGTCTTGAGGCTTGTTGAATTGATCATCATTGAAACTGTTGGAACTGTCACCAATGATGAAGATCCTTGTTTTCCATGGTAATGGGTTAGATTACTTGGGTGAGCTCAATGATGAGTATCTGCGGATTGACCCCCGGCCCCACCACTGATGATTTTCAAACTGGTCAAAGTTGTCAATTGCTTTTGACCCCATTCTAACCAGCCCTTGGAAGCCTGTTGATTTGATCTGGGCTCTTGAATTGAATAATATTGACTGAGAGAGGAACCATTCTAGCACTGAGGGATCCTTAGATCCAATGGAGAAGCCCAAGGACTGACCTGCTTCAATTTCAATGGTCTTGGTGGCCACATTGCCTTTCAAGCATAATCATCCCTTATGTAATCATCAAACCAATTGATCACTACTTTTGGCTCTTCTTTTGTGAACAATAAACCAGCGTCACCCTCTAACAACTGCGGGGATGCACAAGGGCGGATGATTGAGAGTGGATGTGAGCTTGATGTCTGTATAAGTTGAGGATTGATGAGGTGAGTCAATGGCTTAAATGGGAAATGGATGTTCACCTTTCCAGTGGTACCTAGCCTGGGCATGTGAATTTCCTCATCTGTTGAGCCCAGGCCTATTCTCATCGTGCTAAAAGTGATCAGAAAGCTTGCCCAAGCAATCAAAGCCAATCTTGGGATGTAGAAGTGATGACAAGAAGTAAGGTGAGCTGGTTTTCCCAGTTGTGGAGGAAGTAGGATGAGGAACAAACCTTGAAGGCTTCCAGGATTAACAAATGTCTTGAAGATAAACAGTCCAAACATGATCAATGGTGAACAGGTGATTCCCGGTTTCTGAAAACGGGGCATCACTGGCAGCGTTATGCCCCCATAGAAAGTGGAACACCACAAGATGCCAACTAAAATAATTTAGATTGCCATAAATTTCCTTGCTTATTTTGCTCTACAAGGGCATGACACTGCCCAAATTTGATGTCTGTTTTCTGGAAACCGGGCATCAACAGCCATCAATTGAACTTGCAACACAGAGTGGAGGCCTGAGATGAACAAAACCCGCATCTTGATAGGTTTTAAATTTCTTTGTCTTATAAAAACCAAGGAACTGATGTATAATAACAAGGATCATTATAAAAATGAAATCAAGATCACAACAGTGTGAGATTTCCTACCCATATAACAGATGATAAAGAAACTGATTGAGATCAAGCAAGTGGTGATAATTTTTCAGATGAGCCTAGTAATGATTCCTGTACTGATAACTGGGTTGAGGTTTTGATTCAGTACGTGAAAGTAGAAGAAGAATGATAGTGATTGCATCAAATTAGCCAGAACTCCTTGTTTTTGGTCAATCTTCCATGAAGCCTTCATATGTTTGAATCGCTGATTGAAGGATTTGAGATTTGAAGAGCTTGAGTTTTGTGAATGAAAGAGTTGAAAATTTTTGCTTCCTCCTCTTGATCCTTGGGTTTGAGAGTCTTATAAACTAGTGCGAGTTGAGAGATGATAATGAATATAGATGACAATGAATATGCCTATTGAATATGAACCGCGCGCAACCTCACACTCATTTGCGGTCACCCAGACTAATATGAAAATATAAATAAGAAAATAAAATAGAAAAGGAAAATAGGTAAAGAGAATAAGAAACAAGAAATAGAAAGAAGGAAACTGTAGAAGATGAAGGCTTGATTGATCTTGAATCACAACATCCCCCCCATAATTTGGTGCGGATCCTGGTTCACCCAAAACAATTTGCTAAAATTAAATCCAACATCTTCCAACTGGAGCCTTTTGACAAAGCGTCCGCTACCATTTTGTTTGAGGAGATCAATTGAACAACCACCAAGCGGTCATTGTAAAGCTCCTAAAACCACTTCAGCTTCATATCAATATGTTTGGTTTTGGAGTTTGACCCAAAATGCCTAATTTTTTCCAGAAGGCCCTTGTTTTCTATGAGAAATGTTGTCGGTGCCAGCGCTTTTCTCCAGAGTTCCCATACCACTGACTTAATCCACAGTCCCTCCTGAGCGCTGTCAATAAGTGCATTCAATTGCGCCTCCGTTGTTGAGAGCATTATATTAGATTGCTTCCTGCTTTTCCATGCCACTGGACAAGACAACCAGTTGACAATGTAGCAGGATTGCAAAAGCCAAGTTTTGGGGTCATTGGCCCAAGTAGCATCCGAGAAAATTGTCAAACCATCATCATTGTCAGTGGGATTCAGAGTTAAGGAAGGATCTACTGTTCCCAACAAGTACTTCCACACATGAAGTAGCTCCTTCCAGTGTGTGAGACCGGGCTTTTGATTGAACCTGGAGAGCAAGGACGCCGCCGCCAACAGATCAGGTCTTGTTCTATAGGACAGATGATTGAGTATCCCTGTGAATTGCTGAAAATTGACGCCCAGTTTGCAGAATTCTGCGGCATCTTCATCCATGGCCGCTGTTAGTTTCAGTCCAGGTGTAAGAGGAGTAAGAACTGACCGACATGAGCTTAAACCCAGCTAATTTAAAGTCTCATTGATTAAAGAATGCTGGTGAAGTTTCAGGCCCTCTTCAGTCATTTTCACCTCCATCCCAATTACGGTATCCAGTTTGTGAGTGGAAGATCTAGGGAATTGTTGAAGAAACAAATCTTCAAACCAATTGACCTTGCCAAAAACTACCAGATTGTCCACATGAAAGAATAGGAATGAGTTCTTGAGTTCATGAATGTATAGACACAGATCAGAAGTTGACTCCCTGTAACCAATTGATTCCAGCCAGCCCGTTAGAGTCCTAAACCAGTTTGCCAGTGCCTGCCTAAAACCTTACGGCGACTTCCTGAGCTTCAGAAACTTAGAAGTCCAATTGCACCCTTCTGGTCGTAGTATGTAGATAGCTTCATCAAGGGGAGCAAATAGAAATGCGGCTTTGACATCATATTGTCTAATCCAAAGCTTCTGATGCAAACCCAAGATGAGCAGTAGAAGAAGAGTGGTGAATTTGCAAGTGGGGGCAAAGGTGTCATCAAAGTTGATCCCCGGTATCTGTAAGTTCCCCATGATGCATAATTGCCACTTTTCCTTTTCAGGTGACAAGTTTGTTGCGGGTTTTACTCTATTGACCCACATAGTTCTGAGCCAGTGATCAGGAGTTTGGTCAAAATCCTCCCAAACCCCCTTATTTTTGATCTCCTGCAACTCTATCCCCCAATAATCCAGCCATTCCGCCGGGTCCTTCCTAATATGAGAAGAATGTGAGTATTGCTTTGTCTTAACCTTCTCCAAACGTACCCTGAGATTGTACTGATTCTGGGTTGTTTTTCCACTTTCACTGGGTGATTCCACAGACACCAAAGGCAATGTAGAGGCACATGCTTCATTGATAGCAAGAGAGAGAGTCAAAGGAGGCTCAGACTGGCTGGGAGCGACTGGCAACAGAGAGTCTGATTCAGCCCCGACTGTAGTTGGGGAAACCAATTTGGTGACATCAGTTCTTGAAGAGGCTTCAGAATTTCCATAGAGAACATCCAATTTGTCATGATCCACGCCCTCAAAGTCATTGACGCCGTCCGAGTGATTGATAGTTTCATCAAAGTCCAAAATTTTTATGCTCTTGGTGTCCACAATGCAATTATCTTTGGTGAGTACCTTGTAAGAGTGCAAGTTGTTGTTGTACCCAACTAGTCTCCCAAAGGAACCTCTGGGTTCAAGCTTCTTAAATGATCCCTTTTCGCCTAGAATATAGCTAAGAGGACTTCCAATGGGAAAGAAATAGCTAAGAGGTATTTTTCAACCTTTAAACAGCTTGTAAGGGGATTTTTTTGATTTGTGGGATGTAAATTGGTTGATTGTGAGTACGCAGGCTTTGAGTATAATGCTCCAATACTTGGTAGGAAGCTTTGAGTCAAATATAACCGTTCTCAGAGCCTGGAGGATAGTTTGATTATATCATTCAGCCAAACTGTTTTGTTCTGGAGTATACGGATCAGAGAAGGTTTGTTTGATGTTATTCTTAGTGCAGAAATCTTTCATAGACTCATTGAAAAACTCTGTCCCTCTGTCAGAGTGCAGAATCATGGGACTATCACCAAATCTTTTTGATTCCATGTTAATCAGAAACTGAAGAGTGGAGCTGACCTCAGTCTTGTTTTTTATTGGTATCGCCGCTACAAATCTTGTGCAGCTGTCCACTATATTTAGTATATAGGAGTCGTGATTGAGACTTCTGGGATTGATTGGGCCTATCACATCACAGTGAAGTTCTTGAAAAGGCCTTTCTGCTTGCTGATTCTTACAAGAGAAAGAGGATTGAGTGATCTTGCTAACAGCACAGGCCTTGCATTCCTTTGGTTAGATATTTTAATCCCCAGCTTCTGTCTGATGCAATGATAGCTGGCATCACCAAGAGATTTATGAATAGTTTCCTCCTTACTAAGATGAGAGGAAAGACTGGATGTTTTGTAATAAAACTTTAGAATGGGTATATTGGAATCATAGCGGCCAGAAACCAACCAATTACATTTATTGAGAAGAACTTTATCAACAAGTAGGGAAACTTCAAATCCTTCCAACAGTAAGGATCCAAAAGACAACAGATTAGCGGTGGAATTGGGGGTGTAAAGAACATCAGATATTGTAGCTGTCTGTCCATTTTTGTCCCTGAGGGCAACCGTGCCTTTACCAGTGTATTTAAGACTGTCGAGGCCTGAACTGGTTGAGATAGATCCAGTTATTGATTGGTCTAATTGATTGAAGAATGAGATATCAGATACCATGTGCATTGAGGATCCAGAGTCTATGACAAAGGCTTGAGAGCTTGAGTGAGAGAGACTGGAGTGAAAAGTTCTGACATTTGGGCCGCCCTGCTTGACTTCATTGGTATTGTTTTTCTTTTTCTTGGAAAAGCTTGGTCTAAGTTGAGGATAGAGCTTCCAACAGCGGCCTTCCGGATGCGCTGCCCTAGGGTTATGCCAATTGGTTTCACAAGGCTTGAAATCCTTATTAAAGAAGGAGAGGGTGTTATTGGACTCTACCTTAGTGTTCGCCAAACCACTCCGAAGAGAAAGATTGTTGTGAAACAATCTTAAATGGTCAAGAACATTATCAGGGGTAACCTTCTTGTCTGAATGCGTAATCTGTTGCACCACCGTGTCCATTGATGGTAGAATTTTCTCAAGTATAAGATATGCGATTATATCAACTGGTAGATCTATACCTACTTTGTGAAGCCTAGAGATGGAGTTTTTGGTCTCGGTGATAAACCCAATTACCTTCTCGGAGTTGAACATTGTTCTAAGGAACTCCTTGAAGACTCTTGCTCAATTTGATGCATGGTTGGAAGCAAATTAGTTATTGATATTGGCCCAGATAATGTGTGCGTCTTTTTCATTTTCAGGAGTGATGATGTTGGCTTGTATGGAGGTGTCCAGATTGGAGGTTAGAATGGTTCTGATTCAAACGTTTTCCACTTTATTCAGCCCAATTGGAGTTCCATTCAAGTCTGTATCCTTCTTTATAAGTTTGTCGAAAAGATCTTCTTGCAAATCCATCATGTTGACAACTTGATTACGCCAGATTTAAAAGTTTTCCATGGTAAGAAGTGGAATGGCTTCAATAGCTGTCTTAAGTAAGGTAGCCATCATTGATTCAGACATGTCTAGCTCCTTGGTTCAAAGATTCAATTGTTGTAGGTGGATAGTTTGTAGTTTTTTTTTTTTTTGTAACGCCTTTGACTGTTAATTGTGATAGGTTTTGAATTTCTTTGTCTTATAAAAACCAAGGAACTGATATATAATAAAAAGGATCATTAGAACAAGTAAATCAAGATCACTACAGTGTGAGAGTTCCTACCCAGATAACAGATGATAAAGAAAGGGATTGAGATCAAGCATGTGGTGATAATTTTTCAAATGAGCCTAGTAATGATGCCTGTACTGATAACTGGATTGAGGTTTTGATTCAGTACATGAAAGTAGAAGAAAAATGATAGTGATTGCACCAAATTAGCCTGAACTCGTCGTTATTGGTCAATCTTCCATGAGGCCTTCATATGTTTGAATTGTTGATCAAATGATTTGAGATTTGAAGAGCTCAATTTTTGTGAATGAAAGAGTTGACAATTTTTGCTTCCTCCTCTTGATCCTTGGGTTTGAGAGTCTTATAAACTAGTGCGAGTTGAGAGATGATAATGAATATAGATGACAATGAATATGCCTATTGAATATGAACCGCGCGCAACCTCACACTCATTTGCGGTCACCCAGACTAATATGAAAATATAAATAAGAAAATAAAATAGAAAAGGAAAATAGGTAAAGAGAATAAGAAACAAGAAATAGAAAGAAGGAAACTGTAGAAGATGAAGGCTTGATTGATCTGGAATCACAACACATCTATTTGTACTCTAAATTCCAGCTGATTTGCCCGGAAAAAATGAATCTCATGCATCATGCACCCCTACCTAGATAATGCTTCATGAAGAACTTCAAAACTGAATTTATTTTCTTTAAAATACTGCATTTAAAAATATGCAAAATTAATTTATTAATTTCTGAAGCTTTGAAATTAGGATAAAAAATAATGAATTCTCCTGGAATTCAACATAAATAGCTCAATTCCCAGCACAGATAATTTTGATATGCCATTTTTTCTAGTGAATTTGTGAAGAGTTTCAGCTTCTGATTTCTGGTACTCAAGAAATAAAATTGCTAGAATTGCAGAAGAAATAAGACCAAGCAACAATACTCCTGTGTATCCAATTTTTTCTGCTTATGTGCATGCTTGAGGAAGCTCTTGCATGGTGGATCTGAGATATTTATGATCCACTGCCATTTTTACCAGTTTGTTGGGTTACTTTGAACTTGGCTTTTCATTTAATCAAAGGATATTCTTCAATGTTTATACCATTGTGCCCCCAGAAATTGATGGTGGTTCAAGTGAGGGACCCAACATAATTTTTGGTGTAGAATCTATTTCTGGCATAATATCAATGGACTTCTAACTCCTTCTATTTTTATTTATTTTATTTTAATTTTATTATTTTGAGCTACTTCTGGCAGCTAGCTCTGCACTAGTAGCAAGCTGACAATGACAATGGGGCTTTTCCAGGGCCCCAAACAGCTTGATAGACCATAAGAGGAAAAAAGGTGAGTAATTGAAGAAATATTTTCTTGGAAGGGATGAAATTGGGTTAAATTATTTAAAAATAATACAGCTCTGAACATGATGTGTTGAGATGAGAATATTCATTGTCTTTTCTTTCTTTACTTTATTTCTATTTATTCTGTTTTATTTCTTTATTTCTTTATTTTTTATTTTATTCCTTCTTTGATTCTCTCATTTTTTCTTATTCTACTAAGCACGCACGCGCGCTCCATACAAGTTCTCATTGCATATTCATCTTGCATCGAGCGCGTCTACTTTGAATGACTTTTTCCCATTGCTTTCTCCTCAAGAGACTCTCAGCACAGACTCACCCTTGAGCGGCATCACTGAAGCAACATAAAGAATAACCAAGGATCAAGGATTAAAAGAAACATAATTCAATACTCTAGTAATTTGGTGCGACCAGTACTTCAACCTTACACTGTAGCGGCTGTGACTCATCTTCTGACTCCATCATTCAGTTATCTTTGTCTAGTCCTGTTCTTGGAGTGTGTGCGGTGGATTCATTCTTTATTAGTTTTCTGTCAATCTGGTGTTGTGCTGTCTACTTGTAGTCATTTTGCCTGAGCCTGGTAGGATGTTTATATCATGTCCATCCTTTGTACTTGTCTCTCATTTTCTAAAACCTTTATTCAGCCTTCTGGTTTTTTCTTTGAACCAACTTTGAAGGAATTTAGGATATCTTACTCTAGCACAATTAATAGTCAAAGAACTTCAAAAAGGTCAACCAGAACAGGATCATGACGGAATCCCTCACGGCTACCATACTTAAAACGGCTATTGAGGCTATTCCTTTACTTACCCTGGATAACTTTTCCATATGGCGCAATTGGGTAGTGAACATGATGGATCTTCAAGAGGATCTTTACAACAAACTAACAAAAAAAAAGACGCTAATGGAAATCCAGTTGGGCTTAGCCAGGTTGAAAACGTGAGAATCCAAACAATCTTGACTTTGAAACTTGATACCACCGTACAAGCAAACATAATTAATCCCAAGAATGATAAGGATGCGCATTGAATTTGGGCGGACATCAAAAATTATTTTGAATCCAATCACACCTCCAATTGTGCCAGGGTATTCAAGGAGTTTGTGCAAACTCCTTTTTCATACTCAAATATCCCTGGGTTCATAACAGACACCAAATTATCCATTTCTCAGTTGCATGAAGTCAGAATTGATTTACCTATAGACATAATTGCCTATCTCATCTTAGAAAAACTACCATCCAGTATGGATACTGTTGTTCAATAAATAACTCACTCCAATAAGAAGATTACACCCAATCAAGTACTCGACCATCTTTGCATGTTCAAGAATAACAGGTTTCTAAACAAGGACATTCCATCTGATAAACGTGAGGACAGTGCTAATCCCGTTTCCTTCCTCTCTGCCGATGTCAAGCCGTGCGACAACAAATGGCATAATTCAAAGGCAGCACACCCGGAGGGGCATTGTTGGAAACTCTGCCCTCATTTTAGACCTTCCTTTCCAAAAATAAAGATAAAAGTGGGGTCGGAATCAATCTCAGAAGGAAACTCTTTTAGCTTGTTTCTGTGACATGACCACCCCACGTACTATAGGGCAATTCTTAGATGATTGTGAGCGCAAAGGAATTCCAAGTGCATGGGCAAGTGCAAATAGCGAGGCCCAGTTGCGAAGTGCAAACTTGGTTATGCCACTCAACAAACGGCAAGATGAATGGAATGTGTTCCAAAGAAGGAAACTCAACCTGAGTCCAATGTGATAACTAGGTTGTAGCAAAATGCAAGAACGTATGAAATTAACTAACTGAGGAGACAATCATCAGGCAAGGGGATAGCCCTTATAAGTTAATCCAAAGTGACTAGATACAACCTGGTGATGATCTAACTAAAGTTGAAGCGGTGAGGCAATGAATGACAGGAACGGGATAGGAAATGAAGCAGTGGTATAGATCCGAGGTCTTAGCATAAGTGCAAGAAAATAGAATCTGAGCGTACAATTGTATGACAAATTGGGACAGGAGCGAGTGACGTTGAAGGTAATACAAATGAGAGGTAATAGTGTATGCAGGGTAGGGACCAGTCCAATTGCAAACTACACAGTATTGATGGCTTAGTTAGACGTAGATGCAAACTAACAAACAATGCATGACCAAAGATGGAAGTCCAAGGCTGTTGATTGGCCAGGGAAGGAGATTGGATCTCATAATGGATGGCCAACCGGTATGGAGTGAACCGCAAAGTTTGCAAGTATATACTGAGTTGGTCGCTGAGATTGGAAGGTCAGCGCGAGCCAGAGGAAATAGCAGATTGCACCATTGATGTTGTGCTTTTATTTGTGTCACGCTTTTAGACTGAGGTAGATGGTACTGAGGAGAGGACATTTTGAAGTGGTGAAGACAATAATCCTTAAGTGCAAAGCGTGACAGTTGCCCGGGTATAAAGATGCGAGCTCCTGCAAGCGTTCAGGTAAATTTTCTCATTGATTTCAAGTTGTTAATTATTACTGTATACCCTTATACATTATTTAATTTATTACTCAATAGATTTATAATTTATATAGAATGTTGTCATTGTTGTCCGGCCGTTGCAAAAACTGTATTCGCCGCAACAAGTGTTATGTTCCTAGTACTGCCATCCAAGGCCTTTGAGGCAAGTGCGAGCAATTTTGCCTTTGCAAGGTGGCATGTAAATTTCCTATAAGTGTCAAGTTGACTGTTGAGGGTCCCGCGGAATCATCAAGGGAGATGCCAAGTCGTAGGTCCGCGCCAGGGTTAACTACAAGATACCACAGTTGCCGGAGATTGAAGACTTGGGGACTCGAGTTCCTGGTAAGTACTACTCTGGACTGACTAATGATCATAAAATGATATCTAATTTTCCTTGTTTTGCTAGTGTTGCCTTGTTTCCAAAGATATACCACAAACACACCACCACCACCACCACCTTACTGCGAACCACCGACTGAACTCCGGGGGCCCCAGATGAATGCCGAGGTGCGAGGCAAAGTTTCTGGTGCGGAAACGGTGGGAATTATAACCAAGGAAGCGAGGGAGGAGGAAGGAAACAAAGCGGAAGGAGACACGGGAAATGGAGGAAACGGTAATGGAGGGAACAGAAATGGAGGGAGAGAAGGAGTGGATGAATAAGGAGAAGGAAATGAAGGAAATGTAAGGGATGTAGTGGACAGAACGGAAGAAATGGAAGGCCGAGGTGAAACGGATCCGGTGCAAGTTGTAGGGCCAATTGAAACGGATGCAAGGCGGCTGACGGACAATATTGGAGAAGGCACGTTGGGAGGCCAAAGGAAGAGAGTGTATGAAGAGCTGTTGGAGGAAGGCGGATAGAATGCTTGGCCAAAGCGAGCTTGGGTTGCAAGGTGCAAGGAGATCTTTGAGAGGCACATCATAACGGAAGTGCTAGTTCTCCAAAGAATGTCCGCATTAATCAACGATGAAGACCTGGATACTTTTCAATCCATGGTTGCGGAATTGACGGCAAATTGGGAGGATGCGGAGAAGGAAGTAAAGGATACTTTGTAATTATTTATTATAAATATATGTATTTCTTTTCTTTTTTTGATTATTATTTATAAATAGAAATATTATTATTATTTTTTTTTAAATAATAATAAGGAATGAAGTTTTATTTAGTAGAAATGAAAGGGAAATGAGAAAAAGGAATAACACGGTGAGATGGAAGAATTAACTGATGGAATGATGGTGTGAAATAAAATGGGGTTAAATGGGATGGAATATGGAATGGAATGGGATTGGATGAGATAGAATGCAAGATGAAATGGGATTGAATAAGATAAAATGTGGAATGGAATGGAATGGGATTGGATGGGATGAAATGTGGAATGGAATGGAATGGGAGTGGATGGGATAGAATCATGATTGTTGAGGTTTGCAAGGGTAGCTTGCATGGAAGTCTTGAATCAGATTGGGTGAATTGCAAAGGTGATGGGCTGGTTCCCACGAGGTGCGATCTTTGTCAGACTGGAAGCCAGACCATTCAACAAGGTATTGAAGTTTTCCTTTGCATAACCTGGAATCCAGAATACAGCTTACTTCCCACTCTTGATGATCAAGGACAGTGACCAGTTCAGGAGGGGGATGAGTCTTGCCTGGGTATAGGACTCAAGCTGGCTCTAGGAGAGACACATGAAAGACCGGGTGGATACCTTTCCATTTTGCAGGTAAAGTAAGTTTAAAGGCGTTAGGGGAGATGACTGATTCTACTTTAAAGGGGCCAAGCTTTCTTTTTGAGAGTTTGCGAGTTGGGCGAGTGCTGCAAATGTTGCAAGCATCAAGCCATACTTGATCTCCTACTGCAAAGGTTGGAGCCAAAGTGCAAGATTGGTCTGCTTGCTCCTTATAGCGCTGGTTTGCTTCTTTGAGGTTGGTTTGAAGTTGCGATTGAAAGGATTGAATTTGTTCAAGGTAATTGGTAGCAGGTTGAGAAGGTGCTACATGAAGGGACAAGAAAGTTGGGTTTCTACCATAAAGATTTTGGAAGGGTGACTGTTTGGTGGAGGAATGAGTGGAGTTGTTGTAGGCAAATTTGGCTAGTGGGAGCCATTGCAACCAGTTTTCTTGTTGATAGGCAACATACATTTGAAGATATTGTTCAAGAATCTGATTAACTCGCTTGGTTTGCCCATCCGTTTCTGGGTGGTAAGCTGTTGATAAATTGCGAGTGATCTTCAAATGTTGGCATAGCAAGGTCCAGAAGCTTGAGACAAACAGAGATCCACGATCACTAACTATATTATCAGGGTGACCATGTTTCAAAAATACATATTCTATGAACAAGTTGGCTAAGTCTTCTGAAGAGGCCATCACATTACTGCGTAAAAATAAAGCCATCTGGGAGAAGCAATCTACTATTAATAGAATAGCATCATATCCACTAGAAGAAGGTAATTGAGAGATGAAATCCATAGACAGCAAGTGCCAAGGACGAGGCGGAATTGGAAGTCGCTGGAGAAGCCCATACTTCTGGTGTTTTGAGGACTTGTTACAATTGCAATCATAGCACGCGCTAACATAGTCTTTTACTTCTTTGGTCATACCAGGCCAGTAGAAGTCTTGTGCAATCAATTGGTAGGTTTTATCCTGCCCATGATGACCAGCAAGCGGAGAATTGTGCCGTGACTCAAAGATATCTAACTTAATGCAAGAATTATCTGGTACTACTATACAATTATCATAGACTAAAAAGTCATTATCATCAATACTGTAACTACTATCTAATAAGTTTGCACTTTTGCGAAGTTTGATGCACTTGGGTTTGTCGGGTTGAGCTTGAAAGAGTTCTGAAGCCAAATCTCATAAGCAAGCAATGATCGAACTGAGTTGGGCAGATTGGGTTGAGAAGAGTGTCCTAACGTTTTCAGGGTTGTTTTTGGCAAAGGTGCTCCCCCCCCCTGGGTAAACGTTGTCCTGACGTGATAAAGCATCAGGGACTACCGCTTGTTTCCCAGGACAGTACGTGATTGTAAAGTGGAACTCGGAGAGGTATTCGGCCCATTGTTCCTGTCTACGTGTGAGGAATTTTGAGCTCATGAAATACTTCAAAGAATTATGATCAGTTAAAACCTCAAAGGATTCCGTAAGGCTCAAAAGGTATGAACACCATTTTTTCAAGCAATAAAAAATTGCAAGAAGTTCCTTTTCATGAATCTCATAGTTAAGCTCTGCAGCGAGCAACTTGCAAGAGTCAAAAGCTACGGGATGAAAGAGAGAAGTGGAGGAAGAAAACTGCGAGATTACTCCTGCAATCGCATAGTTGCTTGCATCTGTTTCAACAATAGTGCAAGCTAGCTTGTTGAAGTGAGCGAGTATTGGAGCAGTTGTGAACACTTTCTTCAGAGCTTTGAACTCCAAAGCAGCTTGTTTGGTAAAAACAAAAGGAATGTCTTTTTGAAGAAGGTTAGTAAGATTCACGGTTTTTTTGGCGTAACGCGCAATAAACCTTCTATAGAAATTACTGAAACCAAGGAAAACTTGAATATATTTAACCAAAGAAGGTGGGGGCCAGTCCAATATGCGTTTGCTGTTGGCTGGGTCCATCAATAGTCCTTGCTGCAAGACTACAACACCTAGAAACTGAAGAGAAGAGGAATGGAACCCGCAGTTAGAGGCTTTTGCAAACAGGTCATTCTTGCAAAGTCTCTGTAGCACCTCTTGCACATGTGCAATTTGATCTTTGAGGTCCCTCGAGTAGACTAGTATATCATCAAGATATACCACAAGGTATCTACCTACAAGATCAGAGAAAATGTTGTTGACAAAATGTTGAAAAGTGGAAGGAGCGTTACAGAGGCCAAAAGGCATGACGGTATACTCATAACTGCCAAACCGGGTTCTCATTGCAGTTAAATACTCATGACCTTTCTTAATGCAAATTAGGTTATAGGCACCTCCAAGGTCTAACTTCAAGAAATAAGTAGCTCCATGGAAGAGAGTGAGGAGATGTGACATAGGCAGTACTGGATAGGCATTCTTCCGGGTTACCTGGTTCAGTTTCCTGTAGTCAACACAAAGGCAAAGTCCGCCGTCCTTTTTTGGAACAAATAGGACAGGTGAACCTGTATTCAAATTGCTTGGTTGAAGAAATCCTTTTGCTACATTTTCCGCAATGTAGTCTCGAAGCGCAATTGATTCTTGCGTCAAGAGAGAGTAGACTGGTCCTGGTGCCGGAGGTGGGCCAGTAAGTTCAATCTTGTGATTGTAAGGACGGGATGGAGGCAGTTTATCTGCTTTTGCAGGTGAAAAGACGTCAGCAAAGTCATGATAAACCAAAGGTAAAGACTCTTGAATGATTTCTAAATCTTCAATCTTGCCATCTTTGAGCACCGGGTTTGAGGTTCTGGCATGGTGCGAGAGGATTAGGAAGCTCAAAAGACACCATTTGGTTGGTTTCTGTTTCTCTTTGAAGGAACAGGAAAGAGTTAAGCAATAACTCCTAAATCTGAAGAGGGAATTTGGGAATGAAGGTCAGGATATTGCAAATCTCCTGGCGGAAAAGTGTCATCCAACTTAATGACAGTGTCAGGTAGGCTGTTTAATTCCTGATTGACGGAAAGGTTAGCATTCTGGGGGTGCAAGGTTCAAAGTTTAATTACTCCTTCTTGCCAATTCACATCCAGATTACAGTAAACTAGGAAATCATGGCCTAGAATGGTATCATCCATTCCAGGTATAGCCAAGACAAATAAATCCCATTCAAAGCTGGGGAAATTGGAGAATGAAAAGGTCCATTTTTCCTTTTGGGAAACCCAGTAAGACGGTTTAGTTGCACTACTTACTAAATAGATAGGAAATTTATCTATCTCAGAACGCATAAGATTTTTGGAAGTGGCAAAAGATACACTGATGAAGGAAACATTAGCGCCGGAATCAAGTAATACTTGATAAGGAGTGTTGTTGGAATGGAATAGGATAAATCTTGAACTCAGAGCACCTAGTGACTCCCAAGTGCAAAGATTTACTCGCGGTGATTTAGATAATGTGTAGTTTTCCTTGCGAGTATCAGAAAAACTACAAGCTAATTTTTTGACTGCTTAGCCGCTTCTCGCGCTAACCGCTTTGCACAGTTGTTGACATCATGTTTTCCTCCACAATACATACACAGCCCGTTCTTTTCCCTTTGTAGCCGTTCCTTGTTTCAGAGCATCCCGGTTTCTTTGTCCAAGAACTTCGGAGTTTTGGTGATGGCTTTCCCTTTTGAGTTGGAGTTCAAAGTTGGGGTTGGTTTGGATGGTTTTGGGTTCCTTGTTTTTTGCTTTGAGGATTCATCCACCCTTGAAGCCGAGGTGGACGGTCCATGGTTGTTTCGCCAAGAGCAATTCTTGTCATGATAGCCATTATCAAGCTCAATCACTCAATTGATTAGCTGCTGAAGCAAGGTTTTCTTATGACCCCCAACTGTAAGCTGTTCAATTAAGCGTGCTGGTAGACCCTTTTGGAAATGGAATAGAAGAGCGGCCTTGTTCCACTGGATGCAAGACTGCAAGGTTTGAAAATGAGAAATATAAACGGAAGCTCTACTATTTTCCTTCATAACTAAACTATTAAGTTTTTATTTGGCGTTTTGAACTTCATTGGGGTTGCCAAACAGGGTTAACAGTTGTTGCTTGCACCTGTCCCAATTGTTGAGAATACAAGTGGGACTGTCGTTTGAAAAAAGCTCAAGGTACGGTTCAAACCACTGCAAGGCTCTACCTCCTAAGAAGGACAAAGCATACATAACTTTATATATATCGGAAGGGAAATTGTTGGAGTCGTTTGAAAAGATGATTTTACAAGACTGTAGGTAGGATCTAAGCTTATGAGGGTGTTCTCCCATAAATTGATTGGGTTGTTTCATGCCCGGAGTGCAAAAGCTAGGAGTACTTGGACTAGATTGCTGGGCACCATGAGTGAGGGCCTGGATCAATGTCCAAAGCAGGTTTGGAGCATCGGGCTCGGGAGCAGTAGTGCAAACCCCTGGTCTACCACAAGTCAAGGTTTCATTGGAAGAATTGTTGGAGTCTGCAAATTCCGCAAGAAGGTCCGTCGGAGCATCCCGTGGAGGAGCCCGAGTATCATCGAGGGGTTCAACAGATGGCAATTTAGAAGGAGGAACTGGATTTAAGGGTTGTTGGGCCCGAGGAGCGCTGGTTCTCCCTACCTGATGAATCTCATCATTGTAAGGGGCGAGGGAAGCGTTCCCGGTTGAGCGAGTACGTGACATCAAGAAAAAGAAGTCTACTATAGGTTGGCAGGCTACAATAGATGAGTTGAGTTAGTTAATTTACTGTCACACAACCACCCCACGTACTATAGGGCAATTTTTAGATGATCGTGAGCGCAAAGGAATGCCAAGTGCCAGGGCAAGTGCAAATAGCAAGGCCCAGTTGCGAAGTGCAAACTTGGTTATGCCACTCAACAATCGGCAAGATGAATGGAATGTGTTCCAAAGAAGGAAACTCAACCTGAGTCCAATGTGATAACTAGGTTGTAGCAAAATGCGAGAACCTATGAAATTAACTAACTGAGGAGACAATCATCAGGCAAGGGGATAGCCCTTATAAGGTAATCCAAAGTGACTAGATACAACCTGGTGATGAGCTAACTACAGTTGAAGCGGTGAGGCAATGAATGACAGGAACGGGATAGGAAATGAAGCAGTGGATAGATCCAAGGTCTTAGCGTAAGTGTGAGACAATAGAATCTGAGCGTACAATTGTATGACAAATTGGGACAGGAGCAAGTGACGTTGAAGGTAATACAAATGAGAGGTAATACTGTATGCAGGGTAGGGACTAGTCCAATTGCAAACTATACAGTAGTGGTGGCTTAGTTAGACATAGATGCAAACTAAAAAACAATGCATGACCAAAGATGGAAGTCCAAGGCTGTTGATTGGCCAGGGAAGGAGATTGGATCTCATAATGGATGGCCGACCGGTATGGAGTTAACCGCAAAGTTCGCAAGTATATACTGAGTTGGTCACCAAGATTGGAAGTTCAGCGCAAGCCAGAGGAAATAGAGGATTTCACCATTGATGTTGTGCTTTTATTTGTGTCACACTCTTAGACTGAGGTAGATGGTACTGAGGAGAGGACATGTTGAAGTGTTGAAGACAATAATCCTTAAGTGCGAAGCGTGACAGTTTCACACAAGCTCCCTGTTCAATTTAGACTGCCTTTTGGTCAACTCTGGATCTTCAAAACATATTGTGTCTCATCTTGGTTTATTCTCTCACTTAGACCAATTGTTGACGGGCTTAATCTCAACTACCTCTGGAAAGAATTCTCTTAGCTACGAAGGGGTTGGCACTATCAAATTGTTCGACAACAAAAATTGCGAACTCTCAATACCAAATGTTCTTTTTTCCCCCAACTCTACTGCAAACCTGTTGTCTGTCCACTCCCTCTTACAAGATGGATTTACTATTAAGTTTGAACGGGATAACTTTGTAATCCAGAAAAATGACTGGAGAAGGATGGGCGTTTATGAATGCAATTTACCTATTATTCATGTTATCAATCAAAATTCAGGTCCTTTAACTCTTCTCACTCAAGACAAAATAATTCATAAGTCTTTTGGTCACGCTGGTTATGGGAGAATTTGTCAAAAACTGGCTTTAAAAATAAAGAAGCTTTTGACTTGCAAAGCTTGTGCCATTAGCAAGATAACACAAAATCCTTTCAACAAGAAACACTCTCATGCCAATAGACCCTTTCAAGAACTTCACTGCAATCTTGTTGGACCCATACAACCCATTAGCGTTAACGGTGATTCTTAGTTCCTAACTTTAGTCAATAGTTGTACTTGGTACTTCACCTTAATTCCACTCAGAAGCAAGGCCAAGGTAGCAGACACAATGCAATTCATTATTTAAGTTGAGCACAAGAGATTTGATTATTGTCCTATGATTATTCACTCAGACAGAGGGACAGAATTCTGGAATCATAATGTGTCTGAATACTGTAGGAACAATAATATTAAGCAAACTTTTTTGGACGCGTATAATCCACAACAAAATGGACTGGCGGAACGCTTCAACCGGCTTATTCTAGAATCACTTCAAAAAGTTCTTTTTGAATCTCAAATTCAAAAGCGTCACTGGAACACGATCATCAAGTCTTGCGCACTGGCACTGAATCAAATTCCCTGACCCAAGTCTAAGAAATCACCCTATGAACTGTTTAAAGGGAAGAGCGTGGTTACTGACTATTTTCATCTCATAGGGAATCCCGTCAGTTACATACTCAAGGAAAGACCCTCATTCTCTAAATTAGAACTTTGGGGTACATTTGGAAAACTGATTGGTTACAACAATTACTTACTGTCCTACAAAGGCTTGACAGCCGACAACAAGGTAGTCAACACAAAACACATCACACTGCTGGACTTCAATGCCAACCTAAAAAGATTTGAAAACACCATTACGGTGGGCAATTGGTTCACGGATGCTGGTTTGATTGATCCTGAACCGTGCAATCTGGTTAGTGGTGTTGAATCCGTTTCAACTTTCTTGGACTCCCGTGAAGGTCTCACAAACTACATTCCCAACGTTGACTCCCTGGGGGAAGACCCCAGCAGGATCATTGAAGTCTCAGAGGATTCTCCTCCACAAACCCTTCCTGTATACAACCTTTGTAAAAGGGACCTATCTGTTAAACCAGCTAAGTACTTGTACGCTTTGGTTTCCAGGGAAGACAGCTCCAAATTCTCTAAAGAGAGATTGATCAAACTTGGTGAGATTGAATCTCAGGATGTTTGGGAAGATACAAAAGTAAAACCAAATCACTTTCTGAGGACCATGTGGGTGGATAGAGTCAAACCTGCCACAAGTCTGTTGCCTGAAAAACAAAAATCCCAACTCTGCATAATGGGAAACCAACAGACACCTGGACTCAACTTTGGGGACACCTATGCTCCAACAGGCAAGTGTACAACTCTTCTTCGACTTCTTCTAAGTGGTCTGGATCACAAGCTTGAGATTTGGAAATTTGATGTTAAGGCGGCTTTTCTATTTGCTCCATTGGAGGAGGAAATTTTCATCCTTAAGCCAGAAGAGAGTTTGCGTTCATCTAAGTTTCTTAAGTTGAAGAAATCACTTTATGGACTGCGTCAAGCCCCGTCCAATTGGTACAAAACTCTGATGATGTGGCTAGAAGAGATTGGCTACTCTCAATCCGACGCTGATCCCTTTCTATACAGGCACAAAACTCACCTCTCCTTCATATTCTTTCATGTAGACAAACTTATCCAACCGGCAAGGTGGATTGGTTTGAAAAACATTTTCTAGAAAGATTTCCTTGGTCCTCAGTGCACAAACCCAATACAATTTTGGGGATGGAGTTCAGTCAAGTTAACAACACCGTGACTCTTCATCAACTCAAGCTGATTCAGAAGACTCTAGAAGAACTCAATCTGAAGAACTGTAAACCTGTTCAAACCCCTCTTACGCCCGGCATTCAATTGTCTCTGGCCTCTCAGGATGACCAACGTGAATTTGCTAAGCTGGGAGTGAACTTCAGGAATTTCCCCAGGCTGTTGAACTATCAATCCTGTTGAACACGTCTGGACATTTTGGCAGCTGCTTCAATTCTGTCTTGGTTCAATCAAAGTCCGGGTCTATTGCACTTGAAGGAGGTAATCCATGTCTGGAAATACCTGGCGGGAACTTCCTCCAATGCTCTGACCCTACAGCCCAACTTAAAAGAATCTTTGTCTCTGGAAGTCTATACCAACTCTACCCAGGCTGACAATCCCATTACTCAAAAGTCTCAGACCGGTTACATTGTCTTTTGGCAATCATCTCCAATAGCCTGGAAAAGCAGAAGGAAAAAAATATCACCTTATCTTCAACAGAGGCTGATCTTAACGCCTTGACCAACGGCGCGCAGGAGACAATCTGGATTGATTCCATTATTAGAGACCTATGGAAGAACACATCAATTTTGCCTCCCAAGTTCTCTGTTGATAACAAGGGACTGATCAACAAAATCAAGCACTTTGGGTTGAATTCAAAAACCAAATACATCAATATGAAAATGAAATGGTTACACAAGAAATCATCAGAAAATAAGATTTGTGTAGACCTCATCACCACCGACTCAATGGTTGCAGACTCTCTCACCAAGGCCTTCAACATATCAGCTCTTGATCTTCTAACAACCAGATGTTTTTGAGTAAGGTTGCACTGAATGATGGGGGGGTGTTGAGATGAGAATATTCATTGTCTTTTCATTCTTTAATTTATTTTAATTTATTCTGTTTTATTTCGTTATTTCTTTATTTTTTATTTTAGTCCTTCTTTTATTCTTTCATTTTTTCTTATTCTACTAAGCACGCACGCACGCTCCATACAAGTTCTCATTGCATATTCATCTTGCATTGAGCGCGTCTACTTTGCATGACTTTTTCCCATTGCTTTCTCCTCAAGAGACTCTCAGCACAGACTCACCGTTGACCGGCATCACTGAAGCAACACAAAGAATAACCAAGGATTGAGGATTAAAAGAAACATAATTCAAGACTCTAGTAATTTGGTGCGACCAGTACTTCAACCTTACACTGTAGTGGCTGTGACTAATCTTCTGACTTTGTCATTCAGTTATCTTTGTCTAGTCCTGTTCTTGGATTGTGTGTGGTGGATTCATTCTTTATTAGTTTTCTGTCAATCTGGTGTTGTGCTGTCTACTTGTAGTCATTTTGCCTGAGCCTGGTAGGGTTTTTATATCATTTCCATCCTTTGTACTTGTCTCTCATTTTCTAATACCTTGATTCAGCCTTCTGGTTTTTTCTTTGAACCATCTTTGAAGGAATTTAGGATATCTTACTCTAGCATGATGAAAAATTAATATGAAGGAAATCAAAGAGAAACCAGGGAGAAATCAAGGGAATTCTTGGGGGAAAAATAATGGAAAATAAAAATACACCTTTGATAAGTCCTGCAGAAACAAATTAGAAACACAGTGGAAAATTTGGAGAATCAAATGAGAATTCATTGGTCACTTTTGGAGAATTTAAGAGGAGACTCAGAAGCAATCATGGATCCACTGTTTTTCCATCTTTGTGAAATCTACCAGAAACAAAACATATTTCATTTTGATTTTGTCTGGAAATTGATTATAAACTGTGAAGCAATTTGGGAAACCATCAGGGTGAAGTGAAGTCTCTGGTCAGCAAGAGATGCCTGATTTTTCCTGGTGCTTGTAATAGGAGGGCCTGTAAACCAGTTTTGAGGCTCCCATCCCAGTCAGGGAAAAGAAGTCATTTTTTGTTGCCAACAGCAAACCCACCTTGAATGAAGAGCAATTTAGTTGACTCCAATTCTTTGAAGTATTGATTGAATGGGTTTGGTATGCCTTAACAAGACCAGTTCCCAAATCAATCCAGAGGACACAACTGGCGGGAGGAATGCCAAAGAGGGGGAGGAGCAGGCTCTGGCTTGGGCTCCAAAGATTGGATGGGAAGTGGGGCTGTTGCTGAGACAGGAGGCGGGGGAACATGCAGATTATCTGATGAAGGAGAGGCATGGGGTGGAGAGGTGTGAGGTGCAAGAGGGGATGAAGGTACATGAGAGGGATTGGACAGAGACAAGGGAGAAGAGCAAGGGGGGGAGTCTGAACCAGAGGACATTTACACCAATGTTGGAAGTTGGTTCAACAGAGCATGAATTGATGTGGTCAGTCATCTGTCAAAGCACAGTGCTAGAGGAATGTTAATAGGAAGATCAGCTGCTGCATGCAGGGGGGGTTTACAATACCGGGGGAAGGGGGAGAAGGTAGTGGGGTAGGGAGAGAAGGCATAGAGGTATGGCCAGACAGCCAGTGAAGCTCAATGCAAATGGGGATGGGCCTTGGCTCCAGATGCATCCCATAGGGGAAGACGGCGTCTTCAAAAATAATGTCTTGCAATTTTACAACAGTTCTCTGCTGAAGATCCCATAGCCTATATCTGTTGCCATCAGTGATATATGACAGTAGAACAGCTGAGCAACCATTTGCTCTGAGTGAGGAGCAATTAGCCACTGGGGCTTTGAACCAGGTGAGGCAGCCAAAAGGGTGGAGATGGGAAATGTTGACCAGTGGGATGTCAAGTATGGTGTTGGGACACTTCCAACCCAAAGGAGTGTGACAGGGGATTGAGTTCAGTAGATGAAGAGCGTGGGCAAGGGCGTTGGCCCAGAATGATTTTGGCATGTTTGAACTGGGGAGGGCCGCGCAAAGGAGATTTCCAATAGTGTGGTTTGTTTGTTTGGCCGCACCGTTGAGTTGAGGAGAATGGGGTGGCCCGGGATTGTGGGAGATGCTGGCTAGTTGGAGGTAAGACACAAATTAATTGGGCAGGTATTTACCGCCGTTATTGGATTGCAGGGATTGGATTGTGTAGCGGCCGGACTTTTCAAACACTGCACAGAATACTTTAAAGAAATGGAAGACATGAGACTTTAATTTCATGGGATAAGCAGCAGCGCATTTCCAGCAGTTGTCAATGAACGTAACAAAGTACCGGAAACCTTCACAAGATGGAGTGCCAAAAGAGGCAACTTCCAAATGGATGAGTAGTCCTGGTGTCATTGAGCGATAGGCCGAGCGGTCTTTGAAGGCAGTTTGATGCATCTTTGAACGGATGCACACAGGACAGTGTTGAGCGTCAATTTTGTTCATGATCAATGGCTGGAGGTGGAGCAATTTGAGAAGGAGTTTGAGGGGTTGAAGACCTATGTGGTTGAGACATGCATGATAGCCTAACAATGAATTGTCAGAGGTGTATTTGATGCTGTTGCAAGCTGGGTGTGTGTGTGCCTGAGAGGAAGGCAGATAGTAAAGATTGTTACTTCTGTAACCTTTTCCAACCAGACACCCATCGTCCCCGGCAAGGATGTCACAGCCCCCTTTCTTGAAAAGAACTTGAAGGCCACAATGGCAGATGGCTGCAATGGAGAGGAGAGGCTTGTACAGGTCTGGAACAAAAAGAGCCGGGATGGATCGGTTGAGCGACAGCGGAAGGGTGAGATTCCCTTTGTGGGTTGCCTGGATTGTTGACCTGTCGGCCAGCAGAACGCAAGTGGGGAAAGACACAGGGTCATGGACATGGTTGAGATACGGCCTCATACTCACCGAGCAGCCTGAGTCCAGGTTGCAGTCCTTTTGGGAGCATGGTCCCCCATTGGCAAAGTCCGCAGCCGAAAAAAGAGCTTTGGGTGAGCTGGCAAAAACCACTTTGGAGCCATTGAAATCCGATTCGTCCTCATCAGAGCTTCTGCCAAGAGTGACAACCAAAGTTCTGCCTGCCTTCGCTGCCTGGACAGATTTTTTCAGTGCGCTTTTTGGAGGTGCAGGATCCGAGTCAGAAGGTGTGTTGGGTGTTTGTCGCTTGTGCTGGGAAAGAATTTTCAAGGCTTGAAAGCAGGAGAGTAGGTCGTGGCCTCCCCTTGAGCAATGAGAGCAGTGAAGGTTTTGATCCAATGGGGGCCGACCATCTTGAGGTTGGTGGCGACGGGTAGGGTTGTAATTGGACGGAGCTGGCCCAGATCTGGACGCCGAGGCTACCGTCTCACCTTTGTTCCGCGACTTTTGGCGCAATGACTCCTGTTTTAGGGCCAAGATGATCCTGGTTGATGTCACGTTCTTTAGGTGTTTGTCCAGGGCACTCATTTTGTCCAAGTGTGAGTCTACATCATCTCCGGACATCCAAGCGAGGACTAGCTTTCGCAGCCAGTACATTTGGCCACCGGAGGATGAATCTTGATGGGCTGTGCGGAGAGAATCCCACATACCCGTTGCATTGTTGCTATCCTCGAATTGTCAAACGTGGTGGATATTTGAGGATTTGATTGTCTTGCAAATAGCAGAACACACGGCTACATTATCCTCCAGCCATTGGGGAGGTTGATCCGCGACAGGTGTATCTTTAAGAACGTATGCAACGTTTGTCGCTTTGAAAGGGCAACTCATTACAAACCGGCAATCCAGATAGTTCGAGTTCGGGCCAGAGGTTTAAGTTGTTCGACGCCTGTAACTCAAGGAGCGGGATGTCCCAAAGATGATGAAGATTCATACGCCATACCAATGGGTTTGATTCGTTTAACGGGGGAGCTTCCCGGATCCTTCGTTGTTTTTCCTCCAAGGCCAGTAAAAACTTTGTTTAATTGTGTTGAGCTGAGAGCTGGAGCTGATCTGGGCTCATATCCTGTTGAGGCACTGAGGTGAGCAGACACAGTGCATCAGAGTGATGTCCGAGTGAGATGGTGGAAGGATGAGGAAGAATTGACCGACAGAAGAAAGAAACAGAGAGTGAGAGTGAACATGAGACACATACCTGAGGTGAGCAGACATGGTGCATCAGAGTGATGGCCGGGTGAAATGGTGGAAGGGGGAGGAAGAATATCCTTCCACCACTACTGTCCTCAGGTGAGTGTAATGAGGGTACAAATGTCACATGTTGTGACATGAGATGGAACAAGCGTAGAGTGATTGAAGCAGAACATGTGACAGGGAGATAAAGCAAGCACAGAGATATGGAAGCAGGGAAGAAGCACAGCTATGGAGATACTACTCCAACATAATGCTTGCTCATACAAGTTTTGTTGGGATTCTTTGGAAACATTTACTGCAAATGACAGAGAGTTAAATAACATGTTAAATTCTTCTATACTTTTAGACCCTTGCTTGCAGGAAAAAAGGGATTTCTTTGCCTCTTTGTTCTTGTGCTTATTACTAAAAATCTCTTCTAAATTTCTTAGAAAGGTTTTGAAAGTGCCTTAGATCTTTATAAAATATGGATCCTCTACAGAAGCCAAGTTGGGATTAATATCCTGGATTATAGCATTTTCCCAAAGTGAAACCATCCACCAGTTGTAGAAAGCTATGCTGTTGCCCAAATTGCTGTTAGCAGATCTAAAATTTCAGACTACCCAATTGATTTTTGATTTTTGAGATTGTAAACTATGAACTTGCTTGTGGAGTTTCTCTTGCATAAAAAAAACCAATCACTTAGTCTCCTTGGTGTTTCCTGTAAAATAGACATTATGTAAGTCAGGAATATCCTGATATGATTTTTGACAATTCCTAGCCACCTCCAAGAGCTGGAAAGGCAGTTGTTAATATGATAAATATAATTTTTCCAACATTCTTTGCAGCTTTCCTACCTCTTCCTCCAACTTTCTTTTGAAAACATTCCCTGATCCCAGTAAGTCCTTAAGGTTGTTGGATAACCCTTTAATTTTTCCTTTAAATTTTTGGGTGTCCAAGTTGAACCCATTGAGGTCCCCTTGTCTAGCAGGTCCCAATTTAAGAGAAAAGAGTTGGTTGGATAGCTGGAAAAATCTGGTCTCTTGGGGGGGATTTTACCTAAAAAGTTCATTATAAAGGAGCAAGAGGTTTGAATTGTCTAGATCAAAGGGGATCCATTTGAGATAATGGTGAAATAATTGTGAAGATTTTGAAAATTGCAAATTTAATGAAATTACAGTCTCTGATTTTTGGTAACTAGAAATTGGTGAACCCATCTAGTTTACCAAATATCTCAGATAGTGTGCTTAATGCAGAGGAGTTTGAATTTTTTTGCTGTGTTTGATTGATGAAAATTTATCTAAATGACAAAGATTTCACCATGAGGAAGGGAATCTTTTGGAGGGGAAAATTCAGATTTTTTATACTGGTTAAGAGCACAATTGAATTGTTCTTTGATAATAAGAAAATATTGTTCTAATTTTGATTGGAATCTGAAAGTAGAAGGAATTAGAATTAAGAAAACCCAAAAGGGTTGTGCTATGCTGATTAACCCTGGTGACTAAAGAAATTATTCCTGATTGATATTCATTTGAAATTATTTCTGCTAATATTTGTGACACCTAAGGCATGGCATCATAATAAATACTGACAAAGCTCAACTAATGTGGATGATGTGGAAAAAAATTACCCAAGTCCCTGCCTGCCTTGGTTTGGGAACCCTGGATCTGATAACAGAGGTAAAGTTGCTGGGATTCTCTCTGAATCCCAAAGTCACATATGATCACCATCTTAGCAGATTAACAACAAAGGAACATGCCTCTTTTCAGGCAGCAATTGCACATATTTGGTTCCTCCAGGTCAGGTGCTAGTGATGCTGTCCACAAGATCATGATCAAAACTGTTCTTCTCCCCAGAGTCTCCTTTGGGGCTCATGTATGGGCCCCACTGGAAAACACATGCAAGCTTGACAGGTTGGCAGAGGAAGTTGACCACATGGTGGGCATCTTTGGACTTGGGGTGTATAAGACCACCTCTCTTGCCTTTTTTTGCTCAAAATTCCTCCCAATTGGTACCTCCTCCCATTTTAGCCTAGCCAACTTCTCCTTCTTCCATAGGAAGATCTCCCTGGTCAAGTATAATAATAACCCCCAAGCAATTGTGATGGACTTCTGCAACCCTAGACTCAATGGCTCACTCTCACCCCATGACAAAACAATGGTTCATCAGCAGGTTAGGCAAGCCCTCACTGTTTTCATGGAGACTGTTTGCCTTGAATTCCACTTTCAATCCTCCCAACCAACCAACTTGTGTGACATGCTACTTGGAGTCAATAAGGAATCAGCCAATCCTAAGATCTTCTCCCTAATTTCTTATATTTTCCAGGATGATTGCGCACTCCCTGTTTTTTGCAATGGATATTTCAATACTGATAAAGGGGAAGCTGGTGGAGCCTTCTGCCCATCCAAAAATTCCTTCCTTGCTTATAAAGCCTCTGCTTTGGAAATCATCTCTAACCATGAGTGCAAATTGATTGGGCTTTTAGAGGCTGCTTGACTGGCAGCTCAGATCACACCTTCTGCCCCCTTTCACCACCTCTTTATATTTGTGGAAAAGCAGGGGGTGATCTGGCAAATGCAGGACCCCAGGGCCCCCAAGATGGGTCAATACCTTGTTTAATTGATCATGGGTAGATTTTTCTCCCTCCCCATGGGGTTGAAACCAACCTTTGTTTGGTTTCCTGGCCATATGTCCATACACAAGAAACAGATGGCAGAATTTCTGGAAGGCCAAGATGCTTGATATTCTGAGACCCCCCTATTTCATGCTGAAAATAGTGCCACCAATGTTGGATGCTTTTTTATGGCACATCCACCAAAGCCATGGGGAATTTGTGTAGAACTGAGGATTGGTCTCAGTGCCCTTATTTTACAGATCCTATCAGGGAAGTGCCCATTACACAGCTATTTATATGGTTTCAGAAGAAGGACAGACCAACTTTGCAACTTTTTTGGGAGCAGGGAGACATTTGCACACTTCATGAAGCACTTCAAAAGATACCCCTCACTCAATTGTTGCTTTGGTGGACCTTTTGACTGGTTTTGGTCTAACCAACTGGACAAGAAACTAGATAAACACAAGGCGTACCCTGATCTGGCTTGCTTCCTTCCCAACTCAGGAAGCTATCTCTCAGGCAGTCTCACTTAACATGGAGCCTCTCTCCATTTTGTGTCTCTCCTCTCAACTTGTATTGTGCATTTGGGCCCTTCTTCTTTCATTCCCCTTTTTCTAAACCTACCCTATCCTCCCCCTTCCATTCTCCTTTGCCTCTTGATTCTCTTAGAATTTGAGTATTCATATTTTTGACTTTCACTGGAGTTCAAAGAGTAATTGATTGGATTGATTTGATTTTAATTATCCCGTATCTTCAAGTATTAAACTAAAAGCTAAAATATAACTTGGCAGTATTATAAAAAATATAAATGAAATCTGAAATTTAAACTAATAGATGATCTTGTGTTCTAGTACTGTGATTGTCAGACTGTCTAATCATAGCATTTTCCTTGACATGTCACTTAAACTGCTTATGCCAATTTTGCCTTATTCAGTTTGTACTCAACTACTTGTGAGCCTATTTTTATTTATTCTATATAAGCACCAGTGCTCTCAAGTGGAATTCACCATCTGTTCAAACAATCATATCAACTTGAGCGCCCTTTTCCTCCTCATCTCAGGTCCGTTAAAATTGACGTTACAAGCCCTTTTCACTTATTTATGAATCCTTTTTTCTGATTTGAGCTCCAGATCTTTTAATTTTCTTCAGATTCCTTTTGCCTTCTGACGTTTCCCCCATCCTGCATCATGGGTTTCTTTTTGCTAACTTTCACATCTTTTCAACAGGGAATTCTTTTACTTGGTTCTTTTCAGTTATTCATAGCGTGCAATTCATCATGAAAAACTGCACTTTGAAAAAGTAAAAAATAGATAAATGTTGAGATCTCAGTTTGCTTGCATTCTGTCTACGGCGCTCCCGCGGGGTGAGGACAACCCAACATGAGAGCACTAACTCTAGATCTGATCCCTCCTCAAGCTCCTTCTGTCAATTGGCTTTTGGACCCAACTCTTCTTGGGGACTTGACTCTTGTTTTCTCCTCTTCTGCAAGCCTGCTAACAATACTCTTCTTCTTCCTTTTGTCTATTTACTTTTGCCTTCTCTTTTTTTCTTTCTTTTTTTCTTTCTTTACTCTTCATGTCTCTCAAAACTATCCTCTTCATACCCATCAAATTTGTCCTTGTTGAATTGGCCATAGCTCATTTCTCAATTTCTGCCTGGTAAGACGGCTCACTATTCATATTCTCATTGCCTGGAATAACCTGACCATTTTATCTCAAATCTACGCTCCAAAAGATTGCTCCTATTCCTTGTCTCAGTCCTGAATATTCTCACTCTGCTCCTCCTGTCTGATCTCTCCTGATCTTTTTATCTCTGCTAGCAGTTGGTATTCCTCTCTCTGCTCCATTCTCTCAAGTCTCTCCGCTCTCTTCTTTGTGTTATTTTTAACCTCAAATTCTAGTCTTTTGGTTTTAGTCCTCTGCCTCAAAACTTGAAATCTTATCACGGTTAAAAGCCAAAAACTCACCAAAAAACTAAAAATCTGCAAGATGAACAAACCAACAGGAGCAACCAATTACTTCCACCAAGTTGCCTTAAAGGCTGCTGTCAATTCCATACCCCTTGACAACAACAAAAAATACTCTATATGGAGAGACAAGATGCCTATAATTTTTGATCTCAAGGAAATCAAAGATGCTATTACAAGGAAAAAAGGACAAATATCCACCAAGCAGGTCCAAGAAATCAGGGCACTTATCCTTTCAAAGCTGGACAGCACAATGCATGCCAATGTGGTCAGTTCAACTAACTTCAACTTGTCAAAATTACTCTGGGCCAAAATAACTTGTTGATTTTCTTTGTCCAAGACGGCCACCCATGCCAAAATATTCAACTACTTTCTTCACATCAACTTTAACAAACACACCATTGACAGTTTTGTAACTGACACAAAGAAGATCCTCACTAGAATGAATGATGTGGGTATAGAGCTTCCCTACAATACCCTTGCCTACCTATTCCTCTTCAAATTTTTGCCTGTCCTCAAAAATCTCAAACAAAAAATTATGCACATGGAGAAATTCATAATGATTGATTTGGTATTCAAGAATCTATTTCAATATAATAACAAACATAAGGCTCAACAGAAGGAGACCAAAAAAACGTCCAATGTCTCTCTAGTGACAACAAGGCCTCAAACAGCAAAAGAAGATAAGAAGCTGAGAATGCAATTTAAAAAAGGCTACCACTATCCCAATGCTCCTCATCCTGAATCCTTGTGTTTCCATCTAAATCCTCAAATTTCCCCCAGTTGGTGGATTGAACAACAAAATGAGTGGAAAAACAAGAATAAGAAAAAATAACCAACCATCAACTATCATGCTCTCCTGAAACTCTGGCTCATTGCAGAAAAAACTCCCAACCTCCTCTTGGACTCTGGCGCAAACATAAATGTGTTTAATTATCACAAATAATTCACAGACATCAAAATGCAAGTGGAACATGAAGTGCTTAAGACAGTGTGGTGTTTGTTTATGGATGCAAGTTGGAATGGGTTGCGCCCTGCCCGCTCAGCAGTAGCGTGTGGCTCAGCAGTGGCAGCGCGCTCAGCAATGGGTGTGGCTTTGCTGCAGAAAGCCACGCTGCGGGTCCAGCAGCAGTCAAGTTGGGATCAGCATCCAGAGACGCGGGGTGGACCGGATTGGATTGGACAGATTGTGTGTCTTGCAAAGAGTGGATGTACCTTGGATATCTCAAATGGCATGTTGGGCGCATCCAGACATGCGCGGGGGGCTCCAAGTTGGGCATTGCGCAAGGGCCACATCATGAGAAGGAAAAAAGGGGTGGATGTAATGGCAGGCGGGCGATACAGATGGATATGGGGTAAGGGGTATGGGATATGGATCATGGGATGGGGTTGGAAGGATAGATTTGGGCTAGGGTTCTGTAATTAGGGGTCGTATTTCATTATTCTTATTTGCTTGTGGTTTTACCTAGGTTAGGATTGAGGGGAAGGTTAATTAAACTGCACCCTGAAGCGGAGTGTGGAGATATCATCATTGGATCATTATAGGTTTTTGGAAGGATCTTACCCTCATTTCTCTATCTCTCAGTCAAAGGGTGAACAGTTGCACTCAGTGTTTACAGACATAAGGGACCAATAACTTCCAAACTTGGGAACCATTAAAGGAGAAGTCCTCTTCTGAATTCCACATCTGGGGGTCTGGCCGGGAAGTGACCTTTTGTTCCTTGTCTCTTGAAACTAACAAGTGTGATGTCCCAGTACCTCCATCAACCATCTTGGGGTAGGATAACGCAACCCCCACTCATCTCCCTCCTCCTCCTCCTCCTCCTCTGGCTTCTCAGAAGCAACCCTTATCAGGGGCAGGATACGGTGTCCCTTGCTCCAACAACGGCGCTGATCATAAGCCTGTCCGCATCATGCTCTGGGACTATCCACACATTTGGTTCAAAACTGAGGACGTTGAGTGATTCCTTGTGCGGTACAAAGGAATTGCCAACATGGAAGATGAGACGGGTTTGGATAAAGCTCATATTTTTGTCCTCTTCATTACGGACAAAGAGAAGCTTTGGGATGTGGAAGAGATGGAAGGGTATGCGGAACTTGATTGGCCAAAACTGAAGGCAGAAATCTTGATGCAGGGGGGAAGGCTCAAACCTTGTTTTTGGGAAAGCAATTTTGAGCAAGCCATGGTGGAAGCAAGCACAAAGGGTGGAGTCTGGACATGGGCGCAATTGGGGGAGTATGTAGCAATGTTTGACTGGATCTATTGCTACCTGGCGAAGAACAAGGTGATATTGAGGAAGACAGGGCGATGAAGATGGCGTTTGTTGGAGGACTTGGTCCCCAACTCCATGGGAGGTTGCAGCAGCACTTGTACAACAACAACTTGGAAAAGAGGTTGTTGGATGGGAGTATTGCGCTGCTTCTGGAAATCCTTATCATCCATTGGGCGGTGAAAAGAAAGTTGGACATGGAGGAACTGATGGAGGACACGGTAAGGTCATTCCCAACGGAGTCAAAGAAGTTGGCTTCCCACACTACAGAAGCACCAATGCAAGCTCTGGTCGTGGGCCCCTTGAAAACAGAATGCGCTCTGGCAACACCACTGACAACAAGCCCAGAGATTATCAAGATGACAGAATTGATGAAGGATTTATGGATCTTCCTGAGTTGACTGTTGTCAGAGCCGCACAATCCGCCTCCTCACATTGGGGGACTGCTTCTGCCGTCAAACCTTCCCGCGCTGCAGTTATGCAATTATTGCAGGGACAGAGGGCATTGGTGGCCAGGGTGAAATAACATGAAAAAGGACCTAAAGGTGGAATTTCTTTGACCGGTGGGAATGGGATTCATGTTTCCAATGGGCAAGCGGATCTCCACAGAACCTGGGAATACAACTGCCATGGAGCAATTGCGCGCGCAAGGACAGAAACAGGTGGTAACTGCTCAAGCTTTGCTGGGGATTGTCACTGGTCCCAGGATATGGAAACCACCATGCATGGAAGCAGAAGTGAGGGTATTAGCATTGGAGGAGCCGTCAGTGGTGGAAGGGATGGATGTGGATGCCAAGGAATGGGTACCACAGGCAGCTCCTAAGCCAATCACGCACGTTAAGGAAACAGATAGACAGCCAGTGAATCTGGTGGGGAAGAAGAAGGCGGTGGAAATTGTGTGCAAAGTGATGGAGAATGAAACAACTATTCCCTTGACCTTGAAGGAGTTGGCGGCGGTGTTGCTGGTGGTAGTAGATGAGATGGTTCAAGCGCTGAAGGATTGCAGACACAGTAGGATCCCTCCAACGGTGCAGCGGGTGAACTTGGCTTGGGATGATGCGGAGCGCAAGCTAGCCGGGATGAAATCAGTTTCAACTCCACTGGCTTACGTTCCAATGAAGATTGCCGGAAGGAAGGTGTGGGCGCTGGTGGATAGCGGTTCTATGTTGAATCTCCTTCTCCAATGGAGCTTTGTGCGCTTAACAGCGGGGCATGTTGCCTGGACGGGGTTGAGGTTGCAAGGGTCCGTAAACCACTTTATTTTCTATTTGTTGATTGCGGGGAAGCTATTTTAGGATGGCCATTCATGTTTGGGTTCCAAGAGCAAATGACATTTGATCTAGAAGCAGGGACGGAAGCGTTGACGGTGGAAGATTCTTCTGGCAGGCAATTCAAAACCACAATCTGTGATCAGGGGTTGGAAAAGGGGATGTGGGATTTGGGAAGAGAGGAGGAGGAGGACCTTGGCGCGGAGTTGGTTTGCAAGGGTGGACTGGGGGTGGATTTTGACTAGTTGGCCAAGGTTACCGCATGGAGCAAGCTCTAGCTTTGTGTGGGTGGTTGACTAGCAAGGAGCATGTGGGAATTGGGGAAGAAGCGCAGGACGCGCAGTGGCTGGAAGACTTACAGCTTTTTTGGATAGAAAAGGGGACCACAACGCCTATACTTCTTCCAAGGAAAAGCCCCGCGTGCGGTTCGCGTCCGGCAGAGTGAAAAATTGCAGACTTCTGGGGAAAGCAGTCAAGCTGGGGGGGGAACAATGGATGAATAGGGGATATGATTGGATTTGGTGAGGGGGTGCTCTAGCCGGTTCACAGCAGGAACAACTAGACACCCCAGAATGTTTGTTTTCTTATTTCCTTCTCTCTGGATTGGCTTTTGGGATAATTGCTGGCTAGGATATGAGTTTATTTTGGGTACGGGCACGGCGCAATTCTGGGTCTGCATATGCAAGGACAATCCCCGCATTCTGGAAGCAAGTGCATGAACAATTTCCAATGGATGATTCAAGGAACTAGGAAAGCACGTGGCGCGGAAGGAATGTGGGTCAAAGAGCAAGGCGCAGGCTTGGCAAAGGGTTGGTGCCTAAAAAAAAACCTCTTTAAGTTTTCTTTGGTTATCTTATAGATGAAAGGTATGGATGGGGCGCTTTGTATTCTTTGGTGTGATGAAGTGATGCAAAGGGGAAGGTGGGGGTAGGTGAGATAGTGGAGGATCTCTGGGGACAGAACTCAAGTTGCGGGGGGATGTGGTGTTCTTTTATGGATGCAAGTTGGAATGGGTTGCGCAATGCGCGCTCAGCAATGGGTGCGGCTTTGCCGCAGCAAGCCAAGCTGCGGGCCCAGCAGTAGTCAAGTTGGGCTCAGCATCTGGAGACGCGGGGTGGATTGGATTGGATTTGATGGATTGTGCGCTGCAAGATGTGTGGATGTACCTTGGATATCTGGAATGGCGCATTGGATAGATGCGGACATGCGCAAGGGGCTCCAAGTGGGGCGCGGCGCAAGGGCCGCGTAATGAGAAGGAAAAACTGGGTGGACATAATGGCAGGAGGGACATATGGATGGATATGGGGTAAGGGGTGTGGGATATGGATCATGGGATGGAGTTGGAAGGATAGGTTTGGGCAAGGGTTCTTTACTTAGGGGTTTTATTTCATTATTCTTGTTTGCTTGTGATTTTACGTAGGTTAGGGTTGAGGGAAAGGTTACTTAAACGAAACCCTCAACCCGGGTGTGGAGATATCATCATTGGATCATTATAGGTTTTTGGAAGGATCTTACTCTCATTTTTCTATCTCTCAGTCAAAAGGTGAACAGTTGCACTCAGGGTTTGCAGACATAAGGGACCAATAACTTCCAAGCATGGGAAGCATTAAAGGAGAAGTCCTCTTCTGAATCCCACAATGGGAAAACTCAAAGCTAATCTCAAAATCCTTTGAAAGGGAACTGTAGGACTTGAATGGAAAGATTCAGTTATCACCCTAGCAGACTGCGTTTTCCTACCCAATATTGTGGAAAACCTCATCAGTCCCGTTCTCCTTGCCAAGAAAGGCTGCTGTTTAACTCAAAATTGAGACAAATTCTCTTTCAACAAGAATTGGATGACTATTCTCAATGGATTGATTTGAAATAATCTCTTTGTAATTGAAAAACCCCAGACAATGGGTTCAAATAATGTGGTCAATCACATCAATCAATCTTCTCACAATTCCAATACCTCTCAATCTCTGATGGACATCCACAAGATGTACGGCCACACCTCAATCTCCACTCTCCAACCTATCTTAAAGGATCTTTTCCCTAGAGACAAAATAAATCAATTTCAATGTGATGCGTGTGCTCAAAGAAAAATCACACACTCCTCTTTCCCAGCCGTTTCTACTCAATCCAATCTCCCACTTGAGCGCATTGATCTTGACTTGGTTGGGCCCATTACTACCCAATCAAAGTCTGGCCATTGCTACATGTTGACTCTGGTTGAAAACCCCTTGGGCTACCTTGCTGCTTTTACTCTGCATTCCCAGGATGAAACCCCCAAAACAATCATCAATATACTCAAAGTCAAATGCAAAAGACTCAAATACTATCCCTCCAAAATTTACTCAGACAAAGGCACTGAATTCTCAAACACCATGCTTAAGGAATTTTCCAAAGCAAAAGAAATGAAGATACTCAACTCTGAACCTTTTCATTCTCAGCATAACGTCCAAGCTGAAAGAGAAAATCAAACTATTGTGGAGTCAGCCCAATCTACCCTTTCCTCCTCCCAATTACCCAAAAATTACTGGCACATTGTCACAAGAAGCTGATGCTTCATGCTCAATCAAATACCAAGAGAAGTTAATCATCTCTCTCCCTGGGAGCTTATGTTTGGTAAGAAGCTCCCTGATAAATACCTGAGAAATGTAGGTCCTCCTCTGGTCTAACTGGCAAACCACATCCAAAAAAGACGCCTATCAATAACCAAAACAAAAAACTCAAAAACCCCAATGTTATGGTTTCCACCGCTATTACAAACCTCCTTTGTACAAGGCCCCAGGGAAGTGTCCAGAATGGCCCAAGTGGGATAAGGCTTTGGAAGAAGAACTAAAATCTATTGAATCACAGGAATTACGGGAAGAGTACTATGGAACACACAAAAATATTCTAAACACTACGTGGGTCTTCAAAGTGAAAGAAAATTGTCATGGAGAACCTGTGAAATACAAAGCAAGATTATGTGTTCAAGGGTTTGATCAAGTCCTGGGAATTGAATTCAATGAAGCCTGGGGGCCTACAGGCAAACTTGGCTCACTGTGTATTGCTCTTCTGTATGGTCTGAAAGAGAAGATGACATTCACTCAGTTTAATTTCAAGGGCACCTTTGTACATGCCCCTCTAAATTAAACGGTTATTATCAAGAATCCTGAAGGCTTACACAGAAAATCCCCATATCTCAAGCTGAAGAAATATCTATATGGTCTCAAGCAATCTCCCAAAAATTGGTACAAAACACTGACCTTTTGGATCAAATTTCAAGGATTTCAATAATCAAGCAGCGACCCATGTCTATAAATCAACACCAACTCAAAAGGAGTCCTCTACTTCCATGTAGATTATGTTATCAATGTTGAAAGAAACAAGACCTTCAAGTTCAATTTTCTTAATAGATTCAAGAATTCCTCTTGTAACCCCCAAAATACAATCCTTGGAATGCTGATGGAAGTGGATAATGATCAAATTCTACTTAGCCAACCTAATCACATAGATTGCGGTTTGGACAAATTAGGCCTCACAGATTGTAGAGACACTCACTCACCACTCACTAAAAATCTGCACCTTGAACCAGCCTTGGATGAAGATCACAAGGAGTTTGTAAAACTCAAAATAAACTTTTGATTTGTCACCAGACTTCTTAATCACCTCACTCAGTACAATTGGCCCACACATTGCATTTTCAGTCTCATATATGGCAAGGTTTAATGCCAAACCTGGCATGCACCATTGGAGGGAAGCGCGCAAGGTCTGGAAGTACCTCAAGACTACAAAGAACCTCAAACTTATCCCCAGTTATAATCCCGGGGAGGAAATGATTTCTGGCTATAGTGACCCTACGTGGGGAGATTATCCAACCTTGAGGAAATCTCAAACCTGCTTCATTATATTTCACTATGGCAGTCCTGTTGTCTGGAACTCCTCCAGGGACAGTAATGTCACCTACTCCTCTATGAAATCTGAACTCAATTCTCTCCTTGACTTCTTCCTTGAGCTCAAGTGTATTACCCACTTAGTAAGTAAGATTTATCTATTGCCCAAGATCAAGCCCATTATATACATTGAAAACAAAGGGCTGGATGAAAAAATCAAACGCTTTGGGTCGCACTCTAGATCTTGCCATATCAACATTAAGACCAAAGGCTTAAGAGAAGATTACAACAATTTGGAGTACAATCTGTCCCTCATCTCTACTAAATAAATGGTTGCCAACTCCTTAACTAAGGCGTCCAGCCATAACTCCCTCCACCTCCTTCAAAAATCTATTTTTTCCCCTGTCAACATTTAATAAGTCTCCTCTTGTTGCCTTACCAGTCACAAGGGGTGTTGAGATCTCAGTTTGCTTGCATTCCGTCTCCTGCGCTCCTTTGGGGTGAGGAGACTCCAACATGAGAGAACTCACTCTATATCTGATCACTCCTCAAGCTCCTTCTTTCAATTGGCTTCTGGACCCAACTCTTCTTGGGGACTCAACTCTTGTTTTCTCTTCTTCCGCAAGCCTGCTACCAATACTGTTCTTCTTCATTTTGTCTATTTCCTTTCTCCTTCTCTTTTTGTATTTCTTGTTTTCTTTTTTACTCTTCATGTCTCTTGAAACTCTCCTCTTCATACTTATCACAGTTGTCCTTATCAAATCAGCCAAAGCTCCTCTCTAAATTTCTGCCTGGTAAGACAACTCACTATTCATCTTCTCATTGCCTGGAATAACCCAACAATGTTACCTCAAATCTACGCTCCAACAGATTACTCCTATTCCTTGTATCAGTCCTGAATATTCTCACCCTGCTCCACCTGTCTGATCTATCCTGATCTTTCTATCTCTGCTAGCTGTTGGTATCCCTCTTGAGCTCTTCTCCATTCTCTCAAGTCTCTCCGCTCTCTTCTTTGTGTTATTTCTAACCACAAAATCTATTCTGTTGGTTTTATTCCTCTTCCTCAAAACTTGAAATCTTATCAATAAATAAAAAAAAAACTTGGAAAAGAAAATAAATTTTGGGCATAAGAAAAAAAACTCAATAAGAAAAAAAACCTGTTTCATTATCTTCAAGAATTATCATCCTTTTTATAAACTTCAGAAACCAGGAACAGGGTGGAAAATTATAGGGGGTGTACTTTTCTTGGTGCCACTACATATTCCCCCCCCCCTGGTATGTGACATAGTGGTGTCTACAGTGAGGCCAATTGCCATAGGGAAAAAAACATTCCTCCATCCCAGGGCCTTTGTGAAAATTTTGCCCCGTTTATTTTCAGTCCAAATAAACCCCAAATGCACCTTTCCCCTGAAGACTAGCTTGTTGATAGCATGAAACTTCCACTTAGAACGCCAGTAATTCTTCTGAGTTGCACAGCTGATTCTGATATGGATTTTCAACCCGTCATTCAAAAGCAAGGTAGGTAGTTTGATGAAGCATAGTAAATACAATAGAGAGGACAGCCAAATTTGATCCTTAAAAGCTATAAAGAGTGCCATTTATTTGGCTTGAAATGTTGATTTTGTGACACAGGTATGTTTTTTAGACAACCATGATAATGGTAAACCAAATATCATTTTGATGAAAACATGGAAATAACTGACCCCTTCACCACCTCAATTTGCATTGGTGAAAGTCTTGATAACTTTGTGTTCCAGCAGCAAACTTGCAACAATAGGTATTTAAAATCAATCCATTTAAACCCAATTGGTATTCATGGAAAACTAGGTCAATAATTTTACAGAAAAAGAGATTTCAGGATGTGTATCAATTGCAAGGTACAACAGGGACCCAATCCTGGAGATGTACGCAAGATTCAATGCCTTGCTTGGATTTAAAAGCAGGCCCCCTGATAACAGAGGATCCCATCCTTCAATGTTGGAGTTTTCAAGAATCAGTATTTTCCAGGTGGGTGCCAGTTGATCCAGACAGAATCCTCCAGACACAGAGCATACCCGTATGCCCACAATACTAAATTAATTTGAATCCCATTTCAGATCCAAAACAGCAGACAGCTTGCCTTGCAGGGGAAGAGTTAGGGCCCCCAATCTCAAATTAAAAACCCCATAATCAACATTAATTGATCACAACAATGAATGGTCAACATTCCTGGCATAGTTTCAAATAGACTTTTGCTCCAAATTTTGCACAAGTCTAATGGTTTCAATTTTGTCTTTGAGGTAAATCTACCAACATATTCTGGCCTTCTTGCTCCCAAACAGGGACTCCTTGATTCTTATTATTTGATTACCTGGGAAGCGCAGACCCTGAGGGGGCTGCATTTAAGCTGTGTGGTCAATGGGAGAGTTCAAAAAAGAACTTTTGACATCAAAATATGCCACAGGCCACTGAAATTTGCATGCCAGGGTAAGCACAGCATTCAGACCTGAAAATTTTGGCATGGGGGCAAAGGTCTCCTCAAATTGAACCCCATGGATTTGCCTGAAAACCTGTACCACAATCATCAATATGTGCTGCAAAATACCACTGGCTGGATTTATTTTCAGGGCATAGACATACTTGCACCCCAGAACTTGCGTATGAGTTTCACAAGTGACAACATCCAACACTTCCAGATCATCCATCATCTGTAGCTAAGCTTTTTTTGCATGCTGCAAATCTGGGAAGTCTGCTCAGGTATTTTCATCATTGTAGCTGGCGGGAGCATCCAAGAACTGATGATCCATGGAAGATATAGAACTAACCATGGTGTCTTGAACTTCAATTTCCCACAAAACAGCAAATCACCCAGATGTTGGAAATGAATGGCATCTAGAAGGGCATTCAAAAATTGAGAGGTTGTGCGATTTGAAGGGGGGGGTTTTCTTGTCAAAAAAAAACCAAAATTCCCTGTAAAGTCTTCCCAGATTGCAGATCCCACAAGAACCATCCATGGGATTCATCTAAGACCCCAAAATGGACAAGTCCATGAGTGCGTGTGACAAACTTCTTAGTTTTCAGCAGATTGTGCAGATACGTTTGGCAACCAAATACTTGGATCATGATCCAATCACATAGTTTCCAATGCATAAGCTCATAAGGTGTGGCCTCCTTATCTGGATGGACCAATTGGTTGAACACCTAATTCAAGTGATTTAAAGCAAGGTGCCATCAATTAAAAAGCAACTTAGCATTTAGTAAGAAGGTGTGCACCATGTCTAAAAGAGTTTCATTATTCTGCTCATAACTTCCATTCTGATGATGCTCATAAGGCACAGAAAAGTTTTGGCAGATTCCCTTTTTTGTAGGAGCTTATTGAGATGCTTTGAGGCAAATTCCCCGCTGTTTTCTGACATAATTGCCTTAACATTTTTGCCAAATGTGCTCTCAAAAGTGAAAATCCAATCCATCAGGTTTTCTTCTGCAAACACATCACTTGGGATCCCAACTGCATGCACAAACCAAGTGAAAAAATTAAAAATTACCAAACCCAACATTCTCCCTTAAATCCCAACACCAAAAGGGCCAACCAAATAAATGGCTACCACATTGCCAGGGGCATTGGTTATGATCCTGGATTTGGAGACTATGGGGTGGCGTGGGATGTTGGAAAATGAGAAATAGGGGAAAGGGGCTTGATTTGGGAGAGTTTCTTTGCAGGGAAACCCTCTACATTGGTCATTTCAATGATTTTCTGAAGAATTTGTATTTGAATATGGCCCAGAAAGCGATGAAAAAAAATGATTCAATAGGGTAAAAAGCCACCAATGGCCTCAGTGTATTATCATTGTGAGAAGAGAAAGGTAAAAACCATTACTGGCTTCCCCAAACAGAGAAGAACAATGTTTTGGATTGGTGCAGGTAGAATATTCCATTCAAAAAAGAGGTGTCCATAAAAATACTCAAAAGCACCCTAGGAAGACTAGCAATATGTGTAGAAAATATTATTTTTGATAGAAATAGGTTGCCCAAAAACCATAGGTAGGATCATATTGCCTATTCTTTTTCAGAATCCTAACTCTTGTTTTTCACTATGAGATTTGAACCTATTACCTCAACATTCATGATTGATGCTTTAACCACTAAGGTAAGTGCACCATTTCCAGATGGGCCATTGTTCCTGTGCACTCCCAAAGGTTTTTCTTGGATTGACCTTTGAAGACCTGATGAGTCATTTGACAATTCTGTTCAGGCTTTTGGTAACAAGACTTAGAATCCTTGGGTGGAAGTCTGCATAAGAGCAGATTTTGAATCCAACATTCTGCCCGCACAGAATTCATCTTTGGAGGTCACCAAAAGGAACAAATCAACCAGGAATATGTTAAAATAAATGTGGGGTCAGAAATTAAATGTTGTCTTGCCCCAATGTCAAAAAAAAGCCTCCCCTACCACCTCTGGAATAATTGAGATTGCTGCCATGTCCACCTTCTGAGATATTGATTGGCCCAAGAGTGTTGCTAATTTCTTTGGTGCCCACAAAGAATTAGCAAGTTTTGGGCTCTCCAGGGGGGGGTGTTAGATTTTATTTTAAACTTGGAAAGTTGGAGGCGCAATTGCCCCACTCCCAGCACACATTTCAACGTAACTCTGGCATGACCCATTTTTTTCCCAAGCATCAGGAGAATCAGAAATTCACCAAGTGGTAGCTGTGGATTCATTGGTTGAGGAACCCCCATCATTCTTTTGCTTATTCCCTCTTCATGGAAGAAAAAACACTGTTGAATCTGGGGAGAAATGGTCATTGCCATGGTGTTTGGAGTTTGAGCTGTGCCATCAATATTTGGAAACGTGACACCACCTCAACAATTTTGACATCAGTAATGAAAATTTCTGGCTTGGTGGAAGCAATGGCTTCCAATGCACCTGAAACAGAGTCATCAAGGGTCCCCAGAGTAGATTTGGAGGCTAGCAAAGTGAGGTTGTCAATGGTAAACTTAACAAGGTAGCTCTCAAGGTTGGAAAGTTCATTTTTGATTGTCCATTAACACACCACAAGAGCCCAAACATCAGAAGTTTTCAATGCAATGGAGGACCATTCTGAAAGAAGAAAGTACCAGGTAGTGCACAAGAACAAATTTTTCAGGGACAAAAATTCATCCTGGGAAGTCATGTTGATGATGGATGTTTAAAGAAGGGGGTTGATATAGTATTATATTTACAAGAACACCCAATTTCCTGTAGATGTGTCAGAATCCCCTTGGTTCATGGGAAAATATTCAAAAATAATGGTAGTCTGTGATTAAAACTGATGCAGGGCACAGGGACATGCGGGGTGGTTTCTATAATCCACTAGAAGCAAAGTCAAAATATTCTTGGCCATCTGAATCCATTGCAGGCAGTCTTGTATGACTGATGAACTAGCCAGCAATGCCAGGATTAATTTTTCAAGGATATCCTGCATAAAATTTCCATCATGGGAGGCCAGAAAATCATTCCAGGCAACTTTAGGAGTGGTCTCCTTGCCAGACTGCCTATTGTCACTTGGAAGGGAGGAGAGCTGGGGTCAAGAAAAAGGAGGCAGGGGCTAATGGGTTTGTGGATATATCCCCCTTGACAGTATTTAATCTCTGAAAAGACAAAGGGGTTTCAGAAAAGAGTGAATTCAGCAAAGATGAAGTGGAGGAGCGCTTGTATAGCAGAAAGCTAGCACAAGGAAAGCTAAAATGCTGGAAATAGATGTGTAGAGTGGCGGGTATTTTTCTAGGCCTGACCATAATGATCCTGGGGGAAGAAGGATATTCAAGGGTTCAAAGAAAAAATTTGTAGGGATAAAAAAACACAAAGGTGGTTTTATAGTCCTATTCTGGGGGTAAAACAAGGAAAGAAAGTATATTTATTAGGATATTAACCTGTTTGACAAGTATATTTTGTCCCCCAGGGAATAAAATTGCATGTTCTAATTTTAACCATATATGTTTTTATAAAATACATATTTTGTTTTTTGAGGACAAGTAAACCCATATGTCAATTAATTTAATTTGATATTTTGGAAATCTAATGATTTGAATAGAAAAATTGTGAAATACTTCTAAATCTATATTTGATATTCTCAAAACACTCAACCCATTCCCTTTTGATCCTTATTCAGTTGTAGGAATAGTTTGGCCTTATTACTCTACCAACATTGCCGGCTAAGCATTCACCACTGAATCAAACATAAATACAAAAATCAAGGATGTGCCTTAGTGGATAACTGGTGCCCAAAACAGGGTTGAGATGGAACTACTCATGTTTTTGATGGAGGGCACCAATCTGACCTGCGGCTGAAATCTGCTTGAAAATTGAACATCTAAAACTTTTATCAACTGTAGTTTATTCACTAATTGGATCTCTAAACTTGTGAAATCCTACTCTTGATTCATTCTATCCAAATTGCACATTCATCTAAATTTTTCCTATCATTCATCCCTTGAACCCCTGACCATAGTATGTTCAGAGCCAGAATTCTCTGGGGTGTCAACCCCAAAGGATTGACCAAAGAGGCATGGCCTCATTCAGTGCTGTAAAAGACCAGTACCACTGGATACTAGTGAATAAGTAATCAAAAGAAACAGAGACCCATGAAGGCATGCAAAAATGCTTAAAAATTCACTGGTTTGATGTTTTAACAGTCCAGGAGAATCAGGTTGGTTTCCTGGAATTTCTGGTTTGAGCCTAGGAACCAAAGCCAGAAATAGCATTGATTTGAGCATGTTGGGAGAACAAGAATGCTTCCATTGCAATTCAACACAAAAAAAAACAGAGAATAATGGTTTAATGTAAGCTAACCCCAATGGGTGTGTAGCTGTTCCCCCTTTAGGATAAGAAATGGATCATAACATAGAGATAATGGGAAGATACAGGCTAATGGTGGGTCCTCCCAGGATTCTAAGATGGGAACAAGGTGAAGTTCAGCTTTACCATGAAAGGGGAAATGGTTTCTGGGGGACGGAGTATAAAAGGGCACCTTGTTTCAAGCCTTGTTTTTTTGGTCACCCCCATTCTTGACAGCCTTTTTCATTGGGAGGAGAAAATAGGAAAGGAACAAAATAGATAGAGCAATATTATACATAGAAACATATTTTCCACTAGAATAGAATTATTCTGAGCCCTCTTGCCTACCATCTCTAATTTTCTGTTTCTCTCTTGAAAAGAGAACCATTCATCACCTCCACTGCAAACCTGAATCCTAGAAGAGAACCCTTACAGTGTGCTCCCTTTTCAATATAATTCTTTCAGATTAACATTCAAAGCCACTCATAAAATGATCAAAAAAAATGACATTGAATAGATAGAATAAGAGTAAGCAAAATTTCTCAAGCTATGAAGGAAAATTTGTCCTACATCCCCCTGTTAAGTGGTTCCAACAAATTTCTCACTTGGTTTCAAAAGATGACTATCTTACTGCAACACAAGAAGCTCATAGACATCTCTAGCACCAACCCAGGACCAATGATGGTGCCAAAAGTGATATACCAAATGATTTAGGCTTCCTGGATCATTTTCCAAAGGATGAGTGATAGTGTTTAAAAAAATTCTTTGAATGATTCTAACAGTTGCAAATAATGTGAAATCTGGAAAAAGATAGAGGAAGAATATGTGATGGCCATGCCCTATGCAACAACCAGAATCCTGAACAAGTGGGAAAATCTTCAATATTGCAGTGGCATGAACACATACTTGGATTAAATGGAGAGATTTTCAATGCAATTAAGCAAAATTGGTTTCCACCAACCCAAGGAATCAATATGTGTTACAAACCTTGTGCAGTTGGGAGAAAAATAAACTGGATAATTGGAACACATGCTTTAAGAAAAGAATGCAAACAGCTTTTCCAAGTTCCCAATCTGCAGGCTTAAGGCACTATTCAGTAATAAGACCATCCATAAGGTCTCATAAATTCATATTTTTGGGGTAGATTGTTTTTAATAAGGGACAAAATTCCAAACAACAAAAATAACAGACTGTGCATTGATATCAACAAAAGTCTCTTCACATTTTAAATCAGGCACATAATTTTCTCACTTGCCAACAGGATCAAGTTCATACCAGAAAATAATACTGCATGTTCCTTTGCAAAAGCAAGCGCATCAGTAGTGTGGCATATTTGACTGGAAAGTGCCAGCTTGAGATGGCTAAAAAATACTCTGGGGATAGGTATCAAACAGGTCCATTTGTGCCCAGTTTTTAATGAAAGGAAACATAAGAAAACTAACTTTCAAAACACACTTTCACCAGGCATAGAATCTAATTGATATGATCCATACCAATATATGTGGCCTAGAAAGCCCATCCACAAAAAGACGTGCACAATTCTTCCTCATTATGATAGATAAATTCAGCAGATACCTCCACCTGACTGGTAAAAAGCAAGGGAGACACCTTAAAATCAATCATGGCATACAAGCACCTTGTGGAAAACCAAAAAAGCAAGAAAATAAAAAAGATCATAAGAAAAAGTGTTGGCAAGTTCATCAGGGCCACTATGAGGTATGAACTGCACCTATGCAGAATACAGAACAATATTGCACCTACTTAAACTCTGCAAAATAATGGAATTTTGGAAAGGGGAAACTGAACCATCATCAATGTGAACCATTGCCTCCTACTGGGGTGAAACTTGGCTAAGGAATGGTGGGGAAAGGCAAACCTTGTGGCTGCTAAAATCACAAATGATCTTCCCTCACTTTGTAAAACAGGGGCAACCCCACAAAAAACTAATTCTAAATAAAAAATAAAATTTTCACTTCTTCCGGGTCTTTGGATGCAGGGCCTTGTTGGTCATAAATAACCACTTAATTAAATCAAAATTCTCTCAAGCTTCATGGAAGGGGTGTGGTTGGATACGGCCATGACTGCATGTGCTATAAAATCCTCAGGAAAATAAATATGAAATAAATCAAGAGTTCCCACGTGTAATTTGACAATTCAACCTTCCCCAAAGCAAAGGCTTAAAACAAATACCTAAGAAAAAAGTCTTGCAATAGAGTTTTAATTTGAAACACTCTGCTGTTTCCATTCAACAAATAAACTGAGGAATCACTGGGTTGGAATTGGGAAAATGAGACAAAAAATGAGCCTAGCATTGAACAGGAAAGTTGCAAAAACATTTAGCCTCCTGGATGCCAAGGTCCTTGCTAACTTTTGGCTACCAGAGATGATAGATTAAAGAATAAAAATATTTTTCAAAATTATGCAGCAATTATCCCTTAAAATATGGATATAAAAATGCAAGTTGGATTGTTTTGTTTATTGGTTATTGATAATAATAAATAAAATAATATATATATATAAAAGAGGGGCAACAGTAGTATACTGGGGATCTTTAACACCTCTTCTTCAGGGAACTAACTTTGTAATTAGTGCACCTGGTCACTTAAGAACCTTTATTAATAATATTAAAAGGATTTATTTCCAAAAGAGTATATATAAATAAAATATATAATGGATTGGCTGGACCTTGTAGTAGAGCAGCCAAGGCACAGAAGAGATAAATTGATTACTGGTTAACTTTTATCTTCCTTAGGTACCTGAATTTCTTTATACTAGACAGTTGCAATCCCCTTTGTTGGGTTAGAGGATGTTTGGCGGCATAAATGTTGTTAAAAGGGTTTTTGGATGGGGAACAATTATCAGAATAAAGCCATAAATCACTTACTTATCTCTTATAATTAATTAATAACATTTGAAACGTTAGTGGATGTATATTTTACTGTTTCTTGGGTCCAAACATCATCCAAAGGTATCCTTATTTATGCCTTTTTGTGTCCAGCCTTTCCTTCTAAGGGTAATAGGGGCCAAAGTTGACGGGTTCTAAGGCTAGCAGGGTAACCAGTGGTTGCTCAGCATTTATCCTTGGTGATTTAGAAAGGCTGTAAGCTAGATCTTCAGGCTATGGGAGTTATTTCCAATAATAATTTGAGAAATTGCTTGGGAAAAGTGCTCAATTATTCTCATTAGTTCACTTAATTCAATAATTTTATCAGAAAGTCATAGAGTTGATGGAATATCCTCACTTTTAGAGACTCTACATAAATATTGATGTCATAAAATTCCCAGTTATACAGCTTTGAATGGGCGTTAAGTTCCTGTGAAGTTGATAATTATTCATTTTTGAAATTTATTTTGTTTATGAATGTTTATTTATAAAGGATACTTCCTCTGGTACTTGATCAAATATTTTTACATAGTAAGTTTCCTGGGAATATCACAGAAATTTTGGTTTTCTGAAGTTTTGATATATGTCACTTCAAGTGAGCTAACCAGGTATCCAAAGTTGTTAATAGTCTTTTTCAAGGTTTTGTATATTTATTTATATAATTTATTTAAATATGTAAATTCATTTCTTTATGTACTTTTAATTTAATTTTCGACATATTTAACCATACTCTACCCGCGGAGATATTTATTGAATACACTGTATTTCTCAATGTGGGTAGAAGCATGTTTGAAAAGTAACTTGACGCCACTGTAGCTTCTTTTGACAGCGGATGTTGCAGCTGTCTGTGGCGTAGTCTGGGAGATGCGCTAATTTTGCCAGCCTGGGGCTGCGTGTCTGCTTTTAGAGTTATCTGGACAGCTGAATGTCAGAATTCACGCACGGGTACATAGCTGCTGCAGCTGGGTGTAGGAATTTTGACAGCAAAAATTTCCACACATAACTCCTAAAATATACACAATTTGAAAATTATGAATGGATTTTAAGTGTGAAACCTACTCATGGCTATTAACGTGAGACATTCAGATCTCCAAAAAAAGGGAACTCTGGTGGTGTTTTTGTGTTAATTTCATACACTTATTTAAAAATATAAGGAGTAGGAATTCAAAGGAGGGGTCAGTGAGTGATCCTACCTTATTCTGGAAGGAAAATCCAAATATTCAATAATAATTTTTTTTTCTAACTCCTTAGAAGTGTTTTTATTTATTTTGTATTTTTGTTATTGCTGATACTTTTGATAGGTTTCTCTTTAAACAGTAGCAGGCTGAAAACAAAAACAAAAATCAGCCAGAAAATGGCCTAGGCTTGTTCTTAAACCTCTGTGACCCCCAACCCTCATACAAAGTGAGATTTTGGAGAACTCCATACAAAACTACCCATGCAGTTGTCACCAGGTGGGCCCAGCAGTTTCATTGATGGCAGCACCTCAGGACACAAGGAATAATAAAAAAGCCATGATCTTTGACAATTAAAAAGAATTTTGGCTGCAGAAAATCAATATATCCAAAAAAATGCAAGACCACAAAGTATGGGTGGAGAAAGAACGGTTGACAGGAGACAAAACTATCTCATGAAATTGAGTATAAAAAACCAAACTTGGGCCAAACAATGACATACTTGAGAGGAAGGCAAGGATCTGCAACCAAGGCTCCTTCCAAATGCAAAAATGGAATTTCAATCTTTGCTTCACCCCAACCAGTTGAATAGCCACTCTGTGTTTTCTATTCTTTCTGGCTGCAAGATTAGGGCTGAAGATCCACCAACTAAATTTGAGCAGAGAATTCTTAACCTGCCCTCTGGAAAAGAAAGTTACACTAAGTTCCCCTCCTGGGTATCTTGAGAAGAAGGGAATGGTTCCCAAGGATAAGAAGGCTATCTGTGGGCTAAAATAATTGGATCTGTTTTGGTACCAGTGGCTGAGCAATATCATGACAAAAATTGGGCTTTCCATTGAAATAAATGACACTTGTATGTTTCAAAAATGATATTTGAATGTAGTGGAACATGGGTGTTTTCACACATTGATAAATTAGTGATAATCAGCCACAATCTGCTCCAGTTCAAGGCAGCTATCAAATGTGAATGAAAAATAAATTACCTAGGAAAGGCTGAAATCCTCCTGGGAACGCACATTGAAAAAATTCCAATAGCAATCACAGTACATCAGTTGCATTAAATCAACCAAAATTTGTGGGAGTTTGGCGTGGAACAGGATTCCCCAGCCAAAATGCCAATCAGTCCTGGCACTGATATTACAGAGTCCACAAATGAGGAATGCAAGAAATCCCTAAAGAAAGGGACCAATTACCAAGAAATGATTGTTTCACTAAGCTACTTCAGCATACTTACTTGGCCTGACATTTACAAAGTTGTCAGCCTCCCATTTCAGCAACTTTAGAATGCAGGAGTTAAGCACTGGTTGGTGGCAACACAAGTATTCAGATAATTAAAAGCTAAAATAAAGAAAGAACTTTTATATTTCAAACACACCAATACCAACCCATATTGCTATGTTGACTCACATTGGGAAAATGGTTGCAAGAACAGGTAATCCAGCTCAGGCATTCTGGACCTCATGGGGAGTCACATAATTTCATGGAAGTCATACCAACAGCTGGAAGTCACCCTATCAACCATGGAGTTCAATTATAAGGCTCTGAGAGAAAGGTTAAGGAAGCAATGTGGATCAGAAGCCTTGTCAAGGAATTAACTAAAAGGGAAGTCAAAAAAATAAAAAATATTTCACAGAAAACAAAGGCACTTTTGATCTGGCTAGAGCTTAGGAAAGCCAAAAAAGCTTCTGCAGGAAGAAAATCAAAATACAGCTGCATTTAATATGGAATTTGGTTATGGAGAAAGCCATTGAGATCACACACATTTTAAAAAACAGGAATCTGGAATAATTCCTGACAAACCCACTTCCACCAGATGGAGTAAGCAGAATCATGCACCAGTTTCAGGAAATAAAGGCCATTACCTCTTCTAGCACAGGAGGATGTCAGATCCATGATCCTCCAGAGCTTCAACCCCAAAGGATCTCCCAAAGCAGAATGGCTGCATTCAGCGCTGCAAAAGACCAGTACCGCTGGATAAAAGTGAGGCAGTAAGCCACATAAACAGAGAGCCATGAAGGAATTAAAAAATTCTGACCCATAGCCTGCCTTCATGTCTTGAAAGGCCAGGAGAATGAGGTTGGTTCTGCCAGAATTTTTGGTTTGACCCTAAGAACCAAAGACACAAATATCTTCAAAGTGATCATGTCAGGAAAACTATGAAACTTAAATTTCAATCCAAAAAAAAAAAATAAAAACAAATAATAGTGGTGTCCTGTGATCTAACCCAAATGGGAATTTAATTTTTACCCCTTTGATATAAGAAGTGAAACCAAACATACATATAAAGGAAATATACTTCCATACTTACCGGCTTGTTACCTCATGCAAACAGCCCCTGGCCCCTCATATGTGCCAGATGGGAGCCAGGACTCACCTGGTTTTGGTCTCAAACTCACATGGGGGGATTTAACCGGCGGGCGGGCCGCCTCCCTTATAAGGCAGGTCTGCCTGAAACTCTCAAATGCTACCAAGGTGAAGCTCAGCTCCACTGTGAAAGGCAATTTGGATTCCAGGAAATGGAGTAGAAAAGAGCACCCAGTTTCAAGCCTTGTGTTTTTTTTCACCCTCATTATTCACAGCCTTTTTTGTTGCAAGAGGAAAATAAAAAAGAAACAAAAGACATAGAGAAATATTCCACATAAAAAAATATTTCCTGCTAGACTAGAATAATCCTGAGCCCTCTTTCCTTTCATCTCCATTTTTCTGTCTCTCTATTGAAAAGAACATGATAATTTAAAACCATTTGTCACCTCAAATGCAAACCTGACTCCTAGAAGAGAACCTTAAAGTGTTCTCCTTTGTGGCTGGAATTCCTACAAGTACCAGATTACGTATCATCCATTCTTAAGGATCCTTCAGAATTTTTTCAGATAAGAAACTATTCATTCCACTCAATCACCACCAAGCCTGGGGTTCATTCAACCTAATTGTCATTTTGAGAAATTATTAATTTAGAGCTTGTTGATTATTCAGCTATATTGGTAATTCAGAAGAGCAAAAATCATGGTGATGGTGTCAAGATGAGGCAACTAGAAAGAAACGCAAAAGGGTAAATAAGACAGGCTGTAAAGTAGGTTAGAAAATACCACATACTAAGCATGAAACCCAATACAAATCATCCATCCATAACTTAAACAGAAACCAAGGAAATAAAACTGGTTTCCAGTTAAGCTAACATGAAAAGAAAAGCAGAAACAATAAAAATACAACAGAAAGAATAAAGGTGAATTCAAACTTAGAAACAAAAGAAAAAGCTATTTAAGGATCATTCATTTTTGATTGACTAGTTGGATTTTCATCATTATTTTTATTTCTCATCACTTAAAGAACTGGTAGTAAAAGCCTGTGACTTGGGAAATCAAAGGGAACAACTGTACAGAAAACTGAAATTTTGGAAGTATAATGTGAGTTTAGCTTTCCATCTCTGTTTTATTTAGTTCCACTCCTAAATATTTGTTTTATCTCTTCTTCATCAAGATTTTCTGTGTTGTCTCCTTTCCTTCCTTATTTCTAAATTCCTCATCAGGTGTGTAGCTCCTCTTGTGTTCTATCCTAAAAAATTGTTTCCAATCCATTCTTGCCTACTCACTCTAAGTACAAATTCATAGGTATTTCTTTCTGTCTCTCTGTCATGTTTCTTTATCATCTTTTCTTTTTTTCTGGAAAACTGCAATTAATATTTTCTGTTTTGTATCTTTTTCTTAATCATTTCTATACTAATCATCAGTTGTGTAGCTCCTTGATTCCTCCACTCAAAAATTATTCCATTTGATTCATTCCTACTCACTCTGAGCCCCAATTCATAGGTATGCAGCTCCTCATTTCCTTCCCTCAAACTTTTTTCCAAACCATGCTTGCCTACTCACTCTGAGCGCCAATTAATAAGGCCCAGAAAATCATTCATTCCTCCCATTCAATTAATGAACCTTTTTCACAATCACTAGGACCTATAAGCTCTTTGGCAAAGAGAAATCAAATTTCATTACTTTCCTCCTTACAAACCCTTTGACCCTACTTTGGAGTCACCTGTCCTCATTTGCAAAATTAAGAATGATGTTGATTTGGCAAAACAAAACCAAAAGGATTCCCAAAACAAAAGGCTTACCTTGGCGCAGTAAGGGACCAATACCACTGGGTGTAATTTCACCAGTAAGCCACACAATCAGAAGCCCATGGAAGTATTGAAGGAGTTCTGAACTAAGAATATCTTGGTTTGATGTTTTGAACAGGCCAGGAGAATCTATCCATACAATTGGTGTTATCAATAAGAGCCTAAGTAAAAAAATACATGGAGAAGTGTAAATTGAGAAAACCAGGAGTAATTTTAACTTCCAAAAAAAATCTCAAACAAATTATGAAACTGGGAAATAAAAAGTGCCTATGGGCTAACCCAAATCAACATCTAGTTTCCCTCAGTTAGGAAAAGAGCTAAAACCAGATTGTTAAGAATGAAAAAATCAAGGCCAGGCATGGTTAAGTACCCATTTTTCAGGAGGAGGGCTTGCCAAGCTCAGCCTCACTGTGATTGGGGGTACAGCTTTCCAGAAATTCATATAAAATAGGAATCTATCCTGCGTTTCCGTGTCCAATATCATCTTCCAAAAACTTGTACATAGTTCAAAAGGTTTGTAACAATATTTCGTATGCTAGGAATTGCTCAATTAACCTGATTTTATTCCATTAGTTTCTTTGAGCCTATTTATATCTATCTTTCTCATATTGACAAGACAAATCCATTGCAAACAAGACTGTTTTCAGGTTGCTGCTATTTACAGAGAAGCCTTTCAAAGTAAAAATTACCATAAAACAAGCTTCCTCATATTGCAAAGATAAATCAGTCACAAACAATACTATTTTCAGCTTTCTACTATTTCAAGAGAAACCTTTCAAAGTACCATTAACCATAATATCAGAAAAAATAAAATAGCATCATAAATAATTCAATAAAAATGAAGGAGTAGGAAAACCACAAATATCATTATAGTTTTGGATTACCCAACCATAGTTAGGCAGGGTCAATAATAGAAATAAGCTGTTGTTAGATTGGAAATAGTCCGCTCCCACCCCTTTTTCATTTTTTATGTTTTTCTATCAAATTTTTTGATTTTCTATGTTTTTCTATCAAATTAAACATTATCAAATTTGAATTCCGTTTCTCCTGGCTTAAATCTGGACATAAGACAGCCCAAAACAAACACTAATTATACAAAATACCCACAAGACTTTTTACTTTTCTACTCACCTTGTGCTTATTCCTCTTCCATCACTCAGCAGGTCTGCATTTCTCCATCTTCTTCCTTTTCATCCCCGCATCTGTTGTTTCCATCCATAAACTTCTTTCTTTTTGACCTATGTTTTTCATTCTTTACTTACCCAAATAATCCTTTCCTTTCATATTTTTCTTTCCTCTTCATTTGTCTCAATTACGTTACCTGAAATTGACCCCACCTCATGCTTGTTCCTCCACCATTACTCAGCAGGTCTGTGTTTTCCCCTCTCCTTTTTTGGACCCAAAAAGAGATTTTTTTTGTCCCTAAAAACCTCTCTTTTTTCCTAAGATTTTTATTATTTCATTTCCAAGATAATATTGTCCTTTATTATGACTCTTTCCCCTTCATTTTTCTCAATTATGTTACCTGAAATTAAACTCAGCTTGTTTTTGTTCCTCTGCCATCAATCTGTTAAATAAATTGCTCTTTCATGTACCCTTTCATGCTTTTTCTACTGTTCTTTTCTTTCGTCTTTTGGTCTCTTTCTTTATTCCTTCCTTTCATTCTCACAGTCTCTTCCGCGCGACTCTCATCTCTGTCACGAGCTATCTTATACATGTCATCTTAGAGTCTCATCTGCGCCATTCTCATCTCTGTCACAAGCTATCTTATACATGTCTCCTCACTGTCTCAACTATCCTTCTCTATTGCCTTGACATCTCCTTCCTTTGAAGTCTCTTCTCCTGTTTGTCTTCTTGCAACTCCTTTCTTCTTCATTTCTTTTTGTGTTCTTTTCAAACTATACTCGACTGTTTGAATCTCCTCAAACACAACTCTCAAGTACTCGTCCTGTCAATTTCTGAATGTCTTTTCATCACCACCATTTCATCTCTTATCAGAACTCAAAACCACCTACAGAAGATCTTGACAATCTCTTGACCCTTGTCCATTGCTCAATGTTTGTTCATCTTCTTGACTCCTTCTTTACTTCAGTATTCTTTCTTTTCTTTTCTTGTTTTCTTTTCTCTTTACTGATAATTTTTTCATCTCAGCCCTCTTGATTCTTAATTCATCCAAGCTTTTCCCATTAACTCAACACGGTGAAAAGCCAAATACCGCCCAACAAGCCCAACCAAAGCCATGGAGGGATCCAGCAATGACGGGTTTAGACAAATCATCCTCATTTCATGACTGTAGTTCTGACACTCCTTCAGCTAAACCAATCCAACCTCTTCATCAAACTCACCCTCATATCAAACCCAACTTCACTACTCCTGTACCTTCCACGGGATAGTACTACCTCTGCATCTCTTGCAGTCTCCATCCTCTTCCACCAGCTTTGCCCTCTCCCTGTATGGTATAAGCTCTATGTCCATGTACACCTCACCTGTCATGTGATTCAGTCAACCTTCTCAGGACCTCTCCCTCTCTCCATGGCTTGGTACAACCTTCATCACTCCTCAACCCAATTGGTATATGAGTTAGTACATACTACACTTAGTATATACATAGTACATACTCTCCACTGTCTGTGCAGCCATACTCCCAGGACTCCAGATCAGTACATGTCAAGCCTTCCTGGATAGGCCCATCACCCAATTAGTCAACTGCAGCCTCCAGCCCAATCAGTCAACATGTAATACCATGGGAACTCAAACCTGCAACACCAGCCACTCATCCCTCAAGGCCTCCTTCTCAGCTCTCACATATACTGGCCTCTCCTTCCCTCCTGGACTAATTCCCCCCAAGGAATTAGTATACTACTTCTTACTGGTTAGTCCCTCTGCCAGTAGGTGTCACCTCAGCACAAGACAACCTTCACCCAGCCTGCTTAACTCATATCACCTTGCCCCTTCCTGGTGTTACTCTTATAGGATTCAACAACTCTCTCTTCAGCAACCTCCTGGACTGTTCTTCTCATCCTTCCTCTTCTCATCACTTGTACTCCTCCTTTCATCTCCTTCATTGAAATCCAATCAAACATCCTTGAGTTCTATGAGTAGTAGTGCCTGTGCCTTCAGCCCCTTGCACGCCAGGGGCAGTTGTGACATTATACTAATTCCTTCCCCTTAATTACTGCCCACTCTCTACCTCTCAAATCATCACCTTCAACCAACTCCATCCCATCCCTTCTTTGACCTTGGATAATACTGCCTACGCATGTTGTGGACCAGTGTGTGATTGAGCTGAACAGTGTGCGGCCTTTCACGTTTCCAAAGGAGTGCTATACAAGTTGTGGCTACCCCTGCGGAAGCTATCCATTCCCCCATCAACTGCTCATTGGCCAAATCCCTCAATTTTCCTCTTCAACATCTTCAACCCTCTTTTTCAACACTTCCTCAAGAGATTTTTCAATGCTTCTTTGACTATTCCTAGGCACCTCCTCAAGGAAAATTTGAAGCAATTACGGCGCCCTGGTCCGCCCTTCAATGCCCTTTGACGCTTTGACCTTTGACTTTGACACTTTGACCTCAACCTTTGACTTTGACACTTTGACTTTGACGCCCTCGACGCGCCTTTGAAATCTCTTCGACGCCTTCAACGCGCCTTCAAAATCTCTTTGACACCTTTGACGCACCTTCAAAATCTCTTTGACGCCTTTGACACTGCTTTGACGCCTTCGACGCGCCTTCAACCATCTTCGACCCTTTTCAAACCTTTCCTTTGAAGCTCGTTCTAAGCTTCTTCAATGCCTCCTGGACGCCTCTTTGACGCCAGTTCGAAGCAACTACGACGTTTTTTGGCGCCCTACGGCGCCCCTACAAGGTCCTTCGGCGCCCTACAGCGCCCCTACAACGCCCTTTTGGCGCCACCTTCCTTCAAAATTTCTGGGAACTTTCTTCATTGAAAATTGGCCGTTCTTCCTCAAATCTTCTCTGGGTACTTTTTTTGGGACATTTCTCTTCTCTGGCGTATTTGGACACCATGCCAGCCCAACGTGCACAACCTTCATTCATTTCAATTCCACCCCTCACCAGAGCAGCAAGAGGCAGAGGTTCTGTCATCAACATCTCCAATTGGGACCAGACAACTCCTCAAGCTTGTAGACGTGGGAGGAACCCTTCAAACCTTCCAATGCCAGCACGCTCCACTTCCATGGACACTGGTATCCTTCCTCCAGCTCCTCCTAGAGCTTCTCTTTCTCCTGCCCCACCTGCAGTTAGTCATTTCACTAATCATGTAATCGGTCAATATCCCCAAGCAGGCTTTGAATTAGATTCTCCATCTTATGATCCCAGCATCATTCCTATTCCAGAAGGCAAGGACAAGGAACAAAGTGGGAACTCGGACTTTGATTCAAGGATCCTAAATAATCTTAATTCACAAACTATGGATCCTCAAGAAGCATTGTCACCTTCAGCTTCTACTTCAATCCCTGGACCTCCAACCCAACCTCAACCTCCAACATCTGCTGTGGATCCCAATCTATTAGCCCTTCTCCAGACCATGACTTCTGCTTTGGCAACACTCTCTCAACCCCCATCAACCAGTACTTCTCACTCTGACACCTTCAAGTCTCCTTCCATGAATGCTCCTGATACCTTTGAAGGCAACAATCCTAGAAAACTCCGACCATTCCTCCAATCTTGTGAACTCATTTTTGCAAATGATGAAGGAACCTTTAGCATGGACTGGAAGAAGGTACTCTTTGCAGCTTCCTACCTCTCTGGAAGTGCCAATCAATGGATCCAACCCTATCTGGCTCACCTTTCCAACCAAGAGCCCTCTTTCCTCCTCAACTCATGGCCCCACTTCACAGAGCAACTTCACACCCTCTTTGGCAACAGACTAGAAGTGTTCAAGGCTGAAAAGGAACTGGTGAACTTGAAGATGAAGGACTCTGGATATGCTTCAACCCACATCACTGAATTTTGATCACTTATGACCAAAGTCTCTGGGTGGGGTGATAGAGCCTTGTACTTCCATTTTTGACAAAGCCTTCCTTCACGCCTTCTGGACCAACTAGAAGGTTACAATGGCTCTCAAGAAACTCTCCAGGACCTTATGTATATAGTTTTGGACTATGATACAAGGTATCATGAAAGGGTAAAAGAAAAATCCTCTTCTCTCATTAATTCTCAACCCCACAGTTCTTCTCAATCTCAATCTACCTCTAATCAACCTTACAAGGGTAGCGGTGAGGGTAGGGAGCATGACCAGTCCCCAGAAAAGTCAACTTCAACTACCACATTTACCAGACCCTCTTTGGACCTAGATCCAGATGGAAAACTCAAGGCAGATGAAAGGGCAAGAAGAGAGAGGGAAGGCTTATGCTTATATTGTGGTGGTAAACACAAGACAGAAGACTGTATAAAGAAACCTGTCAACTCATCTTCTTCTCCTAACCCAGCACCTTCCAGTGCTTACCCAAGGCCAAACCAAGATTAGGCTCACCCTTCTCTTCCTCTTTTTCAAGGCTTATCTCTTTTTTTGTTTGATTCAGGTGCAAATCAATCTGTAATGGTCAATTCACTGGTTCAAAAGTATCTATACCTTACAGCCCGTTCCTTCTGGGAAAACATATTTCATCTTTCCAATCTCAGCTCATCAAATCTACTTCCAAATGGTTTTACTTACTTCCTTTCCTAGCTTTGAATGGGAACCCCTTCAAGTCAATGCACCATCCCCTGAAACCTTCACCCTGGGAATTGACTCTCCTCATCACTGGAATCCAGAGGCAAACTTGGAAGATGGGGCTGATCACCTCAAGACACCAACTAACCACTGACCTTCCCTCCAATCCTGTTGAACTCAACCTGGCTACACTGACTATAGCTGTCCTTCCCTTCAACTCTGCCTTTGGGGCTGCAGCCCAATGCATTTCCCCTCACTTCAGAACCTTTTTCAATTCCCCAACACAACTTCCAATTCCCTTTGATTTCAACACTCTTTCCACTTGCTTGGATATTCATTGATCCTTGATTTTTTCACAGGAGGAAGATATACTGGATTCATCCTTGCATACAATGCAACTGGTTACTTCTTCTGATGTTTCTCTTTGTTACTGATGAAGTTCCTGAAGAATCAGAAACCGTGTTAAAGAAAGTTACTGCTGATTTCCATTCATTCCTAGATTCTCTTCTCCCAGGTTAAAGCAGACCAACTCTCTTCACACCGCGCTTAAAACCACCATGTTGGACTGGAAGGGCTCATACCTCCAGTTGGGCTTGTCTGTTCTTTACCTCACAATGAAAATTCAACCCTACAAGCCTACATAGCAGAGAATGTAGAAAAAGGTTTCATCCAGCCCCAGCACTTCAAGAACTGGAGCACCTGTCCTTTCTTCTTTTAAGAAGAAGGATAGTGGTTTAAAATTATGTGTTGATTTTTGCAAACCTGACGCTTTTATCAAGGAGAAAATTCACCCATTTCCTTCAATGACTTTCACTGACTGTCTCCCCAGGTTCTACCATCCTCACCCAAACTGATCTCAGGGTGCTTACCCCTTAAGCATTACAGGCCTTTGATTTACTAACTGATCTTTCTTCTCTAAAAGTATTTCCATGTCTTCCAAAGCTCTCATCAGAATACAAGGGTAGTTCATGATACTCCTTTCCTTCTTCAACACTCACTTACAGTCTTTGGCAGTTCTTCATTGAATTCACCCGGCCTCCTGTCACGTTGGGACAACATGTTTCCAGACGGGGGAACACATACTCTGAACAGAATCCTGATGAGCTTGAAACTTCTAAACCTTTTTACCTCTCTTTGATAATTCTTGAAGCTCAACTGAGTGAATTGACCATGAATCAACAAGCTGAAAAGTTACTCCAGGATATTATTCATGGATTGAAGAAAGGGAATGAAGTGACCAACAATTCTATAGATTCCTACATTTGCTTACTCCTGTTCATGGTTAAAGTGGGTATATCCAACATGCTGACTAACTAAAGCTAGAAATACTTCTTCAATCAACCAAACTCCTTTGATCAAGATCAAAACAGCCTATGGATAAGTATAGGAACTATGCTTACCTTAATAGAAACTGAATTCCAAAAGGCATCCATCCTGGGAATTAAGTATGACTATCTGAAATGAACATCACTACTGACAGACCTTCCAAGATAGCTCTTTGAGCGTTGGTTGGGAACCTTTTCTTATTTTGGAAAAATTAGATACTCATGCTTCAAATCCAAAACCCTGATCAATTAATCCATCCATCCATCCATCCATCCACCCATTCAACCATCCTCCATATCACCAACTACATTCTGGGAACCAACATCCAACTTCATCACTTCTGGATTTCCCTGCTTCTCCATCCATAATTCCAAACCCAACTCATCCTATAATCCTTTTCCCAAATCCACTTTCCAATCAATCATTTCCTAAATCAAATCAAAACCAAAAGAACAGAAAATATAAATAATAAATAAATTATTTTCCTTCCTATCCTTCACCTTCCAAATAGTCTTTTCCATCCTAAATATCATATCAGAAAATACTTCCAAATAAAAATATCCTTCAGTCAACCTATATATTCCTTTTCCATCCCTTATATTCCTTCTTCCTTCAAATAATCAATCCTCAAATCCATCAACATCAAATCACCATTATCCTCAATCATCCATCCCAAACATTCCTGGAAACCTTCCAACTTCAGTTCTGGATATTCATCACCATCAGCCATTCAAACCAATCTTTAATACACCAGAATCCTCCAATAAGCTTTCATCTCAAATACTTCCAACCTCTTCAACCATCTTCGAGAACCTCTTCTTTTCATTCTCTCTTCTCTTCCTCTATGTTTTTAATTCCCTTCATTTTCATCCAATCTCTCCAGGAGCACTCTCATCATCAACCCAGTCCAAGGAAGAATCCCCCTCAGTCCCTTTTAAATACCCTCCAATCCTCTCCAACCCCCTTCAAGTCAAACTTCAAAGTCAAACCGGTCAAACTTCAAAGTCGAACCAGTCAAACTTCAAAGTCAAACCAGTCAAACTTCGAAGTCGAACCAGTCAAACTTCAAAGTCAAACCAGTCAAACTTCGAAGTCAAACCAGTCAAACTTTGAAGTCAAACCAGTCAAACTTCGAAGTCAAACCAGTCAAACTTTGAAGTCAAACCAGTTGAACTTTGAAGTCAAACCAGCCGAACTTCAAAGTCAAACCAGTCAAACTTCAAAGTCAAACCAGTTGAACTTTGAAGTTGAAACAGTCAAACTTTGAAGTCAAAACAGTCAAAATTTGAAGTTTAACATTGAAATTTGAGCTTCAAACCAGTAAAACTTGTGGAACGTGGAACTTTGAACTTTTCAACTTGCCTAACTTCTCAAAGTTCTCAAACTTCAAATCTCCAACTTCAAACTTCAACCTTTCAAACTCCCATTCTAACCTCAGACTTTGAGTCCCAGACACTGTGCAATACTTCAATTGCTTCCAAGCCTGCCAGCTTCCAACCAGCAAGTACAGCAGACCTCAATCTTCACCCCCAGCACATCCTTCTTTGGGCATCAGGAGCTGCCCCTTCCCTTTCAGGGGGGGTACTGTCAGAACCATAGTTGTGAAACTCCTTCAACTAAACCAATCCAACCTCTTCATCAAACTCACCCTCATATCAAACCCAACTTCACTACTCCTGTACCTTCCACCGGATAGTACTACCTCTGCATCTCTTGCAGTCTCCATCCTCTTCCACCAGCTTTTCCCTCTCCCTGTACGGTATAAGCTCTATGTCCATGTACACCTCACCTGTCATGTGATTCAGTCAACCTTCTCAGGACCTCTCACTCTCTCCATGGCTTGGTACAACCTTCATCACTTCTCAACCCAATTGGTATATGACTTAGTACATACTACACTTAGTATATACATAGTACATACTCTCCACTGTCTGTGCAGCCATACTCCCAGGACTCCAGATCAGTACATGTCAAGCCTTCCTGGATAGGCTCATTGCCCAATTAGTCAACTGCAGCCTCCAGCACAATCAGTCAACATGTAATACCATGGGAACTCCAACCTGCAACACCAGCCACTCATCCCTCAAGGCCTCCTTCTCAGCTCTCACATATACTGGCCTCTCCTTCCCTCCTGGACTAATTCACCCCAAGGAATTAGTATACTACTTCTTACTGGTTCGTCCCTCTGCCAGTAGGTGTCATCTCAGCACAAGACAACCTTCACCCAGCCTGCTTAACTCATATCACCTTGCCCCTTCCTGGTGTTACTTATATAGGATTCAACAACTCTCTCTTCAACAACCTCCTGGACTGGTCTTCTCATCCTTCCTCTTCTCATTACTTGTACTCCTCCTTTCATCTCCTTCATTGAAATCAAATCAAACATCCTTGAGTTCTATGAGTAGTAGTGCCTGTGCCTTCAGCCCCTTGCACGCCAGGGGCAGTTGTGACACCTCAAAGCAGCTCTTGAAGAAGTCCCTATACTCTCCGACAAAAACTGCTCAATCTGGAAGGAAAAAATGTCCATGCTTCTTGGGCTCAAAGGCATCAAGGAAGCCCTGGAGGATGATTCAAAAACTCTTAGCTTAACTGAAAATATGGAAACTTGAGTTATCCTTTTTTCACGCATTGATTCCATTACCCACAACAACGTGGTGAATCCTGCAAACATCTCTTCAGCTTGACTTCTCTGAAAAACAATCAAGGAATGTTTTGCTTCCTCACAAACCGCTGATTGAGCCCAATTTTTCAACTAGTTTCTCTATCAACAATTAAAACCCGAGGCAATCAATCCTTTTATTACAGAAACTAAGATCTCTCTCAAAAAGATGGTCAACGTAGGAATCAATCTACCCAACGATGTCCTAGCCTATCTCATCCTTTTTAAATTTCCCCCATCACTCCACTCTCTACGCCAACAAATAATGCATTCCAATAATATCTTCACCATGGATCTAGTCCTCAATCACCTCACCCAGTTGGAAAACAAAACCAAGGTCAAATCCAAGGAAGCCAAGCTAGGCAAAACTGCTCTTGTTGTCTCTTGGAAAACTAAGAAGCCTGTCCCTGCGGAACTCAGATGCAAAAGAGGTTATCATAATCCTCAATCTCCCGATCATCCCAAAAATAAATGTTGGCACCTTCATGAATACCTTTCTCCTGATTGGTGGAAAGAAGCTCAAGCTTGCTGGAGAGCTCAACTCAACTCTAAATCCAAGCCAAAAGAAGTCGCCCATTATGTGACCCTCCTCACCACGTGGATCAAGGAAGTCAACCCGCTTAATTGCATCGTCTTAGACTCTGGTACTTCTTGTCACATGTTCACCTCTTGAATCTTCTTCTATCATCTGGACAAGCAAATTACTGAAGAGTTCATCCACACCGGGAAAGAAGGAGCAAGACTGCCCATCATGGGAAAAGGCACTGTTATTCTGTCTTGGAAAGGTTCTAATGTCACCCTCAGCAACTGCCTTTATTTCCCTAATCTTGTGATTAATCTAATCAGTCCAGGCGAACTTATCTCTTCCAAGAACTGCACTCTCTCATTGTCAAAGAATCAATTCTACCTCTTTGCCAAATCTAAGCTAGCCTTCTCTGGATTTATCCAAGAAAATCTATTCATTCTCAATTCCCCTTCTCAAATAGGCAACAATTTAAAATTTTGCCATCTTGTGCTTAAGGATACGGACCACAATCACATCAAATCCCTGCACCAATCTTTTGGCCATGCCAACCCGCTTTGTCTCAAGAACCTCTTTCCTTCCTTATCCTCAAAATCCGTTGCAGAATTTCAATGTGACGATTGTGTTTTCTCTAAAATATCCAAGACATCTTTCAAAAACACATCAACATTATCCTCTAAACCCTTTGAACAACTTCAAAAAGATCTAATTGGTCCTATCACTCCCTCTTCTCAAAACAAAATGAACTACATCATGACCATCATCATCAATTTTTCAGGCTACAATGCAGCAATTCCCCTTCAATACAAATCCAATGCCTGGCTGCAGCTGAAAATGATCTTAACTCACAAGAAGCAAAACAAGATTGATTTCCTGCCACTATTTCCTCCGACAGCGGCAGAGAATTCTCCTCTTCCAAACTCAAGGAATTCTTCAATGCCAACTCCATTCAGAACTTAGTCTCTGAACTGTACCATCACGAACACAAGGGCAAGGTGGAAAGAGCTAATCAAACACTAACCAAATCAATGAGAGCTATCCTCCAAAGCTCCAAACTTCCTCTCAATCTATGGGCGGAAGTTGCCAAAACCGCTACTCTCTCCTTGAATCAAATTCCTAAAAATCCCAATTCTCCTTCTCCTTATCAATTATTCACTGAAAAATCTCTTCTGACCAAATACTTCCACCCTATTGGGTTCAAGGTAGTCTATCTCAACAACAAAATTAACTGCGGCAAAAAATTCAATGATTGTGGACTTCTGGGCACCCTTGTGGGTTACAATCCAAACTTCTTATCATATTGAATTCTAACACCTGACAACTCCATTATCTCCTCCAAACATTTTCAATTCCTCAATATCATTGGTCCGTCTCAGATACCCTCAGACATCAAACCCATCAATGATGATCTTCAAATAAAAATGGACAACAACTTCCTAGACATACCTCTAAACTCTCCTTCTTCTTCAATTCTCCCTGCAAATCCTGACAACAACAATCATTCCTCTTCCATCCCTTCTTTTAACTCTCCAGAAAACCCCCTTTCCAATTCCAATTCTGATCCCTTGGAAGAACTAGATGAACAGCTAGTACCTAATTACTCTCTTCGCAATCAATCCAAGCTAAATCCACCTCAGCAATAGGGCTATCATCATTATTACGTTCTCAGAACCTACAAAAAAGCAAAAAGATTTCACAAAAGCTTAAAATGGGAAAACTCTATAATGGCATTGAATATCTTGGCGTATGGGAAGATTACAAGGGTCCTTAACCCATCAATCCTCTCAATATGACGTGGGTTTATTGCCTTAAGGAAAAATGCCATGGGGATCCGCTAGTCTACAAAATTAGATTATGTTTCCAAGTTTTTGATCAAATCTACGGCCTCGACTTCCAAGACACCTTTTCTCCCACGGGAAAGGCCGCTTCTCTCCGTATTGCTCTTCTTTTTGGTCTATCTCATTCTCTGCCTATCTCTCAGTTCAATGTGAAAAGCGCGTTTCTTCATGATCCACTAGCCGACAAAGTAATTATCAAAAAACCCAAAGTTTCCAACAGAAAATCCAAATATCTTATCCTTTGAAAATCACTCTACCGCCTGAAGTAAGCTCCCGCTATTTGGTTTCATACTCTCACTTCTTGGATTTGAGAGAAAGGATTCCACGAATCTATTTCCAATCCCTGTTTATACATTCATTCCGCTTCCAATTCAGTTCTTTTCTTCCACGTTGATGATCTTATCCTTGTTGGCACTGGGGATAATTTCAAAGACAAATTTCTTAAGCAATTTCCCAATTCAAGCCACCACAAACCAAATACAGTCTGGGGAATGAAATAGGAGCATATTGAAAACAAGATTCTTTTATCTCAACCAAAACATATCAAACATGTACTGGAAGAACTAAAAATGAGCGATTGCAAGCCAGCCTCTTTTCCTCTCACAGCTAAAGTCAAATTAACGCCTGCAAGTGACAATGAGCACGAAGAATTCGAAGCCTTGAATGTCAATTACTGCTCTGTGGTTTTTCTTATCAATTACATAGCTTGTCTAACTTGTCCCAACCTCAGCTTTTCCGTCTCTAGCCTTGCAAGATTCTGCAAAAAACCAGGCATCCATGACTGGAGGAAAGTCAAAAGATGCTGGAAATACCTGAAATCCACAAAAGACCTCAAACTCACCTTACGAGTCAACCACCCCAACTCTCAAATTCAATGCTACAGCAACGCAACCTGGAGCAACAACCTCGAGACAAGGAGATCTCAATCAGCCCATCTGTCTCTTCTTTTCAATTTGCTCATATCCTGGAGTAGCTATTGGCAACGGAATGTCACCCACTCTACAACTGAAGCCAAACTCAATCCTCTGGTCGATTCTTTTCTGGAGGTAATCTGGATGAGAGGACTGGTGGCGGAACTCTGCATAACTAAAATTGCTCCAAGTAAACACTTCATAGACAAAAAAGGTCTCAACAACAAGCTCAAGAAATTTGGTTGTAACTCTAAAACCAGACACATAAACATAAAAACAAAAGCTCTTTGAGAAGAACTCAAACAAGGAAATATTATTATTGAATTAATTTCTTCTACTGAGATGATGGCCAATGGCCTTACAAAATCTCTTCCTTTTTGTTCTCTTAACTCTCTTATTCAATTGATCAACCCTTCCTACTCCACTCCGGCTTCTGTCTTACAAGTCACGGGGGGTGTAAAATAAATTTCTCTTTCATGTACCCTTTCATGCTTTTCTACTTTTCTTTTCTTTCCTCTTTTGGTCTCTTTCTTTATTCCTTCCTTTCATTCTCACAGTCTCTTCCGCGCGACTCTCATCTCTTTCACGAGCTATCTTATACATGTCATCTTAAAGTCTCATCGGCGCGACTCTCATCTCTGTCACGAGCGATCTTATATATGTCTCCTCACTGTCTCAACTATCCTTCTCTATTGCCTTGAAATCTCCTTCCTTTGAAGTCTCTTCTCCTGTTCTTCTTCTCGCGAATCCTTTCTTCTTCATTTCTTTTTGTCTTCTCTTCAAACTCTACTCAACTGTTTGAATCTCCTCAAAAACAACTCTCAAGTACTTGTCCTGTCAAATTCTGACTGTCTTTTCATCACCGCCATTTCATCTCATATCAGAACTCAAACCCACCTACAGAAGATCTTGACAATCTCTCGACCCTTGTCCATTGCTTGATGTTTTCTCATCTCCTTGACTCCTTCTTTACTTCATTAATCTTTCTTTTCTTTTCTTTTCTTGTTTTATTTTCTCTTTACTGATAATGTTTTCATCTCAGCCCTCTTGATTCTTAATTCATCCAAGCTTTTCCCATTAACTCAACACAATCAACAGGTGTGCTTTTCCCCCTCTGCTTGCTTTGCATTCCAAAATTTTTATTTTTTTTCTGGCCCTAAGCTCCTCTCTTGGTTTCCCTAAGGTCCCTGTTTCCCCTCTCCTTCCTAAGAACCTACTCCTCAAAAATAAAGATAATTCAATATTTTGACTCAACAACATAGCAAACCACAACCTTTCCTCAAACACGTACATTTGGCCTACCAGCAAAACCAATGCCCTCATCACTACAAAAAAGGAAGTGGTATGAAAGGGATTACCAAGTAAGATGCAGCAAAGGGAAGAACAATCCAAATGCTTTCCATACAAAATATCAATTTTGGAACTTGCATTGGGAACTTAGACCCACCAAAAAAACATGAGGAGCAGCCATCACCATGACCTTCATGTACAGTTTACATCCTTCAAGTGTAAATTCCCAACTTAGAAATCCCAGACCTTTATCCCTGCCCCAATGTGTAAGCAGCCTATCCCAATTGAGTGGCATACCTGATCAGCCCTCTGTGTTACTTTGACTACTCCCTTTTCATTACATATATAGTCTGATCCCCAACCAACTGTACCTCTTTGTTAGTTCCAGCTCTTGTCTATTTGAAATTCCCTCCCCTTCCTCCTTCCTTATCCTCCCCAAATAAATCAGTTCACTACTTCTTACTAGGGATTGATCCCAGAAATTTTCATCCAGCACCTTATCTTCAATTAAATCCCACTTTTCTCCTTGTGGAATCCTCCAGTGAACTTTCCCCCAAGTCTACTGAGAGTAGATTCCCCTTGTTCCAAGCCCTAATTGCATTTTAGAAGGCCTTGTGACATTAAAATGATTTCTTCCCCAATAATATTATGTTCTTCCACCAAAAATCCTTACTCTATTTACTGCATCAAATCTTGCTATTGAGTTGCAGCAATTTTTGTTTGATTTTCCATCCAACCCCAATCTTGATTTGGCTATTGATTTTGTGGCCACTTCTGCTAATCCTTTATTTTTACAAAAACTCCTTTATCCTCCAAAAATAAAACGTCTTAAACCCTGCTTTGATGCTTTGAAATTTTTGCTTTGGCACTTTGACACCTTGCTTCAACAATTTGAAATTTTATCCTGATGCTTCAACACCACCTCTGACGCTTTACTTTGACGCTTCAATGATTTAATTTGACGTCTTGATTTGATCCATATTCAATCAAGTTTGGTTAGAATTTTCTTGAACCATTTTTTGTTGCTCTAGTGAAGAAAATTTGGGGCCACCCCTTTTTTCTTAGCAATAAGAATGCCTCCATAATGTGCACTCTATTCTCACATCTCTAGCCCGGTTGTCAACCACAACCATAGCTCCAGAGGAAGAGATAACACCAGGCCTACTGATCCCTCTACTCCCAGAGCTTGTGGAACAGGGAAAACCTTTTTTAATTTACTAGCACCAGTGGGCACTCCCTCTACTCCTATGGATACTGGCCTTATAGATCCTATCCCCCAGGTTTCTATTTCTACTATTCCTCCCTCTTAAAGTGCTAGCCTTCCCAAAGTTACAGGACAGTTTCCAGTACCAGGCTACCATAGTCTGTACTCTCCCGCATAAAACACAAGCTTAGTTCCAATTCCAGGAGACAATGAAGAAGATGATGAAGATGAGGACTCACAATTTGATTCAAGAATCTTGATTGGCTTGGATTCACCCTCACCAGATGGTAATACCAGCAATCCCATCAACTCCCCAAGCCAATAATTTTCCTTCCACTTCTCAGGGTCCTCCTACTGACCCTTCTCTGATTGCCATTCTTCAGAAAATGACCACTGCAATGATTCACTTCTCCAACCTTGCCAAAAAACAACCCTCTTCCCATTTCAAATCTCCATTCATTAATTACCCAGAAACATTTATGGGAAAACTCCAACCAAGCTAAGAACTTTCCTCCAAGCTTTTGAACTCATCTTTGCTAATGATTAGAGGGTGGTTTCTAATGAAAGAAGAAAAGTTTTCTTTAGAGTCTCTTACCTCTCAGGAAAAGCTAGTAAATGAATCCAAACCTACCTTACTCACATTGGTAACCATGAGCCAGACTTCTTACTTAACTCTTGGTTTTTGTTCACTCATCAGCTCCACACCTGCTTTGGGGATATTCTGGAAATCCAACGTGCTGAGAAGGAGTTAACTCTCCTAAAAATGAACGAAACAGGTTATGCAACTAACTATATCACTGAATTCAGGACCCTTATGACTAAGTTCCCTGGGTGGGGTGATAAAGCTCTTGTCTTTCATTTCCGAAAGGGACTTCCATCCAGATTATTGGACCAACCATCTGGATATGATGGAACTCAAGAAAGGGTGCATGATCTAATGCAAATTTTCCTTAAATACAATACTATTTACCATGAAAGGGTGAGGGAGAAGTCCCTCATGGCTCCCATCAGACTCCAAGACCTGGACCAAGTTTTTCAACTCCTTCAAGACCTCAAAAGCTCATCCACCAAAGTATATCCAAGGGGAAAGCAAAACATCCCTCTGTTAAACCTTCTCCAACTTACTTTCTTAATCCCAATGTTGGTGAGTATGGAAAAATTAAGGCTGAAGAAAAAGGTAGAATAAAAAAGGAGTGTTTGTGAAACTATTGTGGAGGTGCTCACAAATTTATCCTGTGCAGAAAACATCCAGATTTTAAACCTTGCCAAAATCCTTCCCCAGCTAAGCGTAAACAGGGAAAATACTAGGTGATAGAAATGTGGTACTCCATTACCATCACTCCTTAAACACTTGAGTGCGTAATTTGGAAGGGAAAGCATCTGAAACCCCTAATAAAGACATGTTTCATTTTTTTTGCTCAATAATCAGGCCTACAGTATACTTGTTGACTAAGGAGCAACTCAGTCTGTCATTTCAAAATCTATGGTTTCTAAATGTTCTTTGTCTCATAAACCTCTGACCACTTCTATCTTCTTATTTACCTTTATCCCTTCCAACTTTACATCCCAGGAAATCACTCATGAGGCTTCCTTCAATTTCTCCTTACCTTCCATTACCAACTTAGAATGGGATTTCCAGGTTGTTGATACTCCCCCAAGTGAAAATATTATTTTAGGTGTTTACTTCCTTCATTTCTGGAACCCCAAGGCAAATTGGAAATTGGGATTGATTACCCCAAGGCCCCAACCAACATTGGATTTTTCTGTTCTGTTGAACTCTATTTAGCCACTACTTACCTTCCTCCAGTGAACCTGCAGATCACTTCTCCTGCTCCCTCTTCATAATCTATGCAACCCCAAAACTTTGCTTTAATTTCAACACCTACCTCTGGGAATTGGATATTCTTTGGAAATTCTCGGAAATTCTTCAAGGATATAGAGGATTATCTATCCATTCAAATGTTTTTTATGATTATTTCCACTTCTGACTCTTGCCCAAAGTAAACTACTGCAAAAGTTCTGCATGAAGATGAGGAAACTGAAGAAATTGAAACTGTGATGGGAAGAGTTCCAGAAGCTTACCATTCATTTTTAGATTTTTTTTTCCAATGTTAAAGCTGATAAACTCCCTCCTCACCCTGCTTACAATCACCATATTGAATTGTAAGGCCCCTTGCCTCCAGTTGGGCCTATCTACTCTCTCAGTCACCATGAGAAGGAGGCCCTACAAGCCTATGAAGAGGAGAAAATAAAGAAAGGTTTCATGTTCCCCAGTACTTCAAGCACTGATGCAACTTTCCTCTTTGTGAAAAAGAAGGATGGTTTTTTGAAATTGTGTGTTCACTATTGCAAGCTTAATTCTGTTACTCAAAAGAATTGGTACCCTATTCCTCCCATGAATTACTTTTTAACATTTTTTACCGGTTCTACTATCTTCTCCAAAATTGACCTCAGGGGTGCTTATAACCTCCTTTGAATCAAAGAGGGGGATGAAAATCTTACAGAATTCAGGCCCAGTTTGGATGTTTTGAATATTTGGTTATTCCATTTGGATTGACCAATGCTCCTGCCTATTTTAAATTTCTTTTCAATGAAATGTTTGCAGACCTTCTAACCATCTGTGTGGTGGTATACCTTGATGAAATTCTTATTTTTTCCAAAAAATTAAAGGAACACACAGCCCATGTGGGTGAATTATTGAACATACTTTGGGAAAAAAACTTAAAGACCCATGTTTAATTTGAAAACTCAGGGTTGCAAACGGTTGTGAACTGCCTTTCACAATCAATAGGGGTTGCAAAAAGTAAATCATGCCGCAAAAATGCGCAAGCCAAGTTGCTTCCAACTTTCGCATCCCCCAGGGGGTTGCAAATCCTTAATTGCGACCCATATTGAATCGCAATGGGGGAATTGCATCCTAAAATAGCTCTCAATTGGGGTTTTGAAACCCCCGGGGGATGCGGAAGTTGTATTTGGTGTTGGACCTGTTTTCCAGGCCCAATGGGGGCAATTTTTCCCAAAATGGGCCATTTTAGGGGGAATTGGGGTACCCAGGCACCCCTGGACCACATTTGAGTGCGTTCAACCAAAATTTTGGGATATGGCATACTGCGTGGGACTATTGGACCACAAAAAGAAACTTGGAAACCAACCATTCTGCCTATTTGCAAAAGAACTCTTGAAACAAACCAGGTGCACACACAACAAATGCCTGTTGGATAAATTTGTTGCATAAATTAATTTTTCTCAAGATCAATTTTTCTCAACCCAAATTTGAGCAAACTTGGGGAGTTTTTGGATTGAAAATTTATTTTAATCCTAAATTTCTGTTAAATTTTGTTGGTTCATGGGAAAAGTGGCAAGCCCAAGCCCTCCTGGATTTAACATGGCTACATTGAAGTACTTAATTAAAAGTGTACTTAAAAATATTTGGTGGAATCTAGGGATTTGGGTGGGGAGTTGGAAAAGAAATAATAGGAAGCCCCAATTGCATTCCCATCTAGGGTTACAATTGATGAACAAGATGTTTCTTCAAAAATTGAACAAGATTTTTTGTCACAACCAGAATTGAGCAAAGGTGGTGGGTCACATTTCATATGTCATTTGACTGAGAAGGATTTGGCTTTATCAATCCACTAATGTAACCATGTGGGGTACAACTATGAAAATAAAGTGTGCCACCCCTGCTTGACCCTATTCCTGTGAGAGCCTTTGCTAGTAGGAAAGAAGCCAAGATTATTTGTCAGAAATGGTCAGCCATGCATGGCTATGCATTGATGACTTTCAAGTCAAGGAAGGATAAATATGTTGATCTAGTATGCAACAGCTTTGGGGTTTATGAAGGGCCATGCCTCACCAAAAGTCAAACAAAAACTCACACTAGGAATTTTGAGTGTCAATTCTTGATCCGTGCAAGTAGGAAAATATCAGATCCAATGGGGCATCTTTACATTAAAAATTTCCTACACAATCATCAACCACCTGAAATCCCCTCAGTGTATCCTCAAATGAGGAGAATCTTTGGGCAAGAATTGGATTTACTTATAGAAGAAATGAAAGATGGGCCCAATAAAATTCATATTAATAGAAAATTGAGAAAGATTGATGTTAAAGAATACATTGATGATAGAACAATCTTTAACACTAAGCAAAAGTTAAAGCTTGCTGAACTGGATGGGAAAGGTTTTATGGACATTCTATTGGAAATGCTCCAGGAATCCCAGTGTTTTTCCAGGTCCCAATTTGGTGGAGAGGGTCATTTAGAGGCACTTTTCTTGGGTGATCCTTATTCTATAAAACTTTGCAAAAAATACCATCATATTTCTTTGTCAGATTGTAATCATAAAACAAATAGGTACAACATCCCTCTATTGCAGGTAGTAGGAATGACTGCAAACAAAGAGACTTTTACAAAGGATTTTGTTTTTGTAACAAAAGAAAGGTATTAGTTCTACAGTTTAGTGGTGAATGCATTAAAGAAGTTGGCTTATGATCCCAAGAGGCTTCCAAAAACCTTTGTGAAGGACCTTGAAAAAGCGGTCACTTGTGCTATTAAACACAGTTTCCCTGACTCATCCAGACAGTTGTGCTTCTGGCACTTGTCTAAAAAAATTCAAGTAAACTTTAAAGTGCTATTTAGTAATTCCACTGAAGGATGGAAACGTTTTATGACTCTTTGGCCAAAGTATGGGGCCTCTAAAACCAAGGGGGTGGCAGAAGTCAATAATGCAGAACTCAGAGTATGCCAATTTATTGCTTCTTCTATTGATCTCTTCTGGGAGTGCCTACTTTGAAATTAGTATACAGTTTTTCTTGAAAGACTGCAAGGATGTGCTTGAGTATATGGAAAAGAACATTTTCCCTATCAAAGAGACTTTTTTAACAGTGTGGAATTGTGTCAACCCTGACTTTGGAAATGAAACAATTTCTTGGGTAGAAGGGGCCTATGCGACTTTCAAACAATTGCTAGTTGGATCTTTGGGGAACATTTTGGATGCCTGGAAACACCTGGAAAGAAATATTAAAATCCAAATCCAATCATTCCATGCAGCACTTAAAAAATCTTGAATAAAGTTGGGAAAAGTTCTTCCAACAGAACTATGACCTTTGGGTGACAAATTGTCAATTGAGGCAATTAAAATCATTGGGGAACAATTTTAGAAGTTAAAGCGCAACCATGATGGCAAGATGTTCTCAAAGTCATATTCAAAAACAATGGGCTTGCCTTGTTCCCACATTTTAGATGAAATACTAGCATCAAGAAAATCCTTTGTGCCTGAGGATATTCATCCTCAGTGGCAATTATACTATGACAATTCCAATGAAGTAAGTGGGGTTTATAGAAGGGTACCAATTATTGGATTGAAAGATAATTATTGGATTGAAAGATTAATTTTTGGATTGAAAAATTGATCATTGTTTTGTTTTTTTGAATTTTTGTAACATATCCAGGGCTTGATGAAGAATATCAAACATTTAACAAGGGGAATTCCATTTTTAGGGAAAAACCTAAAGAATTTAGGTTAGATATTCTAAGTTCAATTCTCAAGAATACAGCCGCTTTGATTGCAAAGCCAGGGCTTGATCTAAATGTTTTAATATCAAGCCGCGGTCAAGCCAAATTGAAAGCAAACTGTTGTGAACTTTTGAAATATGAAAAGGTTGAAAGAGAAATTAAATGAGAAAAAAGGCTTAAAAGGGGACCAAAAAGACTGAAGACAGTAAGTATTTTATTTTGAGAAAAGTTCATTTTTATGGTTTAATGAACTGATGTGAAAATAATTTCTGTAGTGTGAGGAAGGCTCTTCATCTGAATCTCATAGGTCAGAGGAGGAGAGTGAAAAAAGGGTTAAAAAGGGACCAAAAAGACCAACAAAATCAATTCTTTTATCTTGAGAACTATTCATTTTTATGGTTTAATGAATTGATGGGAAAATGATTTCTGTAGTGAAATGAAGGCTCTTCATCTGAATTTCATAGTTCAGTGGAAGAGACTGAAACTTTGTTAGGGTCCACTCTGTTAGAATCAGATTCCTTTTTGAAGGAGGACAAAGAAGAAATGGAGAAGTAAAAAAGAAGCTCATCTTTGGTGAGTTTTGTTTCCTTTGGTGAAATTAAAATTTTTAATGATTGATTTTTGATTTTAGGAACCAATAGTGAACTACCTCAATCAAATACATGAGAAATTGAATAAGTTCTTGGGGATGGTTTGGGATCTACATAAGTTCTTGGGGGAGGTTTGGGATCTACATAAGTTCTTGGGGGAGTTTTGGGATCCAGTTGGTGATGGGGATTGTGTATTTAGAGTCATTGCTAAATAACTTTGGTATGATGAGCATGGTTAGTTTAATGGACAAACATAATTGATTGAAACATTGAGGAAAGATAAGATGTGCTATTCTAAGATTCTTGGGGGCATTAAATATGTTGAAAATATAGAAAAAAGACTTGATTTTAATGAAATCAATGAAAAGATTCCCTCTTCAAAATGGCTTTCAAAGTTGGATATGGGTCAAATAATAGCAGATACTTATGGAAGACCAACATGTTTCATTTCATTGAATTCATGTTGTACTTATACACCTCTGAAAATGGGTGTAAAGGAAAAATCAAATCCTATGTTCCTTTGCTTTGTTAACAATAACCATTGGTTCCAGCATTTACTTCAGGTAGATTTGATCCCAATCCTGTCTATAGTTTCCAAACCATGTTCCATGATTCCTAAAAAATCCTTTGGTTTGGTTGATCACCTCAAAGATCAACTGGAAGTGTATTCTAAGTTATAGAAATAATTTTAATTTCATTGTTTGGGTTTTGGTTCTAATGCTGATCTTTTAATTCTATTAATATAAATTTTCATCACATTTTGTACATCATTATGTTGATTATTTTGAGTTAACATCATTATGATGAGTGTTCTTAATAATATTTTATTGTAAATTCAGTTCAACTTTTGTTAGGCTGATCCCATCATAAGGAGTATTTTTACTCCTTGTGATTGGATCAGCTTAACACAATTTGAACTTGTTTTTTTTGGTCTTTTTACTTGAGGGCCTGTTAGGCTTAACTTGTATTTTTTGGTGTTTTTACTTTAGGGCTAGTCCTTGTATTCTTGGGAACTGTTACTTGAGGTCTACTTGATAAACTTTCATTGTTCATGATTTTTGGTGTTTTTACTTTAGGGCTATTAAAGTTGAACTTTTGGTTTTTGATTTGTTTTTCCTTTTTTGGTGCTTTTGTTAATAAATGAGAATATTTATTTATTTTTCTTCTTTTTTATTCATATTTATTTATTTTTATTTATTTTTATGCATTTTTATTTTCATTTATTTATTTATTTTTCAATTTCTTTTCTTTTCTTTTCCTTTATTTTTTTTTAAACAAATTGGTTGTCAACCGCCCCTCAAGACCCAAGATGGGTACGGTTGCTCACAATGCCAAATTGCATTGTGAGCAGCCATTCACAAAAGTAATGGGTTTTGAGCAGCCCTTTATGACTTAAATCGGTTATGAGCGGCATTTCACAACTAAGAAGGGTTGCAAGAGGCCATTTGCAACCCTTAGTGGGTCAGGAGTTGCGCCATACAACCCTTTTTAGTTTTTGAAGGGGGCTTGTGAGGGTGCAAATTTAACATTGGCCCAACTTGTATGGAAAAGCTCAAAAATGCAAATTTCATGCCCCACCCTTGGATTAATTAGGCTATTCAATCTCTAGGAATGGTATTGAAAGGGAAAACTCCAATTTCAAAAAAAAAATGGATTGGCCAGCACCAACAAACAAAAAGGCCTTGCAGCAGTTTTTGGTTTTTTCTAATTTTTATTGCAGGTTTATCATTAAATATTCTAGTAAGGTCTATCTCCTCACTGCTCTCACTGGTTCAGAAATCACATCTCCTTTATCTCCAGGGGCGTTACAGGAGTTTTAGGAACTCAAACAAGCCTTTACCAAGGCTCCTATCCTTAAACATTTTGATTTTTAAAAAAACCTCTATGGGGACTGATGCTAGTGACTATGCCCTAGAGGCTGTGCTCACCAAAGTCTCCCCTGATGGATCAAAGCACCCAAGTTCTTTATACAGCAGGCAATTGGGTAGTGCTGAACAGAAATACAAAATACACAATAAAGAGCTCTTATCCATTGTATGGGCTATCATTATCAGGATAGCTTTCATCCTCAGTCTTACCTTTCCCTTTGAATTTATCACTGATCATTTATCTCTGAAATATTTTATGACCTCTAAAGGCTTGACTTGTTTCCAAGTGTGATGGGTGGATTTCTTGTCCCAATTTGACTTTACCATAGTCTATAGACCTGTAAAGCACTCTATAGTTCCTGATATCTTGTCAATTTGAGACAAGGTTTATCCCAAGGGGGGGATGCCCTATACAGAAAAAAACTCAGAAAAGTTCAAACAACTCTTGAAAAAGACTGACTTTGAAACTTCTAGAATTTTCTTTCTTTCTACAAAACAGGTTGATGGACACTTGGACAGCTTGATTACTTTTACAAAGACAATATTCCCTACTCTCTGGTTACCCTGGAAAGGACAAGACAATTGATCTATAAAAAAGAGATTTCCATTGAGAAAATATGACTTCTTTTATCAAAGATTATGTTTCTTCCTGTTACCTTTTCAGAAGAAAAAAAACCAGTAAGCACAAGAATTTTGGACCCCTTCAACCCCTACCAACTCCAGATGCTCCCTGGACCTCACTTTCTATGGACTTGGTCTAACATCTGCCACTATCCCATGGATTTGACTCAATCCTTGTGGTAGTTGATTATTTTTCCAAAGTTTCTATATTTATTGAAACCAGAGCTTATATATCCTCTGTGGACTTAGCCAACCTGCTAATCTCTCATGTCTTTACTAAACATGGAATCCCAACTGATATTTCCGGCAACAGAGGATATTTATTTTTCTCTTCTTTTTGGAAACATTTGTGTGAATAATTACATATAAAACAAAATATCTCCACAGCTTATCACCCTGAAACAGATGTTTAGAGGGAAAAGGTAAATCAGATCCTAGGACAATTTATCAGGATTTATGTGAGTTATCACCAAGACTACTGGTAAACCTGGATCCCCCTTGCTGAATTTTCCTACAACAACTCCACCCATACTTCTGCTATGAAATCTTATTTTTTCAACATTTATGGACAACATCCCAACTTTACCAGCCTAAAATTAGTCAAAAACTAACCTGCCAGTCACTTCATGACTAATTTTCACAAAAATCAGAAACAGCTGGAAGTTGAATTGTAAAAGTCAATAAAAACCTATTAGAGATATTCTGAACATAAAAGATGTGATTTTCCTGACTCATTTGCTGTTGGAAACAAATTTTGGCTTTCTTCCAAAAATATCAAAACTAACCATCCAACTCATAAGCTCTCAGAGTAATTTTTAGGCCTTTTTTGATCACAGAAAAGATTGGAAAAACATTTTTCAAGCTTCAAATCCCTTGCCAATGGTCCACTATTCACCCAGTGTTCCATTCCTCCCTACTCAAACCTTATGAGGAAAACTCTCCATCTTCCAGACACAAACCACCAAACAAACCAGTCAAAATATGTGGGGAAGAGGAATGGGAAGTTTCTCAGATATCAGAATCCAAGATTAAGAGGGGGAATTTAATGTATCTGGTTGAGTGGAAAGGCTTTAAAGACAATTGGGGAATTCAATACTTGGAAGCCTCACTCAAATCTTGTCAAATGCCCTGCCTCACTTCAAGATTTCCACAAATTCTATCCTTTAAACCAAAAAATCCTTAAAATAAACAAGAAAAATTCAAAAAAATATATTAAATTTATTTCTTCTTCCTTGTATATTTTATGTTGAAAAAAAAAACATTGCAAAAAATATAGATATATCCTTTTTTTAAAAAAAGAATAATATATATAGTAATCATATGAAAATATATATATATATATAGGGTGATGATAAAGTCACAACTTCCAGTTGTTTGGGAGTTTTTTATTTCCCTACATGGCCCAATAGATGCAATGGGCCCATACACGCATCAAATGGATTTTTCTGTACTTGTGAAACCCCCGGGGGGTTGTATACCCCCCTTAAATGGAATTTATGAGTCATTTACCCCATTACATAACCATTCAGACACGTGTACAGGGGTATACAACCCCCTGAGGGTTGCTCCAAAATGTTTGGGACCCCCTGGACCACATTTGGGTTCCATCAACCCAAATTTGGGATCAATGCATACTATGTGGGAATATTGGACCACACCTAGCAATCATAAAGTTAACCCTAAAATGAACCCTAAAGTGAAACCCCAAATACAATCAATGCCTTTGGAAACCAAAATCTGTGAAATTGTCCCTGTCCCACAAAGTGCACTCTCAACTTGCCCATTGGACAATGGAAAAGTAAATTTTTACTGCCTGTTGGTTAACTTGATCTTTCTCAACTAAAAATTGATCAAAATTTGTAGTTTTTAAATTTAAATTTTGATTGAATACTTAAGTACCATTGCATTTTTCTTGCATTATGAGAACAGTGGCAAGCCCTCCTTTTTATGACATGGCTGTGTTGAATTACTACATGAATATTGTCATCAAAAAAGCAGCAGAAAAAAAGGATTTGGGCAATGAAACATTGGAAGCCCAAATTTCATCCTCATCTAGGGTTACAATTGACAAAAAAAAATGTTTCACAAATAGACATGACCTCTGGTGGTGAGTAACATTTTATGTTACTCTGGCCTTTGGCTGATTTGATATTATGGAAAATTATACTATGATGTAACCATTGAATTGTTACCAGATCCACTTCACCCAACTCCTGTGAGAGTCTTTCCTACTAGGGAAGAGGCACAAAGGTATTGTCAAACATGGTCAATGCAGAACAGCTACACTTTTACACTTTTCAACCAAAAGCTTGATAAATATGTGTACTTAGCCTGTGATAGACATGGTTCCTACTCTGGGCATTGCTCACCAAACGGTCAAAGAAAACTCACACAAGGAAGTTAAGGTGCAAGTTTTTAATCCGTGGAAGTCACACAAAGGCAGACCCCTTGTGGCAAATCTCCTACAGACATGATAAGCATAACCATCAACCATCTCCACACCCCTCAGTGCATCCTCAACTCAGGAGAATCTCTGGGGTTGCCTTAGTTAATTTAAGAAAAGGCATGAATGATGGGCTCAATACAATTGAACTCAAAAGAAAATTGAGCAAGATTGATGGCAGAAAATATGATGATGACCAAATAATCTATAACACTTAGCATAAGGTAGCGCTGGCAGAACTCAAGGGAAAAAGGTTTATGGAGGTCCTCTATGAACAACTTGGTGATTCATGTTGGGTTCATTGGTCGAAATTCAGTGGAGATGGACACTTGGAGGCCCTATTCTCGGCCCACCCTGAGTAATTCAAGCTTTGCAAACAATTCCATCATATTTCTATGTTGGATTGCAATTATAATAAAAATAATTACAACATTGCTCTATTGCATGTTGTAGGAATTAAAGCCAACCAAAAAACTTTCACAAAAGCTCTTGTTTTTATAACAAAAGAAATTTTCAATTTCTACAGTCTGTCTGTAAATTCACTAAAGGAGCTGGCTTATCATTTTGAGAGACTTACCAAAGTCTTTGTGATGGACCATGAAAAATCTCTGATTTGTGCTATTGAATCTAGTTTCCCTGAGTCAACAAGACAGTGCTGTTTGTGGCACTTTTCTAAAAAAAAACCAGGCAAATGGTAAACTTCTCTTTAATAATAAAGTTGAAGGATGGAAAAGCTTTATGTCTCTGTGGACAAAGTATGGGTCCTCAAAAACTGAGGAGGAGGCAGAGATCAATGATTTGGAACTTACATTAAGGGCCAAATCACTGTTTCTACTGTCAATCTTCCTAGTTTTGGGTGCTTAAATTATGACTTGTATAAAGTGTTTCTTGGAAGATCATGAGGATGTGCTTGATTATATTGATAATAACATCTTCTATATCAAAGAGACATTTTTAATGGCTTGTGCTTACAAAAAACCTGACTTAAGATATAAAACAAATTCTTGGGTGGAAGGGGCCCATGCTACTCTCAAATTATTCTTTGCAAATTATTTGGTAAACATCTTGGACGTTTGGAAACACCTAGTTGAAACAGTTTCAAATCAAATTAAATCAGTTCACGCAGCCCTTTACATCTCTTGAATAAATTCTGGAATAGTTCTTCCCACTGAACTGTTACTGTTAGGATACAGTTTTTATTTAGATTCAATTAAACTAATTGGAGAACAATTTGAGAAATTAAAGGGCAACCATGATGGGGAAGTGTGCATCAAGTCATAATTCAAGACTATGGGATTGCCCTGTTCCCACCAGATAGGTGACCTACTAGCATCAAGAGGATCTTTTTTTTCTGAGGATGTTCATCTTCAGTGGAGGTTGGATTATGACCCTTGAGGTTTTAGTTCTGCAATTGGTTTAAGTTTGATTTTTGGATTGTTTGAATCACTTTTTGATTAATCCTTTTAAATGGATGATTCCTACTTTACTAATGATTAATCCTTTTGAATTTCAAAAGGTGAATTTCGATGAAATGCTAAGAAATTCTTAGTTACATGAGAAGCTCAATGCAATTATCTTGGGATATCCTGAACAATATCATCACAAGCTGTTGAAGTACTTCATTCAGAAGACTGAGAATTATTGATCAAAGCCAAGACTTGAACCTAAATTCTTGAAAACAAACATATTTTGGCATGAATTCACAGATACCAAGAGAGATCCTTCTCCATTTGATAATTTTTAAAATAAACTTATGCAGGAAAAGAAAATCAGACTGGCGCCAAATGAGAAAAGACAAATGATTGTAAGTCTCTAATTTTGTGAAATTTTCATTTGTTTGGTTTAATTAACTGATGATGATGTGATGAGAATTGTTATTCAAAGTCCCCATAATCAGAATCTGGATTTCATAGCTCAGAGAAAGAGACTGAAAGTGAATGATCTTCACTTCATTTGGATTTAGACTCCTCTTTAGAGAAAAAAGGCCCACAGGAAGGGTCAACCATAATCTCATCTTTGGTTAGGATTGTTTCCTTTAATGAGATTAGAGTTTTGACTAATTAATTTTTGATTGTAGCAAGAAAAAGTGAACTGCCTCAATCAAATAACTGAGAACTCACATAAGTTCTTGGGCAAGTTTTTGGATCCTTGTTGTGATTTATATTGTGGATTTAGATTCATTTCTAAATCACTTGGGTATGATGAGCATGTATTGTTTAAATTACAAAAAGAAATGATTGAAACAATGAGGAAAAATAAAATGTGCTATTCTAAGATTGAGGAAAAATAAGGTGTGCTATTCTAAGATCCTTGACGGAAGTAAATCTTTTGAAAAGATATAAAAAAGACTTGATTTCAATGACATAAATGAAAAGATTCCCTTTTAAAAATTGCTTTCAAAGTTTGATATGGGTTAAATAATGGCTGATACTTTTGGAAGACCTATATGTTTTATCTCTTTGGATAAATGTTTTACCTATAATCCCATGAAAATGGGTGTAAAAGAAGCATCAGACCCAATATTCATTTAATTTTTTAATAATAAACCTTGGGTCCAGCTTGTACTTAAGTGAGATATGATTCCAATACCCCCCATATTTTCCAAACCACGTTCTATTACTTCTAAAAAAGCCTCTTGTTGGGTTGATCACCTCAAAGATCAACTTGAGCTGTTTTCTTGTTTATAAAAATCATTTTAACTTCATCATTTGTGCTTGGGTTCTGATGCTGATCTTGTAATTCTATTAAAATAAAGGGTTATCACATTTTGAACCTCATTATGTTGAGTGTTTTGATTTAACATCATAATTTTGAGTGTTTTGAATGAGATTTTATTGTTAATTCATTTCAACTGGTGTTGGGCTGATCCAATCATAAGTATTATTTTTACTTCTTGTTTTTGGGTCAGCTTAACACAAGTTGAAATTGTTTTTTTTTTTGGTTTTTTTACTTTAACTCTATTCAAGTTGAACTTTTTTTGGTGTTTTTACTTTGGGGCTAGTCAAGTTGAACTTGTATTTTTTGTCACTTATACTTTTGGGCTGGTCCATAGACTCTGTCATTGTTTATTCAGTTTTTGCTTTTTTTGTTTTTCTTGAGTTTTTTTGTTTTTCTTGAGTTTTTTTGTTTTTTATTTTTATTTATTCATTTATACTTATTTTTATTTCTTTTCTGTGGGGGCTACACGACTACAGTTGAGTTGTGTGAGTTTGCACACAAATCTACTGTTGTTGTGTAGCGTTCCACACGGCCTGTTTGAGTTGTGAATTTTTCATCACCTATATATATATATATATATATATATATATATATATATATATATATATTATAGTTCTCTCTGTTCTTTTAGTCAATTCATTCTTCATAGTATCCAAAAATTATATCTAAATCAAAAAATAATAAAATAAAATGAAATCTCCTGAATAGTTTCAAAAATATTTTATTCTAACTCTTTTACTCTAGAAATCCAAGAATTAACTAGATTTAGCTTTCTGTATTCATAAGAAATAGGCCCTCTTGCAGAAGTACCCAATTCAAAATTCAAGACAGCCAAAGATAAAATATCTAATATTCTCTTTTTTATCTGTGAACCCCTCTTCCTTCTAGCCTCTAAAATTACAAAATTTTCTTTTCTATCCATCCTTTGTTCAATCCTTCATGCAAGTTAGAATTTGAATACTTAGATTTTTTACTATAAACCCTCAAAAGATTGATTCACCTTCTCTTCATTTAAAACTGAATCTTCTCTCAAGCTGCTTCCCATAACACTAGTTTCCATCATTTCCAATCACCTATATACATTTTCTAAATCTTCCAACCATTCCTCTGAAGTGTTGCTTCTATCAAAGTTACCCTCTTCTCCTATTCTTCTTCCAATTCCTTTCTTCTTATTTCTTCTTTCTTTAAAAACCTTAATCTTCATCTCTAAATTCTTTATTTCTTCCTAAGATCTTCTAGTTGTAAGAAGTCATCTGTTTTGAACCCTTCTTCAAAAAAGACTACCTCCTGTTGCCTTTCTTTTCCCTTTCCTAATTCCATTTCCCTATAGTGAGTTCTTTCTTCCTCCTCTGGTACATCACTTAGTTCCATCTAAAGGCTACCTTCAGCATCCAAATCTTCTTCAACACTTTCACAGGGAACTTTGACTCTTTGACACTTTGAAATTCTGGTTTTAAGATTTGAGGATTTGATGGTCTGATTTGATGCTTTGACATTAAATGCTTTGATGAACCATTTCAATGCTTCAATTGCTTACTTTGAAGGATTCTTGACATACTTTGACAACTTTTGGACCCAAGTGTGTACTTAATCCATTTTTGTGACTGGTTTTGATCATTTTCTTTGATGTTTGAACAACCTCCTTTGACGGGTTTGACTAACCCAATTCAAATTCTGCTTCTGACCCTCCTTGACAGCACTTTGCTTACCTCCTTGTACAAATCTACAAGAGGATTTCCCCATCTAATAAATGCCTTGCCTTCATCTTTGTTGTGTAACCTTGATGTACCATCTAGCGCCATCAAACTGGTTTGACACAAGTTTTACCTCTTTTTATTGGTCTTCTTCAACCTCTCCTGAATCAATTGGACTTTCAAATTTCCTATCTAGCACCTCAACTCCTGAAAAAATCAGTCAAAAGGACTAACCTGACTCTGCAGTAAACCTGGAAGAACATGACAAAGTCATGGCATCATCATCTGGGGTGTCACAACTGCCCTCCGCGTGCAAGGGGCTGAAGGCGCAGGCACAAATACTCATAGAACTCAAGGATGATTTTTTTGAATTTCAATGAAGAAGATGAGAGGAAGAGTACAAGTGATGAGGAGATGGAAGGATGGAATGGAGAAGTCCAGGAGGAGGTTGTTGAAGATGGAGTTGTTGAATCCTATAAGAGTAACACCAGGAAGGGGCAAGGTGATATGATTTAAGCAGGCTGGGTGAAGGTTTTCTTGTGCTGATATGACACCTACTGGCAGAGGTACTAACCAGTAAGAATTAGTATACAAATTCCTTGGGTGGAATTACTCAAGGAGGGAAGGAGAGGCCAGTATATGTGCAAGCTGAGAAGGAGGCCTTGAGAGATGAGTGGGTGGTGTTTCAGGTTGTAGTTCCCATGGTATTACATTTTTACTGGTTGAACTGGAGGCTGTAGTTGACTGATTGGGTAATGATCCTATTCAGGAAGGTTTGAAATGTACCAATCTGGAGTCCTGGGAGGATGGGATGAACAGAAAGTGGAGATTATGTACTATTTATATACTAAGTGTAATATTTACTAACTCATATACCAATTGGGTTGAGGAGAGATGGAGGATGTACCAATCCATGGGAAGAAGGAGATATCCTGAGAAGGTTTACTGAATCACATGACACAGTGGTTAGATTACACAGGCATAGGGATTTTCTCATACAGGGAGAGGGTGAAGCTTGTAGAAGAGGATGGATACTGCAAGAGATGCAAGAGTTTTACCCAGTGGAAGGAAGGATTAATGAGGTTGGGTTTTATATTGGGGTGAAGCTGATTCAAATGTTGGATTGGTTTAGTTGAAGGAGATTCAGAACTACGGTCATGGCAGTACCCCCCCCCCCCCCCAGAAAGGGAAGGGGCAGCTCCTGATGCCTAGAAAAGGATGTGCTGGGGATGAAGATTGAGTTCTTCTGTACTCGCTGATTGGAAGCTGGGAGGCTTGGGAGCAAGGTTGAACAGCTTCAAGTATTTGACACATTGCACAGGGTTGAGGCTTGAAGTCTGAGACTAGTATGGAAGTTCAAGAGGTTGAAGTTGAAGATTTCAAGTAGGGGATTGAATTTTGAAGCATGAAGCTTGAGAAGTTTGAATTTGATTTTTGAAGTATGGTGAACCCAAATGGACCTTTTTGAAGTTCTACCTATTGGATTTCAACCTGTAAAAGCTGATCAAAGCACTTTCAAAGCTGAAAATGGCTTTTAAAGTTACCATTGAAGCTTTTGAAGTTTGAAAAGGGAGAATTGAATTTTTTGAAGTTCTATGAACCCAAATGGACTTGTTTGAGGTTCTACCTAGGGGATATGAACCTGGAGAAGCTGATCAAAGAAATTTTGAAGCTGGAAATGACTGTCAAAGTTCCAGTAAAAGCTGTCAAAATTCAAAAGGGAAGGATTTTGTTTTTTGAAGTTTGAAAAAATCAGATGGACTTGTTTGAAGTTCTACCTAAGCAAGTTGAACCTGGCGAAGCTGATTGAAGAAATTTCAAATCTGGAAATGCCTTTAAAAGTGCCTATAAAAGCTATTGAATTTCAAAAACAAAGGATTTGGTTTTTTGAAGTTGAACAAACTCAGATGGACTCGTTTGAAGTTCTACCTAAGAAAGCTGAACCTGGCAAGCATGGAGAACAAATATTTATTTGGTGAAGGTAAAGAGAATGAATAAAGGTATAGCAAAGGAAGTAGAAGAAGAAGAATGAAGAGATAGAAGAGGGATTTTATATGGAAGTGGCCAGGGTTGGTGTGAAGATAAGAAAGAAGGAAAACAGGTGGATCTGGAAGATCATTGAAGAAGTTTGAAGTTTTTGATAAGGCTGTTGGATAGGTTGGGATGAGGCTAGTTGAAGGACTCTCATGTATTGAAGACTTGTTTGAAGTTTTGATGGTGATGAAGATCCAGGAGTGAAGTTGGAGGATTTCCCGGAATTTTTGGGATGCATGACTGAAGATAATTATGATGTTGTTTTGATGGATTTGAGGATTGATAATTTGAAGGAAGAAGGAAGATAAGGGATAAGAAGGAATAGATAGGTGGACTGAAGGATATTTTTATTTGTAAGTATTTTTTGATATGATATGTAGGATGAAAAGGACTATTTGGAAGGTGAATGATAGGAAGGAAAATATTTTATCTTGTATTTATGTTTTCTTTTCTTTTTTTTTTGATTTGATTTTTGGAATTTATTGACTGGAAGAAGTTGAGTTTTATGATTATGAAATGTTTTTGTGAATTTTATTTTGATGGAGGATTAATTAATTGAGTTTTGATTTGAAATTAATAGTGATTGGAATTTGTATTTTGAAAAGGATTATAGTATGAATTGGTTTTGAAAAAACAAATGAAGTTGGGTTGATTGATGAAGAAGGGAAATGATATGATTGGAATTTGGATTGTGAAAGAGATAATAGGATAAATTGGGTTTGGGATGATGGATAAAATTGAATTGATGCAGAAGGGAAGTCCAGTGGCAATGGGAAAGGGATTATAGGATTGATATGATTTGGAATGATGGATGGAGTTGGGTTGATTGGTCAAGCAGGGAAATCCAGTAGTGATGAAGTTGGATGTTGGTTCCCAGAGGGTTGGTGACATTGAGGATGGATGCATGGATGAATGGATGCATTGATGAGTGGATGAGTGGATGAATGACTGGATGAGTTGATCAGGGTTTTGTATTTTAAAGCATGAGTACCTAATTTTTCCAAAATAAGAAAAGTTTCTAAACCAATTCTCAAAAGAGCTATCTTGGAAGGTCTGCCAGTAGTGGTTTTCTTTTCAGATAGTCACACTTAATTCCCAGGATGGATGCCTTTTGGAATTCAGTTTCTATTAAGTTTGGCATAGTTACTATACTTATCCATAGTCTGCTTTGAACTTGATCAGAGGATTTTGGTTGATTGAAGGAGTATTTTTAGCTTTAGTTGGTCAGAATGTTGGGTATACCCACTTTAACCATGAGCAGGAGTAAGCAGCTGTAGTAATCCAAAGAATTGTTATTCACTTCCTCCCCTTTCTTCAATCTTCTACTAATATCTTGGAGTAACTTTTCAGCTTGTTGATTTGTGGTCAATTCACTCAGTTGAGCTTCAAGAATTTTCAAAGAGAGGTATAAAATTTCAGAAGGTTCAAATTCACCAGTATTTTGTTCAGACTAAGTGATCCCCCATCTGGAAACATTTTGTCCCAACGTGACAGGAGGCTGGGTGAATTTGATGTAGAGATTCCAAGGGCTGTAAGTGAGTCTTGAAAAATGAAGGAGGTTTCATGAAATACACTTGATTTCTGAGGAGAGCTTGGAAGACATGGAAATAATTTTAGAGAAGGAAGATCAGTTAGTAATTTAGAGCCTGTGATGCTTAAGGGGTAAGAACCCCGAAAAAAGTTTTGGTGAGGATGGTAGAATGTAAAAAGAAAGTCAGTGAAAGTCATTGGAGGAAATGGGTGAAGGTTTTCCTTGATAACAGCATCAGTTTTGCAAAAATCTACACATAATTGTAAACCACCATCCTTCTTCTTGAACAAAAAAAGGACAGCTTTTCCAGTGCTTGAAGTTCTGCGGCTGGATTAAACCTTTATCCAAATTCTCTGCTATGTAGGCTTGTGGGTTTGAACTTTCATTTTTGTGGTAGTGAATAGAAACCCACAACTGGAGACAATGGAAATTCCAGTTTGACGTGGTGTTCCTAAGCGCGGTGAAAAAAGAAAGTTGATTTTATTTAACCTTGGAGAAGAGATCTGGGGAAGAATGGTGATCATCATTGACTTTCTTTGAAATAGTTTCTGATTCTTCAGGGACTTCATCATTAACAAATAGAAACTTCAGAAGAAGTAACCAATTTCATAGTATGCAAGGATGAATCCAATATATCTTCATCCTCTGAAAAATAAAGGATCAATGAATATCCAAGCAAGTGGGAAGAGTGTTGAACTCAGAAGGAGTTGGAAGCTTTTTTTGGTAATTGCAAAAGGTTCCGAAGTGGGGGATATTTCATTGGGCTGCAGCGCCAATGGCAGAGTAGAAGGGAGGTCAGCTGTGGCAGTATAGCCAGGTTGAGTTCAACAGGATTAGAGGAAAGTTCAGTGGTTAGTTGGTTTCTTGAGGTGATAAGCCTCATCTTCCATGTTTGCCTCTGAATTCCGATGATGAAGAGAGTGAATTCCAAGGTTGGTTCAGGGAATGATGCATTGACTTGAAGTATTTCCCATTCAAAGCTAGGAAAGGAAGGAGTGAAACCATTTGGGAAGTTGATTCACTGAGCCAAAATTGAAAGGATGAGTGTGTTTGCCCCAAGGAGAGGGCTGTAAGGGATGCACACTTTAAACCATGGAATTTCCAATTACAGATTGATTTGCACCTGAATCAAACAAAGAATAGAGATAAGCCTTGAGAAATTGGAAGAAAAGGGTGAGCATAATCATGGTTTGGCTTTGGGGAAGCACTTAAGGTGATGGGTAAATAGAAGAATATTAGTTTACAGTTTTCTTTCTAAATTCCTCTGTCTTTTGTTTACCACCACAATATAAGCATAGGCCTTCCCTCTCTCTTCTTGCCTTTTCTTCTGCCTTGAGTTTTCAATCTGGACCTAGGTCCCAAGAGGGTCTGATAAATGAAGTAGTTGAAGTTGACTTTTCTGGGGACTGGTCATGCTCCCTACCCTCACCACTACCCTTGTAAGGCTGATTAGAGGTAGATTGAGATGGAGAAGAACTGTGGGGTTTAGAATTATTGAGGGCAGAGGATTTTTCTCTTACCCTTTCACAATACCTTTTATCATAGTGAAGAATATATCCATAAGATCCTGGAGAGTTTCTTGAGAGCCATTGTACCCTGAAAGTTGTTCCAGAAGGCGTGAATGAAGTCTTTTTCAAAAATGGAAGTACAAGGCTCTATCACCCCATCCAGAGAATTTGTTCATAATTGATCAAAATTCAGTGATGTGGGTTAAAGCATAGCCAGAGTCCTTCATCTTCAAGTTAACCAGTTTCTTTTCAGCCTTGAAGACTTCTAGTCTGTCGCCAAAGAGGGTGTGAAGTTTCTCTGTGAATTGGGACCATGAGTTGAAAAGGAAAGAGGGCTCTTGGTTGAAAAGGTGAGCCGGATAGGGTTGGATCCATCAATTTGTACTTCCAGAGAGGTAGTAAGCCAGAAAGAGTATCTTCTTCTGGTAAAAAATAAAATTCCCTTCATCTTTTGCAAAAATGAGTTCAGAAGATTGGAGGAATTGTCAGAGTTTGCTAGGATTTTTGCCTTCAAATTTATCTGGAGCATTCATGGAAGGAGACTTGAAGGTGCCAGAGTGAGAATTACTGGTTGATTTAGGTTGAGAAATTGTTGCCAAAGCAGAAGTACTGGTTGATGGAGGTTGAGAAATTGTTTCCAAAGCAGAATTCATGGTCTGGAGAAGGGATAAGAGAGTTGGGTCCACAGCAGATGTTGGAGGTTTAGGTTTTTTTGGAGGTTCAGGGGTCGCAGTAGAAGTTGAAGGTGGGAATACTTCTTGAGGCTCCATAGTTTGTGAATTGAGATTACTTAGGATCCTGTTGTCAAAGCCTGAGTCCTCACTTACTTCCTTGCCCTCATTTTCCAGAATAGGAATGATGCTGGGATCATAGGAAGGAGAATCTAATACAAAGCCTGCTTGTGGATATTGACCAATTACACAATTAGTGATGGGACTAAATGCAGGTGGGTCAGAGGAAAGAGGAGCTCTAGGAGGAGCTTGAGGAAGGATACCAGTTTCCATGGAAGTGTAGCTTGCTTGAATTGGAAATTTTGAAGGGGTCCTCCCACATCTACAATCTTGAGGAGTTTACTGGTCCTGATTGGAGATGTTGATTCCAGAACTTCTTCCTCTTGCTGCTCTATTGAGAGGTGGACTTGAAAAGAATGAAGGTTGTGCATTTTGGGATGGCATGGTGTCCAAGGATTCCAGAGAAGGGAAGTGACCCAAAAAAAATTACCCAGAGAGAATTAGAAAGGGATTGGCCGCAAGAGATCTTGAGGTCATGCAACATTTGTCAAAGCAGGTCAAGGCATGTTGAAGCGGGTCAAAGCATGTCAAAGTCAAAGGCCAAAATGTTGAAGTGTTGAATTCAAAGGTGAAAGGGTCAAAGTCAATGGTCAAAGCGTCAAAGTCAAATTCAAAGTTTGATCCAGCCTATTGGAGCCTCCAAAGTGCTGTCGGAGTACAATCAAAGTTTGAAATTACTGTTGTAGTGTTGAATTATTCTGTCAAAGTTGCATTTAAGGGCAATATTTGGGGAAGGAATTGAGGTAGATAAATTCTGCATGGAGATCCTTTGGAAACATGGAGCCCATATACTTTCCAGCTCTGTACCAGGAACCCCCACAAAAACCATAGTTAGTGTTATCCATGAGATGGATTGGGTTGATGTGAATGGATGGGATAGGTCTATTGAGATATGTAGATGGGTAGTAATCAAGGGTAAGGAATTAGTATAATTTCATGACTGCCCCTGACATGCAAGGTGCTGAAGGCACAGGCACTACTACTCATAGAACTCAAGGATTATTTGTTGGAATTTTAATAAAGAAGATGAGAGGAGGAGTACAAGTGATGAGGAGATGGAAGGATGGAATGGAGAAGTCCAGGAGGAGGTTGTTGAAGATTGAGTTGTTGATTTCTTTAAGAGTAACACCAGGAATGGGCAAGGTGATATGATTTGAGCAGGCTGGGTGAAGGTTTTCTTGTGCTGAGATGACACCTACTGGCAGAGGTACTAACCAGTAAGAATTAGTATACAAATTCCTTGGGTGGAATTACTCAAGGAGGGAAGGAGAGGCCAGAATATGTGAGAGCTGAGAAGGAGGCCTTGAGGGATGAGTGGGTGGTGTTGTAGGTTGGAGTTCCCATGGTATTACATGTTTACTGATTGGACTGGAGGCTGTAGTTGACTGATTGGGTGATGAGCCTATTCAGGAAGTTTTGACATGTACCAATTTGGAGTCCTGGGAGTATGGGATGAACAGACAGTGGAGATTATGTACTATGTATATACTAAGTGTAATATGTACTAACTCATATACCAATTGGGTTGAGGAGAAATGGAGGATGTACCAAGCCATGGGGAGCAGGAGAAATCCTGAGAAGGTTGACTGAATCACATGACACAGTGGTGTGGTTTACATGGGCATAGATCTTGTACTATACAGGGAGAGGGTGAAGGTGGTAGAATAGGATTGAGACTGTAAGAGATACAGGAGTTTTACCCAGTGGAAGGAAGGATTAAGTGAAGTTGGGTTTGATATTGGGGTGAAGCTGATTCAGAAGGTTGTATTTGTTTAGTTGAAGGAGTTTCAGGACTACGGTTATGAAATGGGGCCTCCTTCACCTCAAAAGGCTGGCTCTTCTCTAGCACCCAGAGGGTTGTCCCCAAGGATTTTGCTGCTCTGCTTGTCCATGTCAAAATCTCTTCCATACTTTCTAAAAATTTCACACTTTGTAGCATCATTGTTGATACTGGTGGTACAGATCCTGTCCAACTTCTTGCATATCTCACAACTGGGATAGTATTTATGAACTTGTTAGTGGTTGTTGGTCTTCTCAATGGTATAGGTTGGTGTATGGGATGTTTTATGAGAAGATAATGATGGTAGTGGAGTTGATGGTTGTTATGGTTGGGGATGTGGAGAAGGAAGTCTTAGGTCAGACATGGCTGAAGCCAACAAGACTAGATGGCCTTCTCAACCTGCTCTTTTCATAGTCATCAGGAGATGCCCTCCTTTTTACCAAGGGTTTCTGTCATAGTAGAAACCAACTCAGTCTTCCCTCAGCAAGCTCAGTCTAACCCTCATTTCTATCTACTTGCCAATGAATGTCAAACTCAGGGCTCAGGAGACTTATATCAATATGTCTCCAGTAACTACATATCCTCAGGATCTTCATGCAGTTCATATCTCATTATATTCTAACCTGATACAAAATGCAGATAGACTCCATAGGCTTGCATATACTTAATCCCTCAGTTCTGTTCATTATCTAATCTTATTAACCCTTTCTAACCCATACTCTCATGGTTCATACTTTGTGAATACTTATGTACATCCTCCTACAGATTTCATTGTATACTCTCTATACTTAGTACATACTGTGATGGATCTCATGTACACTGTCCAGCCTTCAACTTACATTCTTAACTTGGAAAGCCCAGACCTGTAGCCTTGCCCCAATGTAGAAGCAGCCAATCCCAATGTAGTAGCATACCTGATCAGCCCTCTCTTTTAAATTGACTACTCCCTTTTCATTACATATGTAGTCTGAGCCCCAGCCAAGTGTAACTCTGTTTTAGTTCCAGCTCTTGTCTATCTGAACTGGCCTCCTCTTCCTCCTTCCTGATTTTTCCCCAAGAAATCAGTTTACTAACTTTTATCAGGAATTCAGCCCAGCAAGTGTCATCCAGCACCTTATCTTCAATAAACTCCTACTTTTCCAATTTTAGTATCCTACAGTGACCTTTCTGCCAAGTCTAATGGCAGTAGAGTACCCTTGTTCCAAGCCCTGATTGCATTTCAGCATCCCTTGAGAAAAAAACCTATTTTAGACTGAGGTAGATGGTAATGTGGCTTTATATTTCAAATATTGATGGTAAAAAATAAACCTTGACTTGTAGAATGACATTTTCCTGGGTATCAAACTTTCAACCTCCTGAAATAATCCAGTCAAATTCTCATCACTTCTCAAATTTCTGCTAATTCTATTTGATACTTCTATTTATTCATTGCATGAATTCATTGATTTCAAATTATCAATTTTCTCCTCATCTTGTTTTTGAAATATTTGTATCTGCAAAAATAATTTCTGCATACCAAGTACTAATTTCCAAGGGACTCAAATGAAACTCAATGAAGTTAGACTCTGCAAGTTCACTTGATACTTTAATTTATGGAATTCATCATCCCATTTTTCCCAAGGGATTCTGGCTCTAGGAGAACACATGGGATGCTGAGTGGAAATTTTTACATTTTCCAGGTAAATAAGTTTTAAAAGATTTGGGGGATATAACTAATTCAAACTTGAAGGGACCAAGTTTCTTTCAAGATATTTTTTGAGTTGTGCAAATAATGAAAATTTTTCATGCATCCCGCCATACTTGATCTCCTACTGCAAAAGCTGGTGTGCCAAAGTAGAATTCTTTTTCCCTGTAGCATTTATTTTCTGATTCAAGGTTGGTTCAAATTTAAAATTGAAGAGATTCAATTAGTGTGAGGTAATCAGTAGCTCTTTGAAAATTTGCTATATGAATGGAGTCAAAAGTTGTGTTCCTTCTGTACATATTCTGGAATGGCAACAGCTTGGTGGAAGAATGATTGGATCTTTTGTATGCAAATTTGGCTAGGTGGCGCCATCTTGACCATTTTTACTGTTGATAGGAAGTGTATATCAAAGTTATTGATTGAGAATCTGGGTGAGTTTCTTTTTCTTACCATCCATTTCTGGTTGGTAGGCAATTTATAAGTTTCAATTAACCTTCAAATGTTTGCACACACAGGTCTATAATATAGGTAAAAACATCTTCCAACATTAACTAACTATGTAATCAAGGAAACCATGCTTTGAGAAGACATATTATGATAAGAGGTCAGCTATTTCTTCTGAAGAGGTTGTAGTTTTACTTAAAATAACTCAATCCACCTTTTAGAAGCAATCTACTACTACAAAAATAGCATCATAACCACAAGAAATAGGTAATTGGCAAATAAAATCCATACACAGTGAGCGGCAAGTAATAAGCAGGATTGGAAGAGGCTGGAGAAGCCCATAATTTAGGTGGTTCTAATACTTGTTAAAATTTCAATCATAGCACACACCAACATTGTTTTGTAATCCCTTGGTCATACCAGGCTGGTGCAAGAATTTTGAAATCAAATGGTAGGTTCTATACTGTCCATGATGACCAGCAAGCAGAGATTTATGCTTAAATTAAAAGATATCTAACTTAATGCAAGGATTATTGGGCACTAATATATAATCTCCAAATACTTTCTAAATTTTTTTGTCAATAACATAACTGGCCAAAGTTGAGTTAGAATTCTTGAAAATTTTTCTACACTTGGGATAATCCAATTGGGACTTTGAAAGTTTGGAGGCTTTTTCTTGGAAGTTGGTGATAATCAAATTAAGCTGGGAAGACTGATTAGAGAATATTATCCAGAGGTTTTCAGGGTTTTTTGGCAGAAGTGCTCCCCCCCCTTGGGTAAATTTTTTCTCAATGTGATGAAGCATCAGGGAATTCCACTTGTTTCCCAGGGCAAGTCTTGATTTTGAATTTGAATTTGGAGAGATACTTAGCATATTTTGCCTTTCTTCAAGTAAAGACTTTTTTTTTCTCATGAGATACTTAAGAGAATTGTGATCAGTTAAGACCTGAAAAGGTTCCATAATATTTGTTAGTTATGAAAACCATTTCTTCAAGAAATAGACAGTTTGAAGAATCTCCTTGTCATAGATATTTTAATTAATTTCCACCACCAAAAATTTTCGGGGTTCAATAGATAGTTGGTATCAGCAACTTTCAGGGTTCAATAGATACTTTGTGTAAAAGGCTCAAAGAATAAAAAAAATTGATATAACTCCTTCAATTGCATGTTTGCTGTCATTGGTTCCAAAAATATTTACATCTAGCTTTTAAATGTGAGAAAGTATTGGCATAGTAGTGAGCACCTTATTCAGAGTGAAAAACTTCAAAGCAGTGTTTAGTAAAAATGGAATGATTTTCCTTTTAAATTAGGATAGGAAGATTAATTTCATTTTTTGCATAATCATCAATAATCCTTCTATGAAAATTAATAAACCCAAGAAATTGTTGTAAAGATTTAACATAATTAGGTGGGGCCAGGAAAGTTTTGTGAAGATAAAACAGAATTAGGTGGGTTTAAGTCTAAAAAATTTTGGGTTTTGGATGGATTCATAGAAAGAACTTCCTGGGAAAGTACTAGAGGTAAGAACTGAAGGGAATTGGTTTAGAACTTTCACTTGGAGAGTTTTCAAAAAAAATTATTCTCTCAAAGTCCCTGAAGCATTCCTTCCACATATGGGACATGGTCTTTAATTCTTTTTTGAAAAGAATAGTATATAATCCAGATACACCACAATTTATTTCTTCAAAAAATCACAGACCATTTCATTGAAAAAACTGTTTAAAATTGTAAAAAGAATTGCAGAGTCAAAAATTCATGAAATTATACTCAGATGTGCCAAAATTGCTGCTCATTTAAGTCAAGTATTCATTACCCCTTGCCATGTAAAATAGGTTATAGGCACCTCAAAGGTCTCATTTGGGAAATTAGTTTGTGGATGTGTGTAAGGAGGTGAAACATAGGTGGTACTGGATGGGAATTCCTCTGCTTTACCTGATTCAGTTTCCTGTATTCAAAACAAATACAAACACTACCAGTATTTTTGGGAAAAGATATTACAGGAGAGCTGGTGGTTGGATTTCTTGGCAAAAGAAATCCTTCTGATACATTCTACACAATGTATTCTTGAATCTGGAATTTTTCCTGCTTTGAGACAGAGTCAACTTCCCAGTTGTTGGAGGGGGGACAGTAAGTGTTATTTCATGATTGTAGGGACAAAATGGGAGCAGTTAATTGGCTTTCATTTCTGAAAGTAAATCAGAAAATTCATGGTCAAATGATGGTAAATACTCTTGAATGATTTCAAAATATTTAATCTCTTCATCATCTTTGAGAATGGGGTTTGAAGTGGTAGCACAATGCAAGAGCATTAGGGAGCTGAAAATAAATTTTTTTGATAGGAGATTGCTTCTCTTCAAGGAATAAAGATAGATTTAAGTTGGCTTAGTAGGCAATAAATCCTAAATATGAAGGAGGAAATTGGAACTGGAATTCAGGATATTGCAAATATCCTGGAAGCAAAGCATCATCCAATATGATGATACTTTCAGGGAGGATTTTTAATTCCTTTTTGAAAGACTGGATAGTATCTTGGTGTTGCAAGGCTTGCAGTTCAATTAGTCCTTCTTTCCAATTCACATCCATATTTCAATCTATGGGAAGGTCATGGCCTTGAATGGTTTGATGCATTTGGGCAACATCCAAGACAAATAAATCTCTTTCAAAGCTGGGGACACTGGAAACTTGAAAAGTCCATTTTGCCTTATGGCCAACCCAATAAGATGGCCCAGACACACTACTTACTAAATAGATGGAAAATTTTTCTATCAGGTAACACACAAGATTTTGAGAAGTGGCTAAATTCAGGCTTATAAATAAGATGTTAGTGCTGGAGTCAAGGAGTTAACTTTAAGGTGTGTTGTTGGAATGGAAGAGGTGAAAACTGAAACTTTGTGTTTTAAGGGACTTCCAAGTTGAAAGATTGAATTGCAGATGTTCAGATAATGTATAGTTTCCCTTGCAAGCACCAGGAAAACTAAAATTCATTTTTTTTGGAAAATTGGCTGTTTCAAAAGCTGATTTCTTTTCAAAACTATTCACATAATGGTTCCCTCTGAAATAAATAAAAAATATTCCTTTTCCCTCCTCAGATGTTCCTTTTTTCAGGGGAAAACAGTTTCCTTTTCCAGGAGTCTTTGGGCTTTTCAAACAGCCTCACCTTTATTGAAGTTTGAATTCAAAGCCATTTTGGATTGATTTGGGTTCTTTGATTTTTCTTTTGAAGAATTATCATTTTTTGGAGCCAAGTTTGAGTGAAAATGATTTTTTTGTTGCAAGAAGTTCCTTTTTTGATATCCATTATCAATCTTGATAACCCAATCAAACAATGGGTGAAGGGTGGTTGTCTTATTCCCCCCCAACTTCAAGCTTTCTGATCAGGCTTGCTTTTAAACACTTTCATAATTTAAATAGGAGAGCAGCTTTGTTTAATTGGATGAAAGAATGCAAATTTAAAAATTTAAAAATATAAATAGAGGCCCTACTGTTTTTTTCATTATTAGACCAATAATTTTGTATTTGGATTTTCAAACTTTATTGTGGTTGCTGAACAGGGTGAAAGTTTGTCACTTCAATTTTTCCTAATTGTTCAAGATACATGTTGGAATCTTGTTGGAAAAAAATTTGAGATTGAGTTCAAACCAATTCAAGGCCCTAGCTCCTACAAAGAAAGACATGTACATAAATTTGTGCTATTCCATGGGGAAATTTTTTGCGTTGTAATAGAATATATTTCTACAGGATTTTAAGGAGGATCTAAGCTTATGTTCATGGTCTCCTATAAAGCTTTCAGGCTTCTTAATGCCCTTAGTGAGAAAGCTAGTAACATTTGGGCTAGCCTGTGAGAAACTTTGATGAAGTGCCTGGATCAAAGCATTAATAAGTTTTGGAGCCTCCAAATTTGAGAATTTATGAAAGGTCTTTCCCTCATTCAGATTGAAGGATCATTGGAAGAGTTGGGGAGTCCTCAATTTGATTGAGAGGATCCTAAAGATCTTTGGAAAATTTCCATTTGGCTAAGTAATCATTGAGAGGGTTGACCATAGGAGATTCAAAATAAGGAATGGGATCTAATGGTTTTGGGCCTGTGAGCCACCAGACCTCCTTCCCCTGTTGATATTATTATTTCAAGGGGTTAGGGCAGCATTCCTGGTTGAATGAGAACTTGAAAACAAAAATAAACTATCTGAAAGGGGGAAATATTCATGATGGTGATTAATTTGAGTTTTTTAATTTGATTTCACATGGACACCCCATGAAATAAAAGGCAATATAGATTGTTTTTAGCCCAAATGGTGAAAGGCCTATTTCAAGAGAAATCCTGAGTTTGAAAGGCTAACTGTGAAACCAACTGCAAAGTTGGAATATTAATTTCAAATTCTCAGACAAGTGAAAGGAAAGGTTTGCAATAAAGGTAAACATAGACAAACCTTTATATTAATACCCAGTATCAGAACAAATTTTTGAAATTGAATAACTAAGGGAACAATATACAGGCAGACTGCATTTAACTTATATGATAATCTACATCAGTGGGTGGATGACTAGATAAAACCTTATGTAAATTCTTCTACAGCTAGGAGAGCAATAAAGCAATGAATTAAAATAATATAATGATGAAGCAGACTGGGATTTTTTCATAGATCAAAGCACTAACTCCAAAATTAATGATGTTAAACAATACATGACACATTGGATGGACAAATGAAGGAGTTAATTGCAAGAGGATGGAAAATTTATGTTGTAAAAGTAGAAGGTATTTTTTACTACACCCTTCAGAACTCATGACACCAGCTGGAACAAAACCAAAATTACATAATAAAAACCCATTCCAACCAATCTATCATGCAGAACTCATGAATAAGAAATGACTCCTCACCAACTTTTCACTTGAACTCCATAATTTTTCCCTCAAACCTCATCGACCAATCAACATTCCCTGTTCAATTGTCCATTTTTTTCATTTTCCTTTTCCTCCCCTTTCTTTTTTGTTCATCTTTTTCTCACTCTCATCAATATCTCAAAGATAAATTTTCTGATCTTGTAACTGTTGAGAGCTGTCTTACCTTTTTCCTCATCTCAATCTCTAATCTGGGATGCTTCAATCCAGCTGCCTAATTTTCACCTTGTCTTAGCCTCAAGCCTTATCCCAGTCTCAATGTCAAGCCACCAATTCCTTGTGATATCTCAACTAAGCTTAAGTCTCAGAGCCCTCTTCCAAAATCAGTTCTTTTGTTTGCCTGGCATTCCTGAGAAGATTGTTTCAGGTCTAGTTTTGGTCTTTGTGAGTGAGTTCTGGAGGACCTTTATGCTTTCATGCAAGAATCAGGTCCAGTTTCTCTACTGCTTACCATCTGCAGGCTAATTTTCATACTGAAAGAATGAATCAAACCCTAGAATATTATTTACAAAATTATTTTTTATACCATCAAAATTACTGGCACAATTGGTTGTACTTGATGGAGTTCACTCTGAACAATTTGGATTAGCCTCTATCAAAGTTTCACCCTTTTTCTTCTTATCTGGCTACCATACTCATTCAAGCACCATTATAGAAGGCTTAGTAGTGGAAGGGGTAGACAACCATTTCTCCAGAATACCAGAAATTCAAGAAATTTCTATCAAATGGTTAATGTAGGCTATAGATAAACAATATTTTTATTATGATATAAACACAAGGGAATTCAGGATTAAAAGGAAGTAAAAAATTTTCTCATAAAACAAAATTTTATCCATTAATATAGGAGGATTAATTAAAATTTATATTAAAGATTTATTGGCCCTTCTAGAGTAAGGCTGTAACCCGGGATTGGGAACTTTTTGAGGCTAATTCCAAACCCCACAGCCTGGTCATGCCACGGAATGCCCCAAAGCCCTGGGTGAATCGGAAACATTTTCACTCCCTTTGAGAATTATGGCACTCTGTCACACAACTGCCCCACGCACTGGAGGGGATCTTTAGGCAATTGTGAGCGCAAGGGAGAAAGCTAAGTGCATGGACAAGTGCAAGGTAGCAAGGTGCTAACTGCAAGGTGTGTTCAAAGGCAATTAGAGATAGGGATGGAGTTTTTCTGTAGAGATGAAACGGAGGCAAGGCCTGATGTGATGGTCTTCCCTCAGCAAAGAGTAAAACTTATGACATTAACTAACTGAGGAAAAAATCTGCAGGCAAGGAGTGAGTCCTTATAAGTTAATCCAGAGTAACTAGATACAACCTGATGGAAATTCTTCTACAGCTAGAGAGCATGATGCAATAAATGACAGGAACAGGACAGGAAGATGAAACTGAACAATACAAAATCTCCCGAGTCATAGTGTGGGTGCAAGAAAAGGGAACCATGCAAGTGTGTGTCCTAGTAAATGTGAAGCAAGAAGGAATAACATGAGATGACACTGCAAATGAACAAAGGTAGTAACAGAGGTGACAATGCAGGGAAGGGAATTACTCCAAAGATGGAACTATACAATTGATTTGGATTGATGAACATGAAAGCCAGAAGAGTAGCATGACCAAGAATGGAAGTCCAAGGGCTGAGATACCCAAGGAGGGATGGAGCAATGTCCAAATTGATGGTCAAGAAACTGCAAGGTGTCCCAGGTATAGACTGAGTTGCCAAGATTGGAAGGTTATTGCACAAGCCAGAGGTAGTAAGCAGATTGCACTATTGATGGTGTGCTTTACTGTCTCTCACGCTTAAAACTGAGGTAAATGGTACTGATTAGAAGGTTTTATCAAAAATTTAGGAGAGAATAGCCTGTAACTCTGGAGCATGGCAGTTGCCTGGGTATAAAGCTGCAATCTCCAGCAAGGGTCCTTGATGAATTCCCATTGAATCCAAGTCTAATACTTTCCTCAAAGAAAATCCCTTATACATTGTTACTCAATAGTACACTGATTAATAAATTTTAATAATTAAATATCATTTCATCATCTTCTTGCTGTTGCAACAACTGCATTTGCCAAAGACAGTGTTGTGTTCCCAGTACTTCTTCTCCTGGGGTTCTAAAATGGAAGACATGTTGGCTCTAAAAGGTGGCTTGTTTGTTCACTATAAATAGCAAGCTGTTGATGGAGGTATCTGAGGCACCACAAGCAAAGCTTGAAGTTGTAGGAAGGCTCCTTGAGTTAATAATCAGATCCTGCCAGTGCCGGAGATATAATGCCTTGGGGTGCAAACGGCAGGTGAAAAATTGACTAATGAATAATATAATGAGAGGGTGTTAATGAAATGAATTTGTTCTAGTGTTACCACGGTTTCAAAGCTATACTTCTAATACATCACCACCACCTCCACCTTACTTTGGACTTCCAACAGAATCTGAGATAAACCAAGGGACAAAGCTGCAAGGCAAAGAGCAAGTTGCAGGAGAATTCAAAGTGGGAGGAGAACAGGAAATGGAGGAAACACAGGAAGGAGGAACTGAAAGGAATAGGAAAGAAGAAGAGGAAATCAGAAACAGAGGAGATGGGATGGTGTAAGACTCCAAACTGTGCTAGGCCGTGGCAGTTCTGTGGAGGGGAAAGGTGCTGTTTAGGCTGCCCTCCTGAGTGTTACAAAAATTTTTAAATTTAACCAAGATCAACGTCCAGAACCTGGTAAATGAGGGACCAAATGTAAGAGGATAAAGATTATAGTAGTTGGTAGCTGGGGAAACAACACTATCTGAGGCAAGATGATGCCAGGGAAAAACTTGAATAGAAGAAGTCAAGGATTGTTTGGAGTTCAACAAGACAAGGCAATTGTAAGTAACAACGCCCACAAGCTAATAGCTCTGGTAATCAGCAGAAGCTTAGGAAAGATCAACTCAATCCCAAAAAACCTCCAGGTTCTCAATGAAGCTGCCCAACTCTCCACAATCAAGCACTTGAAGGGTACCAGATAACTGTGGGTGGCTGCACAAGACAAAGCTAATTGTTTGATGAAGCTCTAGAAGCAAAACAATAACTGATTCAAAACAAGAATAACCCAACACTTCTCAAGGGACTCAAGAGTAGTGTGGCGGAATTCAACTTCAAAAGGGAATAAAGGGAGGTTTAACACTTCAGGTTTTAAGCTTAATAAAACCTCTTCAGTCAAAAGTGACTGGGTCCAAAGAGATAGTCAAAGGATGATCAGGACCAGTATGGTCTGATAAAGGGATCAGGAGTGGTGTAACACCCTCAAGAATTCTATCAGTCAAATTCTTCTTCAACCAGAAAAGCTATTGGTTGGTGATAAAGATCAAGGATCAGGGTTTTGAGTACGGAGGCTCAAGGATCAAGGGGCAATCATGGATATACCCAGAATTCATTTCTCCAATAAAGGGGAATGAGACCCCACGGAAAATTTATTTCAAGAAATTAGTGATGGTGTTCTCTCTTGTAAGGTACCATATCCTCCCCCCCCCCCAAAAGGCAGGGAGAGCACCTCCTTATATGGGCAGGAGGCCCTGTTAGACTATGTACAAGTGATTCTACAAATAGAGCGGAATTTTTGTTTTTTTTTCTCAGATGATCAGAAGAATTTATCAGGCGTGCCGGTGGAAATCCAGCCTCCCTGACTGGGGTGGGATCTATTCTCATCCCTTCACCTCTCTTGCATCCTTCCATGGACGGGTGCGCGCAAAAACGTTGGGATCACCCACCCCTCACCCAAAGGCGGAAGGGGTGGGAAAAAAATGAACCAGACCGCCCGCGGATGTCTGCGGGCGGTAGACAACCCTTTCCCACCCCCACCTGAAGATGGAAGGGGGTTTGAATGGTGACGGATTGGTGTTGGCCACTAGGGGATCTTTCAGCCCAGATGACAAACCTGGCATTGTTGGTGAAGGATGAGGTAGGATTGAGAGGAGGTAGGAGAGGAGGAAGAAGATGATTAGATTGGCGGATTGGATGAAACAATTAGACCAGATGTTGAAAATCAGTTGGTTATTGGCCAAGATTTGATCCAAGATTAATGATCTCAAGGATTGGATGAGGACGTTGAGGGAGAGGATTCCGATGGAGATGGAGGATGATTGGATGTAAGCCTGACGGTAGGGATCCCAATTGGGGGGATCAAGACCAAGGAGGTAGATGAGAGCGGTGGCTAGAGGTCAACAGAAGGAGATGGAGAGTAAGGAGGAGGAGATGAAGAGGCTTGAGGCAGCAATTCAAGTCAATTGTTGATGGGGTTGAGAGAGTTGTAGGTTGGATTGAGTACCAAAAAAGGGGGTGATGGATCTAGGGGATTGGTTGGAAGGACCAATGGGAAGAAATTGAATTGGATGGGATGATGGATCAAGGTCATCCCAAGCCAGGAGAAGACAAAGGTGTTGAAGGAAGTTGAAGAAGGGCTGTATGCCATAGGCACCACAGCTGGTGCTTTGCTTGGCATGCTTGGGGTAATCAATGGGGAAGAGGTAGTCGAGTTTGGATTTGAGTTGATTTAATAGTAGGATGGGATCCAAGGGTAGATGGTGGTGGATGAAAAGTTGATGATTGTGGGTGGATGATGAGGTAACAATGGGCAAGGGAAGATTGGGCTGAGTGTGTTTTGGCCCGCACGTTTGGCCAAAAGGAAGGGGGGAACAAAGAGAGAAGGAATCAAACGCGATGCCTAGGTGATGAGACCAAGAGAGGCCCGTCCTAGACCACTGCGACAAGGGAATGCTTGGCCAGTTGAGGAAATCGGAGGAGTGATACTGATAAAAAAATTCCTATTTTTTTATTTATTTATTTTTTTTTTTTGGAATGACACCTAAATAAAAGGATTGGAAAAAAAAGTTTTGAATTCTCCGCATCTGGTCCAGGGTGTCCAAATTTGGTCACCACATCTCTTCACAACTTACAGACTGTCCCTAGTCTGCATCTGAGCTCGATGTCATAAAAAAGAAAGGAAAGGTGATCAAACACAAGAAATGGCCATTTGATCTTGAGGGTGATTGAAAAGAATATCTTGATCCACCCAAAAAAAATCCTGGAGTTGACTGCAATAAAATGAAGGAGGCGTCCCAGGTGCTCACGTATGTGGCATACAGTAGATTTTCACAACAAAACGCAGCAGATGACCCTGGTGGTGCACAATTGGAAGGACTTACTTCTGATCAAAGTTGCCTCCATGACAATGGAATTTCTTGACGTTATCAGCAGAGAACCTTCTGGACATCTGAGTATTATCCAGTTCCTCCAAAACATATGATCCACCTCTGACTTGACGGACCACCCAATAAGGACCATTCCAGCAATTGGAAAAAAGCTTTCCCCACTGAGTTTCCAAGGATCAATTATAAGCTAAAACTAGATCACCAGGATTCAAGGGATCCCTGACTTGATTGGAATGCTTATCCTCCCAATACTGGACTAATTTTTCCCTTGACTCCATCATTTTCTGATAAGCTTTGTCACAAACATCTTCACTTGTCTCCAGTTGCTTGGATCTGGCAACTAATAGATCAGTGGTGGAAGAAACCTTTGCCCAAGAAATACCTAAGAAAGATTCCATTTCCAGATCAAGAGGAAGGACAGCCCTTTGACCAAAGAGGATTTTGTAAGGCAAGTAGCCAGTGGGTTTTTTAGTTGCAATTTGATCAGAGAAGAGGACCAGAGGAAGAAATTTACAACAATTCTTTCCACTTTCACAAGCCAACTTGAAAAGAGCTGCCTTCAAAGGGGCATGGCCTCTTTCCACCATTCCTTGTCCTTCAGGATAATAAGGAGTGGTCACCCTATGTTGGCCAGAAAGCAATTGGATCATTTTGGCCAGTTTGCCACCAAACTCAGAGCCACCATCAGTTGAATAAGATCAAGCCAAGCCAAAACGCATTGTCCAAGATAACGCATTGTCCAAGTTTCATAAAGGAAGGCTGCTACTGATTCAGAACTGAGGTTCTTAAGAAATTTTGCTTCAACCCATCCAGAAAAATCATCTCTAGCCACAATGAGGTACTTAGCTCCACCAGCCTTAATGTGAACAACATCCATAGCAATCCTTGCAAAGACAGTGGACTCTCCAGTGGGACAACAAATTTCAGCTGGGCGCCTAGAATCACGTTTCTGACATACTTCACAACTCTTGCATCATTGAGAGACTGATTTCTTCAAAGATGTCCACCAGAATTGTTTGGATATACATCAATAGGTTTTGTTTTCCCCACAATGCCCAAGGCCTTCATGGAGACTTTTGAGGATTGAATCTTGTTGGGAGAGCATAGTGACAACAATAAGAGCACAAGGATTTCCTCTTTTCATAAGCCTAGTATCTTGGACAAAGAAATTGGAGCACTTCCTTTTGAGTGATCAGAAATCTTTAGCAGAGAGATCAGGAGGCCTTTGGAGAGTTGAAAGGTACTTCTCTAATTTTAGCCAGAAACCTTGTTGGAAGCCAGAATAATCTTGGGAGGAAAAGGTGAAGACTGGAAAAATCAAAGGCTCCTCCTCATTAAAGTCCACTCCAACATCTGATTCTTCATCTCCAAGGGGGCGTTGAGATAAACCATCACGCATGGTGAAGGATTTTCCAGGCCTATGAACAATATCAAAAGAGAAAATTTGGATAAAGGCCACTCAGCGAGTCATAGGAGCATTTGGGAGGCTGGGAGAATGGATAATTTCAATGATGGATTGTGCGTCAACTTGTAACTGGAAGTTTTGACCCCAGAGGACAGTTTGGAGTTTCTTCAACATTCAAGCCACGCCACAGAGTTCCAGTTTTGGTTGGGAGTACCTGGATTCTACATCTGAAATTAACAAGGATTCATAGAGAGCAGGATGGTCCCAAACCTTTTCATCTTCCTGAGTGAGAACAGTTCCAATGGTGTGGTGACAAAATCTGGACACCCTGGACCAGATGCGGAAAATTCAAAAATTTTACAATTCTTTTATTTAGGTGTCATTCAAAAAGAAAAAGAAATCGGAATTTCTTTTTCAGTATCACTTCTCTAACTCCCTCATCCTTTCAATCATCCATGGGGCTTCATTCCCCTTTATCTGAGACAGAAATTTGTGTATATCTATGATTTCCCCTTGATCCTTGAGCCTCAATAATCAAACCCTTGATTGTTGATTGTTATCACCAACCAATACCCTTTCTGGTTGAAGAAGAATTTGACTAATTGAATTCTTGAGTGTGTTACACCACTTCTGATCCCTTTATCCAACAGTAATTGTCCTGATCATCCTTTGACTATCTCTCTGGACCCATTCACCTTTGACTGAAGAGGTTTTATTAAGCTTAAAACCTGGAGTGTTAAACCTCCCTTTATTCCCTTTTGAAGTTGAATTCCGCCACGCTACTCTTGAGTCCCTTGAGAAGTGTTGGGTTATTCTTGTTTGAATCAGTTATTTTTTTGCTTCTGGAGCTTCTTCAAACCATTAGCTTTGTCTTGTGCAGCCACCCACAGTTATCTGGTACCCTTCAAGCGCTTGATTTTGGAGATTTGGGCAGGTTCATTTAGCACCTGGAGGTTTTTTGGGATTGAGTTGATCTTTCCTAAGCTTCTGCTGACAACCAGAGCTATTAGCCTTTGGGTGTTGTCACTTACAATTTCCTTGTCTTGTTGAACTCTGAAAAAACCTTGACTTCTTCTATTCAAATCTTCCCTGGCACAATCTTGCCTCAGATAGTGTTGTTTCCCCAGCTACCAACTACTATAATCTTCATCCTCTTACATTTGGTCCCCCGTTTACCAGGTGCTGGACTTTGATCTTGGTTACATTTGAATATTTTTGTAACACTCAGGAGGGCAGCCTAAACAGCACCTTATCCCTCTCCAGAACTTCCACAGCCTAGCACCGTTTGGAGTCTTACATTTGGTCCCCCGGGCCGGGATCAAACTAGCAACCTTGGTATTTACAGTCCTACCAATCATCAACTTTGAAATCTGATCTCTTTCTCTTTTTTTTCTTTCATCATGTAGATCCGTGGAGGCAGCTTGTTCTAGAAGTAAGTCCTCCCAATTTTGCAGCATCTGGGAAAGATACTTGTCATTTTTTGAGAAACTGTACTCTTGCCACATTTGTGAGCCACTTTGGAAATCTGTTCCTTGGATCTTTTAGGAAAATTTGTCAAAATGGAATCCACCAGCAACTCTTCTACTTGTCCTAAGATGGTTAATATCAAGCCCAAGAAAAAGGACTTGGGATTCAAAGGGACAAATGTGGAACGCTTCTTGGACTCCTACAAGATGGCTGCTTTGGTGGACGGGGCTAGCAAATTTGATATGGCCTACCAGTTACAATTTTTGATCTCCTCTGATGAAGTTATGGAAATCATTGAGTCTTTTGAAGGTTTTCAACGGCATAACGGGAACATGCTGCAGGGAGCAATTTTGGCCTATTGTGGAAAAATAGATGGAGCACAATTGACTTTGCAGGATCTAGATAACTTTGTCTCCCAGTGGATCTCCAATGGTGGTGTGGCTTCAGCTTCTGATTATCAGTCCTTTAGGAAATCTTGGGATCCCATCCAATCCTACCTTGTCCAAAACAATCACATCAACACAGTGGACAAAATTTTAGTCCAATTTTTCCAATCTTTTTCTCTTGGAGTGCAAGAAAGGATAAAGGACAAACTGGTCAAGTCAGGATCCATGATCACTACCAGGGATAATAAATTCAAGCTCCCCAGTTTCCTTATCCTGAGGGGAGTGGTGGATAAAGTCATGAAAGGTCAAACAGCCCTCACTTTTGAAAAAACCAAAACCGCTGAACCAGTCCATGCCCCTTCTTTCAAAGAGTCAAATGAGATCATGAATAAAATGGAATCTGATTGCAGGCCCAAGAACCCTCAGCCTAACAGAGAAACTGCTACGATGGACAAGATCAACAAACTGCTCAAAGCCTTTGAAAACAAAATGTATCAAAAGCTTTCCTCTCTTGCTGTTCCTTAACCTTCTAGTGCTGGTTCTAAAAATACTATAGTCTGCTATTATTTTCACAGGGAAGGCCATGGAACCGGTTGATGTCTTAAACTCCAGAAGGACAAAGACAAGAAATTGGTAGATCAAAAATGGAATAACTTTTTTCTTCCTAATGGTGCCCTAATGCCCTTTGATTCATCTTGCCCTATTTGTCATGTGGTGGCCTCTTACCAGTCACCTCCTCCTATGAAGGAATCCTTGGCTTCTGTGGATTTTCAATCTTCTTGTGGCACTCTTCAACCTTGGTATCCAACATCTATTTCCTCCTCCTCTCTGGTTGGTACTTACCAATCCAATCCAGCTAGGAAGCAACAGGAGGAGCCCAAACCTCATAAAGCTCCTTCCTTGCCAACTTTGATCCTCCGCAAACCACCCAAACAACAATCCTCACCGGAGCCCTCTTCTGATGTAGAATACATGGAGGTGGAAAAAGAGCCACTCATGGAAAGGTCTCAAGATCACCCTGATCCTCCTCCCTCATCTATTAAACCTCCTCAAAACCCTGATCCTGTTCCTGCTTCACCCAATCTTCCTCCCTCCACCCAGCCCAAAGTTTGGTTTGAGAGGGGAATTTCTAAAGATCACCCCAATGCTGTGGAAGGGGTATTAAACAAAATTTCTGATCTATCTGTGGCTGAACTCCTGTCAATCTCTCCATCTGTTGCTGAAGGAATGAAGAAATGGGTTTCTCCTCAACATGTGGAAATTGGTCCTGAAGAACTCAAGTTTTCCTCTGGAACTTTGATAGGGGATTCTGGTGGAACAGATCCGTCTTCTGAGTCTAGTCTTTACTCATGTCCTTTTGGTTTTCTTCCCAGCCATCTTGGTGAATCAGCTAAACCGTTCTTGCTCCTTGTCAACTCTGGCTCTCGGCTCAACTTGATCTTGGATGCTATGGCCTGCAAGCTTAAACTCAGCCCTAGGGTCAGCTTCACCTCTTCAGTTTATGGAATAGGGAACCAGTCTTGCAAATTGGTTGGAATTGTTGAAGACGTTCCAGTCCGGATGGGCCAAACCATTGTTGGAACTTGTCATTTCTGGATCACACGCTTGGATGGACCTATGATCTTGGGTCAACCTTTCCTAATCAATTTTGAAGCAACTCTGATGCTTTCCAATCAAGTTGGGGAGAGAATCCTCCTCCCCAATTCAGATGGTAGAAAAATTGAGGTTCCTCTTTGTTCTTTGGATTTTGGTTTCTGGGAAAGAGATTTCCCCGGTCATTTTCCTAAACAGAAGGATAATTCCAGTTCCTTTCATTTTTTATGGGAGTAGTTGATCCTACTAATAGTTATAGTTCTTTTCAGCCTCAAACTTCAAATCAAGGGTCAACCCTCATCCCCAAGGCCTATTTCTCCTTCTTTTCAACAATTTCCTCTGATCTCAAAAATATCAAAAATCAAAAACAAACCAAAATGGAAAAATCCAAAAATATTTCTTCTTCATCTGTTGTTTCTTCTTTTCCTTGTACTCTTATTCCTAATCAACCTCCTTTCAGTTCCGGTTTGAATCTCCTCAATGATTCTAAACTAGATCCCGATCTTGATCTTATTTTTGGTGGCTTTTGTATGGAAGAATATGGGCTTCAGTTGAGTCAAATTGGGGTAGAAGTAAGTCCTCCCAATTGTGCACCACCGGGGTATCCTACTCATATCATTTTTGAAACCCTACCTTGTGCCACACATGTGAGCAATGCATTATCCCCTGGGACTTCTTTTATGGAAAAGGCACCTATCAAAAGCGTTTCAGAACATCAAACTTGGAAGGCATTAGAACTTGGTCTCAATCCTCATAGTCAGATCTCTCTGGTCAACTATTGGCAAAAACAAGAACCGCTCTCTTTTGCCTCCAAATATAAACCAGTTGCCAGGAAGGTCCAACCAGTCAACAAACCTATGCCTCTCAATCTCAATCCTCCTCTTAGGCATCCTCCTGTATCCCGCAATCCTTACTGTGGTTTACCTCAATCTCTCGCTGTTCCATTCATCCACTCTGGCCGTGTAACTGAAGAACATCTGAGAGTAGTCAACTTTGGAGCAGATGGATGGCTTCTACCTGATGAGTTGTATTTGATCAAAAATGTCTTGGCTCTTAGGGAAAAAGCTATTGCTTTCTGTGAAGGAGAGATAGTTCTCTTGAAAGAGTCCTATGGTCTGCCTTATATCATTCCTGTAGTAGAATATGATCCCTGGCAAAAGAAAAAGATCCCAATCCCTGCTGCCAAAGTCAAAAAATTCATCAAGTTGGTCTGGGAAAGAGTCCAAACTGGTTTATATGAACAGTCAACTTCTAGCTATTCCAGTCCTGTTTTCTGTGTCCTTAAAACCAACGGTAAAATTAGAATAGTTCATGATCTCCAGCTGCTAAATAAGGTTACTATTAAAGACTCTGGTATTCCCCCTGCTACTGAAGAATTTGTTGAATCCTTCTCTGGGAGAGCTTGCTATGGTCTAGGTGACATTATGGGTGGCTATGACAAACGGTCCTTACATCCAATTTCTTGCCCTCTCACCAAATTTGATACTCCTCTTGGTTGTTTCCAACTTACTCAATTGCCTCAAGGCGCCACCAGCTTGGTTTTAGTCTATCAGGCTCAGATGGGTTGGATCCTCCAGGATGAAATCCCTGATCATGCTGGTATCTTTATTGACAATGGTGGAATTAAAGGACCAGTTTCTGATTATGACAATGAGCTCTTACCCTGGCATTCAAGAATACGTCAATTTATCTGGGAATATGCAACTACTTTGGAAAGGGTCTTGTTTTGAATCAAACAATCTGGCCTCACTGTCTCTGGATCCAAATTGGCTGCCTGTGTCCCTGCTCTGGAAATTGTTGTTCATGTGGTCTGCAAGGAAGGAAGAAGGATGGCTCCATCCAAGATCAACAAAATCCTCTCTTGGCCTACTCCCATCAACCCAACTGAAGTCAGGGGTTTTCTAGGTGTTGTCACTTATGTTCAAATTTTTATCCAATCTCTATCCAAAATCTGTGCTCCCCTAAGTTGCCTGACCAGAAAGGATGCTGAGTGGATCCGGACCCAAGATTGTGAACATTCTTTTCAGCTGCTTAAAATGATGGTTGGCAAAGACATAGTCTTGAGGAAGATTGCTTATGGACTGGGAGCTGGCAAGATCAAATTGGCTGTTGATTCCAGTTATCAATCTGTTGGGGCTGTACTCACTCATGAAGATGAAAATGGTTGGGACCGTCCTGCTCTCTATGAATCCTTTTTATTTTCAGATATAGAATCCAGGTACTCCCAACCAAAACTGGAACTCTGTGGCATGGCTCAAATGGTGAAGAAACTCCAAACTGTCCCCTGGGGTCAAAACTTTGAGTTACAAGTTGACGCACAATCCATCATCAAAATGATCAATGCCCCCAGCCTCCCAAATGCTCCTATGACCTGTTGGGTGGCCTTTATCCAGCTTTCTTGTTTGATATTGTTCATAGGCCTGGAAAATCCTTCACCATGCCTGATGGTTTATCTCAACGCCCCCTTGGAGACAAAGAATTGGATGTTGGAGTGGACTTTGATGAGGAGGAGCCTTTAATTTGTCCAGTCTTCACCTTTTCCTCCCAAGATTATTCTGGCTTCCAACAAGGTTTCTGGATAAAATTAGAGCATTAACTTTCCACTCTCCAAAGGCCTCCTGATCTCTCCGCTAAAGATTTCCGATCACTCAAAAGGAAGTGCTCCAATTTCTTTGTCCAAGGTACTAGGCTTATGAAAAGAGGAAACTCTTGTGCTCTAATTGTTGTCACAATCCCTTCAAAGCAAGATTCAATCCTCAAAAGTCTCCATGAGGGCCTTGGGCATTGCGGCAAAACCAAGACCTATTGACGTATATCCAAACAATTCTGGTGGCCATCTTTGAAGAAATCAGTCTCTCAATGGTGCAAGAGTTGCAAAGTATGTCAGAAACATGATCTTAGGCGCCCCGCTGAAATTTGTTATCCCACTGGAGAGTCCACTGTCTTTGCAAGGATTGCTATGGATGTGGTTCACATTAAGGCTGGTGGAGCTAAGTACCTCATTGTGGCTAGAGATGATTTTTCTGGATGGGTTGAGGCAAAATTTCTTAAGAACCTCAGCTCTGAATCAGTAGCAGCCTTTCTTTACAAGACTTGGACAATGTGTTATGGCTTGGCTTGATCTTATTCAAGCAATGGTGGCTCTGAGTTTGGTGGCAAACTGGCCAAAATGATCAAATTGCTTCCTGGTCAACATAGGGTGACCGCTCCTTATTATCCTGAAGGACAAGGCATGGTGGAAAGAGGCCATTCCCCTTTGAAGGCTGCTCTTGTCAAGTTGGCTGGTGAAAGCAGGAAGAATTGTTGCAAATTTCTTTCTCTGGTCCTCTTCTCTGATTGAATCTCAACTAAACAAACCACTGGCTACTCACCTTATCAAATTATCTTTGGACAGAGGGCTGTCCTTCCTCTTGATCTGGAAACGGAATCTTTCTTAGGTATTTCTTGGGCAAAGGTTTCTTCCACCACTGATCTATTAGTTGCCAGATCCAAGCAACTGTAGCCAAGTGAAGATGTTTGTGACAAAGCTAATCAGAAAATGATGGATTCAAGGGAAAAATCAGTCCAGTAGTGGGAGGATAAGCATTCCAATCGTGTCAGGGACCCCTTGAATCCTGGTGATCTAGTTTTAGCTTACAACCGATCCTTTGAAACTCAGTGGGGAAAGCTTTTTTCCAATTGCTGGAATGGTCCTTATTGATTGGTCCGTCAAGTCAGAGGTGGATCATATCTTTTGAAGTAACTGGATGGTACTCAGATGGCCAAGAGGTTCTCTGCTGATCAGGTCAAGAAATTTCATTTTTGTAAAGGCAACTTTGATCAGAAGTAAGTCCTCCCAATTGTGCACCACCAGGGTTATCAGCTGTGTTTTTGTTGTGAACTCTACTTTATGCCACATACGTGAGCACCTGGTACGCTTTCTTCATTTTATTGCAGTCAACTCTAGAAGATCTTCTTTGGATGGATCAAGATATTCTTTTAAATTACCCTCAAGATCAGTGGCCATTTCTTGTGATCAATCATCCTTCCTTTCTTTTTTTTATGACATAAAGCGCAGATGCAGACTAGGGAAAGTTTGTAAGTTGGGGAGAGATGTGGTGAACAAATCTGGACACCCTTGACCAGATGCAGAAAATTGAAAAATTTTACAATTCTTTTATTTAGCTTTCATTCAAAAAAAAAAATCGGAATTTCTTTTTCAGTATCACTTCTCCAACTCCGTCATCCTGTCAAACACCCCTCTGTCCCATTGCTCTAGGACAGGACTTCTCGGCCTCACCATCTAGGCATTGCCTTCAATCCCTTCTCTCATTGTTTACGCCCCTTCCTTTTGGCCAAACACCCGGGCCAAGACCCGCTTGGCCCAAACACCCTCATCTCCATCCTCATCCTTGTCCGAGTAGAACCTAAATGCAACCTCCTCAACCTCATCATCATCATCATCCCAACATCACTAATACCTCCAATTCCAACTCAAGTTCCCCATCCAACACCTCAACTGGTTCAACTATTCCCTTGATTGACTCTCCAATTGGCTGCTCCAACTTGAGGCCAATTTGGTCTCCAACTTGGATCTGACCTTGTTCCAACTTCAACAACTTGATTGGCCGATCAGAAACCTATCCAATTGTCTTGCAAGTCTTGAAAAACTCGAGGAATCCTTCCAACTTGAGTCTGTGAGTAGGCTATCAAATCTTGAAGCCAGCTTGGACCAACTCAAGCTCAAACTTGCCAAAACCCAGTGATCCTTATCCCATCTCCTCAATCACTGTCATCGATCATCCTTGACCCCCCACGTTGTCACCAACAGACAATTCAACCTACCTTGAACCGTTCTACAATCAATCCAATTCACCTCCAACATTGCCGTCTACAACCCAAAGTCTCCAATCAATCTCCCCCCCTCATCAGATCCTCCTTGGCCTTCAATTGCTAGCCCCGCCTTATCCAATCGATTCCCATCTACCTGTGATTGCCGTTATTTTCCAAACTTGCACCCCCTTCCATCTTTGGGTGGGGGTAAGAGAGTGTTGTCTACAGCCCGTGGGTGTCAGCGGGCGGTCTGATCCATTTTCTGTTCCCACCCCTTTTGCCTTTGGGTGAGGGATGGGTGATACCAGTATTTTTGCGCGCGCCCGTCCACAGACGGACGCGAGAGATAGTGAAGGGATGAGAAGGATCCCACCTTGTTCATGCAGGCCTGATTTCCACCAGCCTGCGTGATCAAATTTTTCTGATCACATTAAAATCAAAAAAAAAAAATCTTTCTTTTTTCCGCTCTATTTGTAGAATCCGTTGTACATAGTCTAACAGGGCCTCCTGCCCATATAAGGAGGGGCTCTCCCCTGCCTTTTGGAGGATCATCAGCACATGGTACAATCATCATCACATCCTACCATACCACTGAGGATCATCATCATTTTCACCTTGCAATAAATCATCCGTGGGGCTTCATTCCCCTTTATCTGAGACAACAATTTGGGCATATCTATGATTGCCCCTTGATCCTTGAGCCTCCATACTCAAACCCTTGATCCTTGATCCTTATCACCAACCAATAGCCTTGCTGGTTGAAGAATAATTTGACTAATTGAATTCTTGAGTGTGTTACACCACTCCTGATCCCTTTATCCAATCATACTGGTCTTGATCATCCTTTAATTATCTTTCTGGAACCAGTCACTTTTGACTGAAGAGGTTTTATTAAGCTTAAAACCTGGAGTGTTAAACCTCCCTTTATTCCCTTTTGAAGTTGAATTCCGCCACGCTACTCTTGAGTCCTTCGAGAAGTGTTGGGTTATTCTTGTTTTGAATCAGTTATTGTTTTGCTTCTAGAGCTTCATCAAACAATTAGCTTTGTCTTGTGAAGCCATCCACATTTATCTGGTACCCTTCAAGCGCTTGATTGTGGAGAGTTGGGCAGGTTCATTGAGAACCTGGAGGTTGTTTGGGATTGAGTTGATCTTTCCTAAGCTTCTTCTGATGACCAGAGCTATTAGCTTGTGGGTGTTGTTACTTACAATTGCCTTGTCTTGTTGAACTCAGAACAAAGCTTGAATTCTTCTGTTCAAATCTTCCCTGGCACCATCTTGCCTCAGATAGTGTTGTTTCCCCAGCTACCAACTAGTATAATCTTTATCCTCTTACATTTGGTCACCCATTTACCAGGTTCTGGACTTTGATCTTGGTTATATTTAAATATTTTTGTAACACTCAGGAGGGAAGCCTAAACAGCACCTTTCCCCTCCGGAGAACTGCCACAAACCAGCACCGTTTGGAGTCTTACAACAGATTTTTAACTAGAATCAAAAGCCAATTTGATCTTGCCAGCTCCCGGTCCATAAGCAATCTTTTTCAAGACTATGTCTTTGCCAACCATCATTTTAAGTAGCTGAAAAGAATGTTCACAATCTTGGTTACAGATCCACTCAGCATCTTTTCTGGTCAGGCGACGTAGAGGAGCACAGATTTTGGATAGAGATGGGATAAAGATTCAAACATAAGTAACAACACCTAGAAAACCCCTGACTTCAGTTGGATTGATGGGAGTAGGCCAAGATAGGATTTTGTTGACTTTAGATGGAGCCATCCTTCTTCCTTCCTTGCAGAAAACATGACCAACAATTTCCAGAGCAGTGACACAGGCAGCCAATTTGGATCCAGAGACAGTGAGGCCAGATTATTCAATTTGGAACAAGACCCTTTCCAAAGTGGTTGCATATTCCCAGATAAATCAACGGATTCCTGAATGCGAGGGTAAGAGCTCATTTTTATAATCAGAAATTGGTCCTTTAATTCCGCCATCTTCAATAAAGATACCAGCATGATCAGGGATTTCATCCTGGGGGATCCAAACCATCTGAGCCTGATAGACTGCAACTGGTCTGTGGCGCCTTGAGGCAATTGAGTAAGTTGGAAACAACCAAGAGGAGTATTGAATGTGGTGAGAGGGCAAGAAATTGGATGTAAGGACCTTTTGTCATAGCCACCCATAATTTCACCTAGACCATAGCAAGCTCTCCCAGAGAAGGATTCAACAAATTCTTCAGTAGCAGGGGGAATACCAGAGTCTTTAATAGGAACCTTATTTAGCAGCTGGAGATCATGAACTATTCTAAGTTTACCATTACTTTTAATGACACAGAAAACAGGACTGGAATAGCTAGAAGTTGACTGTTCATATAAACCAGTTTGGACTCGTTCCCAGACCAACTTGATGAATTTTTTGACTTTGGCAGCAGGGATCGGGATCTTTTTCTTTTGCCAGGGATCATATTCTACTACAGGAATGATATAAGGAAGACCATAGGGCTCTTTCAAGAGACCTCTCTCTTCTTCACAGAAAGCAATAGCTTTTTCCCTAAGAGCCATGACATTTTTGATCAAATACAACTCATCAGGTAGAAGCCATCCATCTTGTCCAAAGGTGACTACTCTCAGAAGTTCTTCAGTGACATGGCCAGAGGTAATGAATGGACCAGCAAGAGGTTGAGTTAAACCACAGTAAGGATTGCCGGATAGAGGAGGATTGAGATTGAGAGGCATAGGTTTGTTGACTGGTTGGATTTTCCTGGCAACTGGTTTATATTTGGAGGCAAAAGAGAGCGGTTCTTGTTTTTGCCAAGAGTTGACCAGAGAGATCTGGCTACAAGGATTGAGACCAAGTTCTAACGCTTTCCAAGTTTGATCTTCTGCAAAGCTTTCAAAAGGTGCCTTTTCCATAAAAGAAGTCCCAGGGGATAATGCATTGCTCACATGTGTGGCACAAGGTAGGGTTTCAAAAATGATAGTAGTAGGATACCCCGGTGGTGCAAAATTGGGAGGACTTACTTCTACCCCAATTTGCCTCCACTGAAGCCCATATTCTTCCATCCAAAAGCCACCAAAAATAGGATCAAGATCAGGATCTAGTTTAGACTCATTGAGGAGATTAAAACCGGAACTGAAAGAAGGTTGATTAGGAATAAGAGTACAAGGAAAAGAAGAAACAACAGATGAAGAAGAAATATTTTTGGATTTTTCCATTTTGGTTTGTTTTTGATTTTTGATATTTTTGAGATCAGAGGAAATTGTTGAAAAGAAAGAGAAATAGGCCTTGGGGATGAGGACTGACCCTTGAGTTGAAGTTTGAGGCTGAAAAGAACTACAACTATTAGTAGGATCAACTACTCCCATAAGAAATGAAAGGAACTGGAATTATCCTTCTGTTTTCCTCTTAGAGATGACTTAGGAAAATGACCAGGAAAATCTCTTTCCCAGCAACCAAAATCCAAGGAACAAAGAGGAACCTCAATATTTCTACCATCTGAATCAGGGAGGAGGATTCCTTCCCTAACTAGATTGGAAAACATAAGAATTGCTCCAAAATTAATTAAGAGAGGTTGACCCAAGATCATAGGTCCATCCAAGCGTGTGATCCAGAAATGACAAGTTCCAACAATGTTTTGGCAAATCAGGACTGGAACATCTTCAACGATTCCAACCAATTCACAAGACTGGTTTCCTATTCCATACACTGAAGAGGTGAAGCTGACCCTAGGGCTGAGTTTAAGTTTGCAGGCCATAGCATCTGAGATCAAGTTGAGCTGAGAGCCAGAGTCAACAAGGAGTGAGACCGTTTTTGCTGATTCACCAAGATAGCAGGGAAGAAAACCAAGAGGATAAGAGTAAAGACTAAACTCAGAAGAGGGATGTGTTCCACAAGAATCCTCCATCAAAGTTCCAGAGGAGACCTTGAGTTCTTCAGGACCAATTTCCAAATGTTGACAAGAAACCCATTTATTCATTCCTTCAGCAACAGATGGAGAGATTGACAGGAGTTCAGCCACAGATAGATCAGGAATTTTAAGATCAGAAATTTTCTTCAATATCCCTTCCAGAGCATTGGGGTGATCTTTGGAAATTCCCCTCTCAAACCAAACTTTGGGCTGGGTGGAGGGAGGAAGATTGGTGAAGCAAGAACAGGATCAGGGGATTGAGGAGGTTTAATAGATGAGGGATGAGGATCAGGGTGATCCTGAGACCTTTCCAAGAGTGTTTCTTCTTCCACCTCCATTTCTTCTACATCAGAAGAGGGCTCAGGTGAGGATTTTTGTTTGGGCGGTTTTTGGAGGATTGGGGCTGGCAAGGAAGGAGCTTTATGAGGTTTGGGCTTCTCATGTTGCTTCCTAGCTGGATTGGATTGGTAATTACCAACCGGAGAGGAGGAGGAAAAAGCTGGGGGATACCAGGGTTGAAGAGTACCACAAGAAGATTGGAAATCCACAGAAGCCAAGGATGCCTTCATAGAAGGGGGTGGCTGGTAAGAGGCCAGCACATGACAAATGGGGCGAGATGAATCAAAGGGATTAGGGCACCATTAGGAAGAAAAAAGTTATTCCCTTTTTTCTCTACCTCTACCAATTTCTTGCCTTTGTCCTTTTGGAGTTTGAGACATTGACCGGTTCCATGGCCTTCCCTGTGGCAATAATAGCAGACTAGAGTATTTTTAGGAACAGCACTAGAAGGTTTGGGAACAACAAGGGAGGAAATCTTTTGATCCATTTTGTTCTCAAAGGCTTTGAGCAGTTTAGTGATCTTGTCCATTGTAGTGGTTTCTTGGTTAGGCTGAGGGTTCTTGGGCCTGCAATCAGATTCCATTTTATTCATAATCTTGTTTGACTCTTTGAAAGAGGGAGAATGGACTGGTTCAGTGGTTTTAGATTTTTCAAAAGTGAGGGATGTTTTACCTTTCATAACTTTATCCACCACTCCCCTAAGGATAAGAAAAGCAGGGAGCTTGAATCAATTATCCCTGGTAGTGATCATGGATCCAGACTTGACCAGTTTGTCCTTGAATTTTTTCCACTGTTTCAATTTAATCATTTTGGACAAGGTAGGATTGGATGGGATCCCAAGATTTGCTAAAGGACTGATAATCAGAAGCTGAAGCCATACCACCATTGGAGATCCACTGGGAGACAAGGTTATCCAGATCCTGAAAAGTAAATTGTACTACATCTATTTTTCCCCAATAGGCCAACATTGCTTCCCGCTGCAGAGCCCAGTTATGCCGTTCAAAACCTTCAAACAACTCGATGATTTCCATAACTTAATCAGAGGAGATAAAAAATTGTAACTGGTAGGCCATATCAAATTTTCTAGCCCTGTCCACCAAAGCAGCCATCTTGTACGAGTCCAAGAAGTGTTCCACATTTATCCCATTGAATCCTAAGTTCTTGTTCTGGGGCTTGAATTTAACCATCTTAGGACGAGTAGAAGAGTTGCTGGTAGATTCCATTTTGACAAAGTTTCCTAAAAGATCCAAGGAGCAGATTTCCAAAGTGGCTTAAAAATGTGGCAAGAGTAGGGTTTCTCAAAAATAACAAGTATCTTGCCCAGATGGTGAAAAATTGGGAGGACTTACTTCTAGAACAAGTTGCCTCCATTGATCTAGATGATGACAGAAAAAAAGAAAGAGATCTGATTTCAAAGTTAATGATTGTTGGGACTGTAAATCGCAAGGTTTATGGTTTGCTCCCGGCCCGGGGGACAAAATGTAAGACTCCAATTGTGCTAGGCCGTGGCAGTTCTGTGGATGGGAAAGGTGCTGTTTAGGCTGCCCTCCTGAGTGTTACAAAAATATTTAAATGTAACCAAGATCAAAGTCCAGAACCTGGTAAACGAGGGACCAAATTTAAAAGGATAAAGATGATAGTAGTTGGTAGCTGGGGAAACAACACTATCTGAGGCAAGATGATGCCAGGGAAGATTTGGATAAAAGAAGTCAAGGTTTGTTCAGAGTTCAACAAGACAAGGCAATTGTAAGTAACAATGCCCACAAGCTAATAGCTCTGGTAATCAGCAGAAGCTTAGGAAAGATCAACTCAATCCCAAACAACCTCCAGGTTCTCAATGAACCTGCCCAACTCTCCAAAATCAAGCGCTTGAAGGGTACCAGATAACTGTGGGTGGCTGCACAAGACAAAGCTAATTGTTTGATGAAGCTCTAGAAGCAAAACAATAACTTATTCAAAACAAGAATAACCCAACACTTCTCAAAGGACTCAAGAGTAGTGTGGCAGAATTCAACTTCAAAAGGGAATAAGGGGAGGTTCAACACTCCAGGTTTTAAGCTTAATAAAACCTCTTCAGTCAAATGTGGCTGGTTCCAGAAAGATAATCAAAGGATGATCAAGACCAGTATGGTCGGATAAAGGGATCAGGATTGGTGTAACACACTCAAGAATTCAATCAGTCAAATTCTTCTTCAACCAGAAAAGCTTTTGGTTGGTGATCAAGATCAAGGATCAGGGTTTTGATTATGGAGGCTCAAGGATCAAGGGGCAATCATGGATATACCCACAATTCAGTTCTCAGATAAAGGGGAATGAGACCCCACGGATAATTTATTTCAAGAAAGTAGTGATGGTGTTCTCTCTTGTAAGGTACCATATCCTCCCCCCCCCCCAAAAAAAGGCAGGGGAGATCCCCTCCTTATATGGGCAGGAGGCCCTGTTAGACTATGTACAAGTGATTCTACAAATAGAGCAGAATTTTTTTTTTTCTAAGATGATCAGAAAAATTGATTGCGCGGGCCGGTGGAAATCTGGCCTCCCTGACTGGGGTGGGATCTATTCTCATCCCTTCACCTCTCTTGCATCCTTCCATGGACGGGTGCGCGCAAAAACGTTGGGATCACCCACCCCTCACCCAAAGGCGGAAGGGGTGGGGAAAAAAATGAACCAGACCGCCCACGGATGTCCACGGGCGGTAGACAACACTTTACCACCCCCACCAGAAGATACAAGGGGGTGGGAACGGTGACGGATTGGTGTTGGCCACTAGGTGAGCTTTGAGCCCAGATGATGAACCTGGGATTGTTGGTGAAGGATAAGGTAGGATTGAGAGGAGGTAGGAGAGGAGGAAGAAGATGATGAGATGGGCGGATTGGATGAAACAATTAGACCAGATGTTGACAATCAGTTGGTTATCTGCCAAGATTTGATCCAAGATTAATGATCTCAAGGATTGGATGAGGACGTTGAGGGAGAGGATTCCAATGGAGATGGAGGATGATTGGATGTAAGCCTGACGGTTGGGATCCCGATTGGGGGGATCAAGACCAAGGAGGTAGATGAGAGCGGTGGCTAGAGGTTGACAGAAGGAGATGGAGAGTAAGGAGCAGGAGATGAAGAGGCTCAAGGAGGCAATCCAAGTTGATCTTTGATGGGGTTTAGAGAGTTGTAGGTTGGATTGAGTACCAACAAAGGGGGTGATGGATCTAGGGGATTGGTTGGAAGGACCAATGGGAAGCAATTGAATAGGATGGGATGATGGATCAAGGTCATCCCAAGCAGGGAGTAGATAAAGGTTTTTAAGGAAGTTGAAAAAGGGCTGTAGGCCATAGACACCACGGCTGATGCTTTGCTGGGCATGCTTGGGGGAATTGATGGGGAAGAGTAGTCAAGTTTGGATTTGACATGATTCCATATTAGGATGGGATCCAAGGTTAGATGGTGGTGGATGACGAGTTGATGATCGTAGGTGGATGAAGATGTAATGATGGGCAAGGGAAGATCAGGCCAAGCGGGTCTTGGCCCGCGCATTTGGCCGAAAGAAAGGGGGGAACAAAGAGAGAAGGAATCAAACGCAATGCCTAGGTGATGAGACCAAGAGAGACCTTTCCTAGACCACTGGGACAAGGGAATGCTTGGCCCCTTGAGGAAATTGGAGGAGTGATACTGATAAAAAAATTCCAATTTTTTTTTTTTTTTTTTTTTTTTTGAATGACACCTAAATAAAAGGATTGTAAAAAAAAAATTTGAATTTTCCCCATCTGGTCCAGGGTGTCCAGATTTGGTCACCACAATGGAAGGGAATGGAAGAGAGGGGACAGAAGGAGATGGAATGGAGGGGCAAGGCAAGGTGACCAAGGTGCAGGTTGTGGTCCCAATTGAAACTGATGTGAGGTGGTTGACTGGCAATATTGGAAAAGGTTCCTCAAGAGTTTGGTGGGAGAGGCCTCATGAGGTTCTGCTGGAAAAAGACAAATTGAATGCCAGGCCAAAGAGGACTTGTATTGCAAAGTGCAGGAGGTCTTCAAGAAGGCATTTGTTGCACAAGTGTCCTTGATGCAAAGGACTTCTAGCCAAACAAGCAATGAGGATTTGGAAGAGTTTAAAGAGATATTGGCCAAATTAAACAAGAATTGGGAAATTTTGGAAGAAGAGGTAAAAAGAAATTTGTAACAAGTTTTGTGATTTTTTATTTTAATTTTCATTTATTATACATAGATTTTTTTCACTTTTTTAATTAAAGGAGAGAATAATTGTTTGAAATAGAAGGAAATTAAATAAAACATGGATTTTCAAAGAATGTGGTGAGACATGTAAGGAAAGAGATAAGACCAGGAATGTGAAAGGATGGTAGAAAGAGGATTGAACAATTGAGGAGGGAATATATGGAATGGGAATGAATGGGATTGGAATACACATGGAATGGAATGGGAATGAAATGGGATTTGAGATTGATGGGGTTTATGTGGGTACTTTGTGTGGAAGTCTTGCACCAAGTTGGGAGAATTGCAAAGGTGATGGGCTGGCTCCCACAAGGTGCAATTTTTGTTGGACTGGAAGCCAGTCCATTCAACAAGGTATTGAAGCTTTCCGTTGCGCACCCTGGAATCCAGAATACAGCTTACTTCTTTCCCGGGTATAATACTGAAGCTGTTTCTAGCAGATACACATGAAAGACCAGGTGGATAAATTTCCATTTTGCAGTTAAGGAAAGTTTAAACGCATTAGGGGAGATGACTGAATCTACATTAAATGGGCCAAGCTTCTTCTCAGAGAGTTTCCTGGTAGGAAAATTGGTGCAAATTTTTCCAGCATCAAGCCAAACCTGGTCTCCTACTGCAAAGGTTGGTCCCAAATTGCAAAGTTGGTCTACTTGCTCCTTTTAGTTTTTTTTCTCTGCTTTGATTTTGGATTGGAGTTTCAATCAGAGAGACGGACTGAGAGTAAGGTAGTCAGTAGTGGGTTGAGAAGGTGCTACATGAATAGAATCAAAATTTGGGTTTCTTCCATAAAGAGTTTGAAAGGGAAACTTTTTGTTTGAGGTGTGAGTGGAGTTTTTGTATGCAAATTTGGTAAGTGGGAAACATTGCAACCAATTGTCTTTTCATAGGCAACATACATTCAAAGATACTGTTCAAGGATCTGATTTACTTGTTTGGTTTTCCCATCTGTTTCCGGGTGGTAAGCCATTGATAAGTTGCAAGTGACTTTCAAATTCTGACAAAGAGAGGTCCAAAAGCTCAAAACAAACAATGATCCTCAATCACTAAATATGTTATTAGGGAGACCATCCTTTGAGAAGACATATTCTATGAAGAGATTAGCTATTTCTTCTGAAGAGCCAGTTACAGTAGAGCAAAGAAACAAAGCCATCTTTGAAAAGGGATCTACTACTACTAGAATAGCATCATAGCCATTAGAAAGAGGTAATTGAGAAATGAAATGCATAGACAACAATTGCCAAGGAATAGGCAGAATTGGCAGTGGATGAAGCAGCCCATACTTCTGGTAATTCAAGGACTTGGTATGATTAGAATTATAGCATGGCTAACATAGTCTTTTACTTCCCTGGTCATACCAGGACATAAGAAGTCTTGTGCAATCACATGGTAGGTTTTATCCTGATCATAATGACCAGAAAGTGGAGAATCATGCCAAGACTCAAAGATATCTAACTTAATGCAAGGATTATCTGGAACTACTCTACAATCTTTATAAACTAAATAACCGTTTTCATCTATACCATAATTTCTTGAAGGTGAATTTGCACTCTTGAAAAGCTTGTTACACTTGGGTTTGTTGATTTGGGCTTGTTGAAGTTTGGAATCTTTGTCTCAAAGTTTTTTTATTATTGAGCTGAGTTGGGCAGATTGACTGGAAGAGAAAAGTGTCCTAATGTTTACAGGATTGTTGTCTGCAAAGGTGCTCCCCCCCCTGGGAAAATGTTGTCCTGACTTGATAAAGCATCAGGAACAACCTCTTGTTTCCGAAGGTGGTACATTATAGTAAAGTTGAACTTGGAGAGGTATTTAGCCCATTGGGCCTGTCTGCGTGTAAGGACTTTTGAGCTCATAAAATACTTAAGAGAATTATGATCAGTAAGAACCTCAAAAGGCTCTAAAACCCTGAAAAGGTATGAATTCCATTTTTCAAGCAATAAAAAATTGCAAGAAGTTCCTTGTGATGAATCTTGTAGTTAAGCTCTGCAGAAAGCAACTTGTGAGACTTGAAGGCAATGGGATGAAAGAGATTAGAAGAGGAGGAAAACTGCAAGATTACTCCTGCAATTGCATAGTTGCTTGCGTCTCTTTCCACAATAGTGCAAGCTAGCTTGTTGAAGTGAGCAAGTATTGGAATAGTGGTAAAAGATTTTTTCAGAGCTTCAAACACCAAAGCAGCCTATTCTGTAAAAATAAAATGAGTTTCTTCTTGAAGAATATTAGTGAGATTCATGGTCTTCTTTGCATAGTTCTCCATAAACCTCATGTAAAAATTACTGCAACTAAGAAAACCTTGAAGGAATTTAACAGAAGAAGGTGCGTGCCAGTCCAATATACTTTGGCTCTTGGCTGGGTCCATGGCTAGTCCCTGATGCAAAACTATTCCACCTAAAAATTGAAGAGATTGAGTATGAAATTTGCACTTAGAGGCTTTTGCAAACAGGTTATTCTTTTGAGGTTGCTGCAACACCTCTCCCACATGGGAAACTCATGAAAACTGATGGTATTTGAGAGAACAAAAACTAACAAAAGGAGAAAATTAAAATTAAAATTAAAAACAGGCAAATAGGGCCAAGCAAGGATGCCAAGTATGAGAAATGACAAAAAGAATCCTACCACCATGGCAGGCTCAACAGGTAATCTTTGACCAGATGTATTCAGCAGATTAGGAGAGGATGAGAGGACAAGGCAGGAAAAGAGACCAGACAAGGAAACCAATGATCCATCTCTGTGCACGGCAGTAAAAGAGGTTAGAGACTGAGGTCAATAATTGGAAAGAAGAAGACAAGGGAAAGGAGAAGAGGGACTGTGTTGTTTGTAACAAACTGGATCAGAAGTTGAAGTTTTGCAGCAGCGGACAAGAGTTCATTTTTGAGGTTGGTTGTATTCTGAGAATTTTAGGAGATAGTTGGGATATGAGAGTGGTGAGGAGCAGAAATGAATGAGAGGGATGAGAGCAGGGGGAAGGGTGGAAAGGAAAGGGAAGGAGAGGACATGGAGGTGTGTCTGGAAGTTGTTAGTCTTGATATAGTAGATAGATGGTCAACTGGAAGAGAAGATAGCCACAATTTCAGGCAGCATGGTTGGTCCACTGAGGACAGGATTGAAAGCGGGGGGAGTCTGTGACATTCAGATGAGCCCAGTCAAGGCACGCGGATGAGATGGTCAATTATCTTCAACACCCCCCTCAGACTGGGATGAACATCCAAAGCAAATCTTGAGAAGGGAGTTAAGGGAGATCCTGGAACACGCTTTGGTGAGTCTTTCAGCTATCATGGCCTAAGATGGGACAAGCTTGATGTCAATCTCTTTTGTTTTGAACTTCTCTTGTAAGTATTTGGCTTTGGTATTGAGGTGTTTGGTCTTGGAGTGTGATCCAAAATCTTTGATTTTGTCAAGGAGACTAGAGTTGTTGATGTGGAAAAGTGTATGAGAAAGTTGGATTTGCTAGAGCTCTTAAATTAGATTGGTTATCCATTCTTTTTCCTGATTAGCATCAGAAAGAGAGTTCAGTTCAGACTTGGTGGAAGAAATTGCAATGTTTCTTTGACTACTGCTTTACCAGGAGATGGGGCAGGATTTTCAAAGGCAAATGTACCCGGACTGGGATTTTCTGGAGTGGTGGTCATCACCCCACATGGTGTTGGAGAAGTATTGAATTTGACTACTTGCGGAAATTGATGGTTCAAGTTGAAGCTTGAGGTCCTTGGTGCCGACCAGGTAGCAAAAGCAGTGCAGCACTTCTTTCCAATGGGAAAGTCCCAGGGAGTTGTTAAATTTGGACAGGATGGACACAGAAGGGGCAAGGTCAGGTTTAGAACGGCAAGCCAGGAAAGTCAGGATTCCAGTATACTGCCTATAGTTGATGTTGAGGCAGGCAAAGGCATTGAGGTCTTTGTTAGGAGCTTTATTGAGACATGCTTCAGGCAAGAGAGGAGTTAGGATGTATCTTGAGTTGGTAAGGTTTAATTCCTCCAGCATCTTGTCAATCAATTTTCTTTGATTAAGTGAAATACACTCCTGGGTCACACTCATGTCCATGCCAAGAATGGTGTCTGGGGAATGAGCTGATGAATTAGGAAATTTTGAAAGAAAAGCAAGAGAAAAGGAATTGACATCTCCAACCAAAAGGAGGTCATCAACGTGAAAGTAGAAAAAGGATTTCAAGGAGTGATTGATAAAGAGGCAGGGATCACTGTGGGAGGAAGAGAAGGAAATTTCATTGAGCCAGTTAGTGAGAGTACCAAACCAATTGGCTGGAGCTTGTTTGAGTCCATAGAGAGATTTGTTGAGTTTGAGGAAAGGGGATTTGCGTTTTCAGAACCTGGGTGTTTTTATGTAAATTTCTTCTTTCAGAGGAGTTTGCAGGAAGTTGGCCTTAAAGTTGAATTTCTTGATTTTCAATTTCTTCTTGCAGCAGAGAGTGAGAAGAGCAAGAAGTGAGGAAAACTTTCCAGTGGGGGAAAATGTGTCAAAGAAATCTATCCCGTTTCTTTGTTGAAAGCCCTGGATGCAGAGATGGCCTTTCCTTCTCTTGTGACTAGATTCAGTTGTGGGTTTGGTTTTCAGGACTAGATTTGTGTTGAGATAGTTTGGAGGGGTAAAGTGGCATTCTTCCCAGACTTCTTGTTTTTCAATGTTTTCAAAATCTTTGTCTATGGCGTCTTTGTAGGCATCCAGGTGCTCAGAGAGATAGGTGTACTTGACTGGTTTAACACTCAAATTTCTGGTTCTCAGGGAGTAAGGAGGATTAGGATTGTCAGAAGGTGGAATATTTTTGGCTGGGTTGTCTGGGTTGGTAATTTCTTCCTCAGGGCTGACAAACTCTTCCATTGCAGATTCTTCAGTATTTTCCTGGCTCGGCTTGTTTGTGTTAGTATCCTCTACAAGGTTAAGGGGATTGTTGGGAAAGTTCAGGGGAGGATATTGAGCAGAAAGATTTGGACAGTCATTGCCCAGGATTGAGGATCTGGAGAGAGAATCCTTTTTAAGTGGATTAAAGTCTAAAAATTCAACATGTTTAGTGTCAAAAATTTGTCTGCTTTCAGTCATGATTGGATAAGACAGAACTTCTTAATTTTACCCTACAAGGCTTCCAGGGATTCCTTTGGGGTCAAGCTTTGATCAAGGAAGCCCAGGTGGAGCAAGGAAGATGAGGTTGATACCAATGGGTTTCAAAAAGTATAGAGGGATTTCTTTGTTTCTGAAAAGTTTGTAAGGTGACGGAAGACTTTTGTGAGCCAGAATTTGGTTGAGAATTAGAGTGACAGAACAGATGAGCTCGTGACAGAGATTCTTTCCAATCTGGGAGTCCTCAATCATGCATCGCAGACTCTCAACAATAGTGCGGTTAAATCTCTTGGCAACTCCATTTTGCTCAGGAGTATAAGGATTGCATCAATGCATGTGTATTAAGTTTGACTGGCAAAATTTGATCAGAGAGGAGTTGAGAAATTCAGTAAAGCAGTTGGAATGCAAAACTTCTGGAAAGTATCCAAAACGTTTTTCTTCCAGACTGAGAAGGTAGATCAGAGCTTTGGATACCTTGCTCTTCTGTTTGACAGGGATGGCGGAGCAGTATTGAGTGGCACTATCAACTATGGTGATGAAGTACTTTTGTCCTTTGGTTGTTGTAGTAAGGGTACCAAAGAGGTCCAGATGGATTTCTTGGAAAGGTTTCTGGGCCTTGTTATGGGAGTTTTTGAAGCTAGGGCAAGTAATTTTGCAGGAGGCACAGATCTCACATGGTTTTTTCATGTTCAAGGGAATATTCAATTTATTGTGGATTTGGCTGTAACTCACGTGGCCAAGGGCTTTGTGGAGAAACTTGGAGGAGGTAAGGAAAGAAAATGGTTGGATTTTGTTGATAATAACAGTAGGGAGATTATTTAGGTAGCGCCCCTTGTAAACAATGTCTTCCTCTTTGATAATTTGAAATTTGAATTTATCAAAATTGATAAGGAAACCATCCATCAGCAGACAGCAATAGGAGATAAGATTGACCCAAAGGTCTGGTTCATAGAGAAAACTCTTGAGACCAATGGAAAGGGAGGCAAGTTTGATTTCAATGTTACCAATTCCCTTGATTGTCATGTCACCACTTCTAGCACTGGTTTTTACAAGTCCTATTTCTTTGTTTGAGGAAGAGGTGAAAAGATTGATGTTGGAAGTCATGTGAGAGGAAAATCCTGAATCCAGAATGAACATGGTGGATGGTAGCTCAGAGGGAGTGTGACAGAAAAAACTGACAGTAGTCAAGATTCCATTTTTCCTATTCAGAAATTCTTCTCTAAGTTCAGGATGCAAGGCCCAACAGTTAGCCGCCAAATGGAAAGCACTCAAATTTTGCTTGCCATTTAAGCATCTGGGAGAGTCTGATCTCTTGTCTATATTGACTAACGCAGAAGGGAAGATGTTGGATTTTTCTTCCTTGATCTTAAAATTATTGAAGTGAATTTGGATGTGCTTGAGCATGGTGTCCAGATTGATCAAGTTCTGGTCATGTATGATGCAATCTTTGATGTTGGAAATTCAGGTGGGCAGCTTTTGTATGAGCATATAGGCTAGAATGTTGGTTGGTATTTCAATCCCCACTTTGTGCAAACAACGGATGGCTATTTTCGCCCCGGCAATGAATCCTTGTATGTCTCAAGGGTTTAAGGATAGGTTTTGAAGATTTTTGAACACACAGGCTTGATTTGAAGCATCAGAAGAGGCAAAGAACTTGATGATGTCCTTCCAGATTAATACAGCATTGCTTTTGTTGTTTGGGGTGTAAATGTTTGCATGAATGGAAAAATCAAGTTTGGAAGTAATAATGGATCTCAGATAGATGTTATGGGTCTTGGAAAGGTTGGAATTGTCGTCAAAGAGGGCATTCTTAATACCTTGAATGTCCAGCATGTTGACAACTCAAGTTTACCACAGGGAGAAGTTTTCAGAGTTGAGTTAAGGGATAGACTCGAAGGAGGTTTTCAAAATGGTCTGTTGGAGTTGTTCTGTCATGGTGTCCAGAGAAAGAGGAGGAATTTCTTGGTTGTTTTGACTGTTAATTGTGATGGAAAACTGATGATATTTAAGAGACCAAAAAATAATTAAAGGAGAAAAGAAAAAAAATTAAAAACAGGCAAAGAGGGCCAAGCAAGGATGCCAAGTATGAGAAATGAAAAAAAGAATCCTACCACCGTGACAGGCTCAACAGGTAATCTTTTACCAGATGTATTCAGCAGAGTAGGAGAGGATGAAAGTACAAGACAGAAAAAGAGAACAGACAAGGAAACCAATGATCCACCTCTGTGTGCGGCAGTAAAAGATGTTAGAGACTGATGGCAAGAATTCAAGAATCAGAAAGAAGAAGACAAGGGAAAGAAGTAGAGGGACTGTGTTGTTTTTACCAAACTGGAACAGAAGTTGAAGTGTTGTGGCAGTCAACAAGAGTTCAGTTTTGAGGTTGGTTGGATTATGAGAATTTCAGGAGATAGTTGGGATATGAGAGTGATGAGTAGTGGAAGTGAATGATAGGGATGAGAGCAGGGGGAAGGGCGGAAAGGAAAGGGAAGGAAAGGACACAGTGGTGTGTCTGGAAGTTGTTAGTCTTGATATAGTAGATAGATGGTCAACTGGGAGAGAAGATAGTCACAATTTCAGGAAGCGTTGTTGGTCCGCTGAGGAAAGGATTGGGAGCAGGTGGAGTCTGTGACATTCAGATGAGCCCATTCAAGGCATGCGGATGAGATGGTCAATGATCTTCAACAGAAATGTTCTCCTCAAGAGTTTTTGAGTGTAAAATTATATCATCAAGATATACAACAATACTTTTCTCTACAAGCTTAGTAAAAATATCATTAAAAAATGTTGAAAATTTGAAGGAGCATTTTAGAGGCCAAAAGGCATCACAGTATACTCATAGCTTTCAAAACAGGTTTGCATTGCGGTCAAGTACTCATGACCCTTCCCAATGCAAATCAAGTTATAGGCACCTCAAAGTTCTAACTTTGAGAAATAAGCAGCTCTGTGGAAGAGAGTGAGGAGTTGTGACATAGGCGGTACTGGGTAGGCATTCTTCTGGGTTACCTGGTTCAGTTTCCTATAGTCAATGCAAAGGCAAAGGCTGCCATCTTTCTTCAGAAAAAATAGTTCAGGTGAGCAGGTGTTCAAATTGCTTGGTCAAAGAAATCCTTTTGATACATTTTCTGCAATGTATTCTGGAAGTTGCTTGATTCTCACTTTGAGAGAGAGTAGACTGGACCAGGTGCCGGAGGTGGACCATTAATTTCAATTTTTTGCTCATGTTAACGGGATGGAGGAAGTTTATCAGCCTTAACAACTGAAAGGAAGTCATCAAATTAATAATCAACCGTTGGTAAAGACTCTCAAATGATTTCCAAATCTTCAATCAAATCATCCTCTTCTAACACAGGGTTCAAATCATTTTCGCAATGCAAGAGGATTAAGGAGCTCAAATTACACCTTTTGCTAGGTGGCTGTTTCTCTTTGAAGAAACAAGGAAGAGGTGAGTCGGAAAAATAAGCCATAACTCCTAAATCTGAAGAGGAAAATTGTGAATGGAAGTTAGGATATTGCATATCTCCTGGCAGAAAAGTTTCATCCAACTCAATGAAAGTGTCAGGTAGGCTGTATAATTCCTTTTTTATGGAAGGTTAAGTTTTCTGGGAATACAAGGTGCAATGTTTAATTACTCCTTCTTTCAAATTCACATCTGGATTCCAGTAGACTAGGAAGTCATGGCCTAGAATGGTATCATCCATTCCAGGGATATCCAAGACAAACAAATCCCATTCAAAGCTTGTGAAATTGAAAAATGCAAATGTCCATTTTGCCTTATGGGTAACCCAATGAGATGGCTTGTTTGCACTACTTACTAGACAGACAGGAAATTTGTCTATCTGGTTTGAATTTTTGCACAATGAAAGAGGATTAAGGACCTCAAAATAAACCTTTTTCTAGGCGCCTGTTTCTCTTTGAAGAAACAAGTAAGAGGTAATTTTTACTAAAAAGCAATTACTCCCAAATCTGAAGAGTAAACTTGGGAATGGAATTCAGGATATTGCAAATCTCCTGGAGGAATAGTGTCATCCAACTCAATGACAGTGTCAGGTAGGCTGATTAATTTCTTGTTGACTGAAGGGTTAGTCTTCTGGGAATGCAAGGTGCAAAGGTTAATTACTCCTTCTTTCCCATTCAAACCCAGATTCCAGTAGACTAGGAAGTCATGGCCTAGAATGGTATCATCCATTCCAGGGATATCCAAGACAAACAAAGCCCATTCAAAGCTGGGGAAATTGGAAAATGTGAATGTTCACTTTGCCTTATGGGTAACCCAATGAGACGGCTTTTTTGCACTACTTACTAGATAGACAGGAAATTTGTCTATCTGGTTTGAAATTTTGCACAATGCAAGAGGATTAAGGAGCTCAAAATGCACCTTTTTCTAGGCGCCTGTTTCTCTTTGAAGAAACAAGGAAGAGGTAATTTGTACTAATAAGAAATTACTCCTAAATCTGAAGAGGAAAGTTGGGAATGGAATTCAGGATATTGCGAATCTCCTGGAGGAATAGTGTCATCCAACTCAATGAGATTTTCAGCTAGGCTTTTTAATTTCTGGTTGACAGAAGGGTTAGTTTTCTGGGAATGCAAGGTGCAAAGGTTAATTACTCCTTCTTTCCAATTCAAACCCAGATTCCAGTAGACTAGGAAGTCATGGCCTAGAATGGTATCATCCATTCCAGGGATATCCAAGACAAACAAAGCCCATTCAAAGCTGGGGAAATTGGAAAATGTGAATGTCCACTTTGACTTATGGGTAACCCAATGAGATGGCTTGTTTGTACTACTTACTAGATAGACGGGGAATTTGTCTATCTGGGAATGTGTAAGATTTTTAGAGGTGGAAAATTCTGCACTTATAAAAGAAACAAAAGAGCCCGGATCAAGTAAAACTTGATAAGTTGCTTTGTTGGCATGGAAAAGTACAAATCTCAAACTCAGAGCACCAATTGAGTTGAAAGTGCAAAGATTGACTTGCTTTTTAGATAATGGGTAGCTTCCCTTGCACGTATCAGAAAAACTACCAGCTATTTTTTTGACAGCTTAGACGCTTCACCGACTTGATGCTTTGAATAACTATTGACATCATGACTACCTCCGCAATACATTCACAACCCTTCCTTTTGCTACTTAACCATTTCTTTTTCTTCAGCATCCTTTTTTCTGTGTCCAGGAACTTTGGAGTTTTGGTGGATGTCTTTCCTTTTGGGTTGGAGTTTGAATTTTATGTTGATTTACCTCCTTTGGATTCTTGTGTTGTTTCTTCAAAGAGTCATCTGCTGTCAGGGCCAAGGTGGACTGTCCATAATTGTTTTGTTGAGAGTGGTTCTTGATGTGATAGCCATTATCAAGCTTGATCACCTGGTTGATTAGCTGCTGAAAGGAGGCTGTCTTATGTCCCCCAACTGCAAGCTGCTCAATCAAGCGTGCCAGTCAACCCTTTTGGAAATTGAAAAGGAGTTCTGCTTTGCTCCACTGGATGCAGGACTCCAGCGTTCAGAATTGAGAGTTGTAGATAGAAGCCCTACTATTTTCCTTCATCACCAAGCTATTTAATTTTTAATTGGCATTGCAAAATTCATTGGTGTTGCCAAACAAGGTGAATAGTTGTTGCTCAAATTTGTTCCAGTTGTTGAGTATACAACTGGGACCATTACTATCTCATAATTTAAGGTATGGTTTGGACCATTGCAAGGATCTACCTCCTAGGAAGGAAGACACATACATGACTTTTTGAAAGTTGGAAGGGCAGTTTTTGGGGTCATTGGAGAAGATGATTTTGCCTGACTGTAGGTAGGAGCAAAGCTTATTTGGATGCTCCTCATTAAAACAGTCAGGCTGCTTCATGCCTGGAGTGCAAACACTTGGAGTGCTTGAACAAGGTCATGAGGTATGTTGATTGAGGGTTTCAACCAACATAGAGATAACCTACTGAGCTTCCAACTTGGGAGCATTTTGGCTAGGCCTTTCCCTACCAGAAGACAATTTTTCATTGGTGGAGTGGTTGGAATCTTTGAGTTGCTTGAGCGGATCCAACCAAGCTTTGGACATGAATCTTTTGGCTAAGAGGCCATCAAGTGGCTCAACTGAAGGGGATTTAGAAGATGGAATGGGATCTAAGGGTTTTCTGGCCCAAGAAATGCTGTATCTCCCTACCCTGTTGATATCAGCATTTTAAGATGTGGGGGAAGTGTTTCCAGTCAAGCAAGTACATGACATCATAAAAAATGAAATCTAACATAGATTGGCAGTCTATCATAGATGAGTTGAGTTATTTAATCTACTGTCACATGGCCGCCCCATGTACTGGAGGTGATTTTTAGGCAATTGTGAGCACAAGGGAGAAAGCTAAGTGTGAGTACAAGTGCAAGGTAGCAAGGTGCTAACTGAAAGATGTTGTCAACAGCAAGTAGCAAGAGGGATGGAGCTGTTCTGTAGATAAAAAACTGAGGCAAGGCCCAATGTGATGGTCTTCCCTTAGCAAAGCCTAAATTGTATGAAATTAACTAACTGGGGAAACAATTTGCAGGCAAGGAGTGAGTCCTTATAAATTAATCGGGAGTGAGTAGATACAACCTGATGGAAGTTCTTCTACAGCTAGAGAGCATGATGCAATTATTGACAGGAAGGGGATGGGAATATGAAACTTAACAATACAACATCTCGGGAGTCATAGCGTGGGTTCAAGACAAGGGAATTGTGCAAGTATGTGTCCTAGTAAATGCAATGCATGAAGGAATGACATGGGATGACACTACAAATGAACAAAAGTAGTAACAGAGGTGATAATGCAGGGAAGGGCGTTAGTCCAAAGATGGAACTAAACAATTGATGTGGCTTGATGAAAATGCAAGCTGGAAGAGTAGCATAACCCAGAATTGAAGTTGAAGTTCTGAGTTACCCAAGGAGAGATTGAGCAATGTCCAAATGGATGGTTGACCTACTTCAAGTTTTTGCAGGTATAGACTGAGTTGCCAAGATTGGAAGGTTATTGCACAAGCCAGAGGTAGTAAGCGGATTGAACTATTGATTGTGTGCTTTACTGTTTGTCATGCTTAATACTGAGGTAGATGGTACTGATGAGAAGGGTATCTCAAAAAGTGGGGAGTCAATAACCCGTAACTCTTGAGCGTAACACACTCCCTTTGATCATATCATCCATTGTTTGATTTTTCTTACACAGACTATCTCTTAGGTGTTCCAAGGTGCCCTCCTTCACTTCATCAATCCAGTATCAAGAAAATGAAAAAAAAAAATCAATCCTCCACCAGTTTTCCTTGAAATGCCTTCAAGTTCAAGCCAGCAAAATCCAACAGACCATGACAATATGAGTGAAGGTGACACCCACTCTAGTATTAGCCAACAGCAAAAGCAAATCTGGGTTTGGAACTACTTCAAGGAAGGTGTTGCTGGTAAGAATGCAATATTTTAGGTGACTTGCAAAGGAGGAACTGTAAATGGTGCTACTCTCAAGAAGGATCAGTGTGGAAGTACCAAGAACTTCCATGGCCATCTGATGAAAATCCACCAACTAGATGACCCACAACTTTTGAAGAAGACCAAGAAGGAAACACACTTTGATTTAGAGAAGTGGACCCAGTTTGCAAAATTGAATCCAAAGGTTTTTTTTTCCTATGTTACTTATGCAATTATTTTTCATGAGCTAATCTACTCCTTGATATGTTTAAGATGGAGCTTAATAGTGAAACACTGAAGAATGCACTCATTTATTTCATGGCTGAGTGTGATTTACCATTTGCAATATTTGAAAGAATTTTGTTCTGGGAACTATTCCAACCTCTCAATCGTGGGGCCATGGCCCTCATGTTAAAAACTACCAAATTAGTTTATCCACTCATATTTCTTGCATCTTTCTCAAAACACAGGAAAACACCAAATTTGATCATATTTTGAAACAAAAATTAATTTCATTTACAACCAATGCTTGGTAATCCCCCAATAACATGGCTTTTATGGCAGTGATGGATCATTACATCAATGAGAAATTTGAGGTTAAGTAATTAACACTTGCAGTTCCTCAAATTCAAGGTATGTTTCTTTTTCTTCTCTTTTTTCATGCTTAATTTGAACCACATGAACTAATATTTTTATATGGTTCACAGGCCAATAAACAGGTAAAATCTTTGCAGAGAAATTTAATGAGGTGCTTGAGACTTATGAAGCAAAATATAAGCTCTTCACAATCACAGCTGACAATGCCTCAACCAACAAAAAAATGGAAAACCACCTTTCCCAAAAAAATGGTGGCTTCAACAATGCTAATTGCCTGCTTGGATGTGTTGCCCATGTGATCAACCTTGCAGCAAAACCAGGAATTTTGTTGCTTGGAAGCATGGAAGATGAACAAAAACAAGCTTCCAACATCCAATATGGCATAAAAATACAATCTCCCTGGAAGAAATGATGCCATGGGAATTTCATACATCACTACTACACCTGACGGTTCCCAATTCAATGCACAATCTATACTCAACCAAGTCTGTCAATTGTGTAATTGGTTTTTTTTTTCCCAACAACATGAAACATTTGAGAGGGTTGTTTTGTTTGCTCAACCTGATCTTTAAAAAAAACAAATTTGATGTCTTGAGATTGAGGTCTCAACTCAATGGAAATCAACTTTTAGTATGATCCTGTGTGGTGTTGTTATATAGTCTTGGATCAGGAACTGTGCCTCAGTCAGCAAGCTCATTGCAGCCCGCTTGGACATTGGAGTTGGCACACTCATTGACGCCAGCTCAGACATTGGATACCCAAGAATGGAGCTGGTCCAACCAGGTTTGCAGGCAGCTAGTTTGGGAGGATAGAATGGGGAAATTGGGGTGGGTGCATGCAAGCGCAGGCCAACTTTCAGGGCAGGAAATCACATGGTGCCCCAGGCAGATACAGAAAAAGTGGGGGGCTCTGAGTAGGGCGCGGCGGAGGGCCTTTTCATGAGAAGGATGAACCAGGTGTATGTAACGGTAGGTGGGCTTGAGGGTGGTTGCGGTATGGGAACGGGTTAGGGTTAGGCTAGGGTTCTGGTTTCTAGGGTTTCTTTTCTATTTGGTTTGCACTTTTACTTAGCATAGGGTTGAGAGGGTGGGTATAAAGTCTGTAATATCAACCCCAGCTTGTAGGACTTATAATCATATATACTCAATACCCCATCAAGCTCCACCACCAAGAGCTGGTAAAGTTTTTTTTTCCTCAGCCTTGTATCATCAGCCCATAAGTCAAGCAGAGGGGACTCAAGCCAAAATCACCTGGTACTTCATGGAAGACCCTGAGCCAGAGGGTGTCAAACTCCTGAAAAATTGGGCCTTCTGGAAAAAAACTATGCCATTCATGGCCCAAATGGCTTGGGTATAACTTGCAGTTCCTGCTACAAGTGCAGTGTCAAAGCAAGCTTTCTCCAAAGGTTGGCGGATTGCTTCCTGGAAGCAATCATCACTCAAGCCAAGAAACATTGAACAATTGCTCTGTCTTAAGGGTTTGAAACAAGCCTTTAATGGTCCCATTTAATTTAGATTTTTTTTTTCATTCTTTTGATTAACTTTTTATTAAAAAATAACCAAAAAAATACATATCCTCATAAAAAACAAATGGAAAAATTATGAATAAATCAGAAAAAACAGTTTTTTTTCATATCAATTAAAATTTTTGTTGTAAATAATTAATCATCTTGTTTTTGAATGATCATGAAATCAAATATACCCACTTACATATAGCAATGAAATCAAATACACGCTTAAATATAGTATATGCTTGGTGACCCAAAATACCTGGCGGCTTTGGGCCATGACGACCAGCCATCCCAAACCCCAGCCTTGGGGCAATGCCCTGAGGCATTCAAACAGGTTAAAGCCTTACTTTAGAGTAATAGAAATGGTGGGGGAAAAGGCAGTGCGTCTAGACATCAAAGACAATTACCCCAAATTACACCCAGTATTCAACTTCTCTCTCATTTTCTGCCAATAAAAGGTCCGCCCCAAATCTCAATCACCAATTCCAGTTAAAAGTATGAAGGAGGTGCATAAGGAGGACCATTGGATTGTAACATGGGAAAAGCTTATTGTGGTATTAGATGCTAGATTACAAACAAATTGCCAAGAATTCTTACTCTGTTGGACAAACTTTTCAGCCTCCTGGATGCCAAGATCCTTGCTATCCTTTAGCTACCAGAGGTAATAGAATAAATAATAAATATATTATTCAATAAATGCAGCAAAAAACCGTAAAATATTTGGATAAAGCTTATTGCAAGGTTAATTTGTTTGGATATGGTTTATTGTTATAAATCAATAGAAATAAATTTATTATTAAATATTTTATAGAGGGGCCACAATTATATTGGGGATCTTTAACACCTCTCTTCAGGGAATTCAGTATAAAAACACGTAGGCCTGGTTACTTTGGAACCTTTAATTTATATTCTTAAAGGATATATTTCCCAAAGATAATATGTATATAAAATACACAGTGGAGTGGCAGGGTGTTTTAACCAAGCTTCCAAAACAGAGAAAGGATAATAAGACTCACTGTTATATTACTAAATCCTTTGGGTACCTGTTTGGGACATGCACTGATGGTTTAAACCTGTATACTGGAATTATAAGGTTGTTCAGCAGTTTAAATTGATGAAAAAGGGTTGGGGAAGGATATTATTGTTAAATAGTTCTCCCTATCTTCTATCTTCATTCTGATGCTTTATTTGCCTTCTTTCTTCTCTTTTTCTTTTATTCTTTTCTTCTTTCTCTTTTTCTCTACTTCTCTTTTATTTCAAGCCAGCATGTCACAGATGAGCACTCTCCTTTCTCCGTTCTCTCTAATCACCTATTTCACATATCAAGAGCGCCCTCCTCTCTCAACCTCTCAGCGCTTTCTCTTACATGTCACTTATCCTGATGGATCATTCAAGCTTCATCTTGATTCTCTACTCAACAAACATCTATGATCTCAGTGATTTTCCGCACCATTACTTTCATTGTACTCTGCTTCCTCTTCTTCAAACTCTTTCCTCTTCATCATTTCATATCATTGCCTACACCTCTTCTCTCACTTTCTACAATGTCCAGACTCGTCCAACCTTCTTTCTGCGTTACCTCAACCACCGTAACTATAGATTCTGTCTGATACGACTGTTCCCCAAATCATTTCAACTTCTGCAATCTCCATTCCCAATAACTCATGTTGACTCTCTTTCTTTTTAAGATCATTTCTGTCAACTCCTCCAAATATTCTGCTCACCACCACGGCCCAAGTCAACCTCAACTCTATTCAAAATCTACGCTCATAGAATCTTTCTTCTTGATCCCTCTTAAGCTCTTTTCTTCTTTTTCAATTTATTAGAAATCCAACACGGTTAAAAGCCAAAGAACAAATCCAACAAACCTAACCAAACTAATGGAGGGATCAAGTAATGACGGCTTTTTTCAAATTATCCTTAAGGTTGCGCTTGAAGCAGTTCCTATCCTCTCCAAAGAGAACTTTTCTATTTGGAAAGATAAAATGACTATGCTACTTGAACTGAAAGGCGTTAAGGAAGCTTTGTAAAATGATTCAAAGAATCTCAGCCCAGCAGATGATATGGAAATTAGGGTTATTCTCTTATCCCAAATTGATTCCGTAAATCACAACAACGTGGTCAACTCCTCCAACATATCCTCCTCAAAAATTCTCTGGCAGACAATAAAGGAAAGATTTGCATCATCTCAAACGGCTAATTGCACACGGGTCTTCAACAAGTTTCTTTACCAACAGTTCAAACCAGAATCAATCAAATCTTTCATCACTGGTTCCAAAACTTCCATGAAGAAAATGGTCGATCTGGGAATCGACTTACCAGATGATATCCTTGCATATCATCTTCTCTTTAAATTTCCATCTTTTCTTCATTCCCTTTGACAGCAAATAATGCATTCAGACAAAAACGTAACGGTCAATATAGTTCTAAACCACCTCACTCAACTCAATAATGAAACTTGTGCCAAGTCAAAGGATGTTCAAATCTCCAGTAATGAGTTGATTACCTTGAATAATCCAAAGAAACCCATCCCTTGTGAACTCCGGTGCACTCATGGCTTTCACAATCCTCTTTCTCCTGACCATTTGGAAGACAAGTGCTGGCATAAACACAACCATCTGGCTCCATCTTGGTGGAAAGAAGCTCAAGCTAAATGGAGAGCTCAATCTCAGTCAAATTTGAAGAACAAAGAAGTCTCCCACTACCATGCTTTACTTACCGCTTGGATTGAGGAGGTCAATCCCAATAATTGCATCATTCTCGACTCCAGAGCTTCCTGCCATATGTTTAACTTTCCCGACTTCTTTATCACTCTAACGAAAAGCCCCGGAGACAAGTCAATCAATACTGGTAAAGAAGGAGCTCAGTTATCAATCAAAGGAAAAGGAGTTGTTAAACTTACTTGGAAAAATTTGGAGGTTGTTCTTTCAAATTGCTTCTATGTTCCCAATTTAGTGGTTAACCTAATCAGCCCTGGCAAACTGATTGCTTCAAAGCAATGCTTCCTATCAACTGCTCAAAATCAATTTTCCCTCTTTTCTAAATCCTCTCTTCCTGCCTTTTCTGGTTTCATTCAAGGAAACCTATTTTTTATCAATCAACCGTCCCCTGTCTGCCAAAATATAAAACTTTGCTATTTTGCAAAGAAAAATTCTACAAGCAATCAAATCAAATTTCTTCATCAGTCATACGGACATGTCAGCCCTCTTTGCCTTAGAAATCTGTTTCCTGAACTCAACTTCCAGAATCTTTCCAATTTCCAACGTGAAGACTGCGTCTTCTCCAAGATAACTAAATCTTCTTTCAAAGGCACCTCAACTCCCACTTCCAAACCCTTCAAACAACTTCACATAGACCTAATTGGCCCTATCACTCCACCCGCTTGAAACAATATGAATTATGTTATGACCATTGTGGACAACTTCTCTGGATACATTTCTGCCATTCCGTTACAACACAAGTCTGATGCTTGCCAACAGCTCAAAACAATTCTCAACTTTTAAAAACAGAAAAGAAGCTGCTTCCCTACTACCATCTGTACAGATGGTGGTGGATAATTTGCTTTTACTGAACTCAAAGACTTCTTCATTTCCAACTCTATCCAACATCTCATATCAGAACCATACCACCATGAACATAATGGAAAAGTCAAGGGAGCTAATCAAACTCTTACAGAATCTGTCCGAGCAATCCTTTGCAGCTCTCATCTTCCGCTTAATCTATGGGCCAAAATCTTGGAAGCTGCTTGCCTGGCGCTCAATCAAATTCCAAAATCCCCTTCCTCTCTCGCTCCCTATCTATTATTAATGAACAAGATTCTTCCTCGCAACTACTTTCACCCTATTGGCTCAAAAGTTGCTTATCTCAATAACAAAATTGCCCAAGGAGATAAGTTTAAAGACCAAGGTCTTGTTGGCACCCTTGTGGGTTACAACCCTAATTTTCATTCTTATCAAATCTTAAAACCTGACCAATTGATTGTCTCTTCCAAACATGTTAAATTCTTTAAATCCAATCTTATCACCAAGCCTACTCTTCCAACTCCTCCTCCAACTTCCAAAGAAATTCAGAAGCTCAATTTTGATCATGATATTCCTGTCTTAAACCTCAATTCCTCTCAAATCTCTTCCAACGACTCCATTGATCACAATCCCTCTCCCAAGATCAAATCCTCTCCTGTTTTGCCTCTGGGTTCTGAGAATCTCTCAGATTCCTCTTCAAATTCCTCACACAATCTCAAAATTCAACTCAATCCTCATTACTCTCTCAGAGATCATTCCAACCTCAATCCTCCTAAAAGATTTGGATACCATCATTATTTTGTTCCAAAAACTTATGAACAAGCCAAACATTGTTCTGAAGCTCTTAAATGGGAATCATCTATGAACTCTGAACTCAATGGCATTGAAAAATTTGAGGTTTGGGACAACTACGATGGACCCAAACCTGTGAACCCATTAAAGACCGCTTGGGTTTATTGATTGAAGGACAATTGTCAGGGGGATCCTTTGATTTTTAAAAGCAGACTTTGCGTTCAAGGTTTCAATCAAATCTATGGACTCAATTATCAAGACACATTTTCACCTACTGGTAAAGCGGCTTCCCTTTGAATGGCTCTTCTCTTTGGACTCCATCATTCTCTTCCCATTACTCAATTAGATGTTAAAAGTGCATTTTTACACGCTCCTCTAACCAACAATGTCATCATAAAAAAACCCAAAGGCTCTAAACAAGAATCAAAGTATCTTATCCTTAAGAAATCTCTTTACGGTCTCAAACAGTTGCCTGCAAATTGGTTTGCAACACTTGCCTCCTGGATTTGTGAGCAGGGGTTTCACAAGTCAATCTCTGATCCCTGTCTCTATATTCATTCTCAATCCAACTCTGTGTTGTTCTTTCATGTCAATGATCTTATCCTGGTAGGTTCGGGAAATAATTTTCTCTCTAATTTTCTATCTAAATTTCCCAACTCTAGTCACCACAAACCAAATACCATCTTGGGCATGAAATAAGAGCAAGTTGATGATTCAATACTTCTATCTCAGCCTAAGCATATAGAACAAGGTCTTGAAGAACTAAAAATGTCAGATTGCAAGCCCTCAACGGTTCCACTTTCCACAAGTTTCAATCTCACTCCCGCCTCAGATGAGTAACATGAAGAATTCAAATATCTTAACATCAATTATTGATTTGCTGTATTTCTAATGAACTACATAGCCTGTCTCACTCATCCAGATTGAAGTTTTGTGGTCTCCAGCTTGGCCAAATTTAGCAAGAAGCCTGGGATTTGTCACTGGAAAGAACTGAAACGTTTCTGGAAGTATCTAAAGGCAACCAAAAATCTCAAACTCACGCTGAAAATCTCAAACTCCGACACTTAAATCAAATGCTATAGTGATGCCTCTTGGGGTGACGACCTCAACTCAAGACACTCTCAATCCGGTCACCTGTCCTTACTCTTTGGTTCTCTTCTTTCCTGGAGCAGCTACCGTCAACAAAATAATACCCATTCAACTACGGAGGCGGAACTTAATCCTTTGGTGGACTAATTTCTTGAGGCCACCTGGATGAAGGTTCTAATCTTGGAACTTTGGAAAAAGAACATTGAACTCAGCCACCATCTTGTGGATAACAAAGGAATTGATGAAAAATTAAAGAAATTTGGTTGTCACTCAAAGACTCGACACATAGATATCAAAATGAAGGGGCTGCGGGAGGAACTCAAATTAGGAAATCTGACCATTGAGTTAATTCCTTCCACCAACATGAAGGCCAACGGCCTCACTAAGGCTCTCAATGCCTCCGCAATAACCAAACTTCAATATCTAATCAATCCTAAGGTTGCTCTTCCGGCTCCAGTCATACCAGCCACGGGGGGTGTTAAATAGTTCTCCCTATCTTCTATCTTCATTCTTATGCTTTCTTTGCCTTCTTTCTTCTCTTTTTCTTTTATTCTTTTCTTCTTTCTCTTTTTCTCTACTTCTCTTTTATTTCAAGTCAGCATGTCACAGATGAGCGCTCTCTTTTCTCTGTTCTCTCTAATCACCTATTTCACAGACCAAGAGCGCGCTCCTCTCTCAACCTCTCAGCGCTTTCTCTTACATGTCACTTATCCTGATGGCTCATGCAAGTTTCATCTTGATTCTCTACTCAAAAAACATCTATGATCTCAGTGATTTTCCACACCATTACTTTCATCGTACTCTGCTTCCTCTTCTTCAAACTCTTTCCTCTTCATCATTTCATATCATTGCCTACACCTCTTCCCTCACTTTCTACAATGTCCAGACTCGTCCAACCTTCTTTCTGCGTTACCTCAACCACCGTAACTATAGATTCTGTCTGGTACGACTGTTCCCCAAATCATTTCAACTTCCGCAATCTCCATTCCCAATAACTCATGTCAACTCTTTTTCTTTTTAAGATCATTTCTGTCAACTCCTCCAAATATTCTGCTCACCACCACGGCCCAAGTCAACCTCAACTCTATTCAAAATCTACGCTCATAGAATCTGTCTTCTTGATCCCTCTTAAGCTCTTTTCTTCTTTTTCAATTTATTAGAAATCCAACAATTATTAATCAGAATAAAGCCATAAATCACTTAATGATCTCCTATAAGTATTTGATTACCTTGGCACGGTGTCTGGATGTAAATATAACTGGTTCTCTGGGTATCAATATCCTCAAAAGAGCTCTTTATTTATAGCGTTTTGAGTCCCAATATTGTCCTTCTGAGGGGTACAGGGGCTCAAAGTGACGGACACTGAGGCTAGCAGGGTAACCAGTAGCAGCCTGTCACGTGTTCTTGGTGCTGTAGCACGGGTAGCATCTAATTCCCCAGGGTATGGGAATTATTCTACTTTATAATTGATGTTTGGACAGGTGAATAACACTAATTTGTCCTTTGTATTTATTATTTAATTAATTATCCATAGTAAATGTTCCCAGTAAGTTAATAATTATTTTAATAGACATTCCTGCAGACATTCTGATGTCAGGTGAGTTCTCATTATGTATCAAATAATTGGAGTAAATTCATGATATTGATTTTACTCCTTATGTTGGAATTTCAGTTGATTTACTAAAATAATTAATTAAAAATATAAGTCATGGGAATTCATGTAATATTTTTACATCATTAGTTTTCCTAGTTTGTCACAAAAAATATTGATGTCTAGGAATTCTCATCATAGTATATTGAAGTATTTTAATATATGTTTAGAAGTATCCATTATCTTATTTTTGACATTTTTGGTACTTTGAATTATATTTAATAAAAATACGTATAAAGGTTATTTAGGTATTTTTATATAAGTTTATGTATTTTTAGACTATCTACTATCCACGGGAACATTTATTACATATGTAGAATGTTCCCGTATAGGCTGTAGCAAGTTTATGCGGTACCTAGGTTTCTCGGGCCGCCTGTCACTTTGTCAACCCATAGTCCCACCGCTGCATACTTGTTGGAGGCCCAGGGCTGCGTACATGGCTTTGACAGGGTGACAGTGCTGTAGCTCAGCCGCGCGCGGGTGTATTGGCTGCTGCGGCTGGGTGTGGGAATTGTGACAGAACACATTTCCATCTGTAACTCCTAAAATATACACAACACCTCAATTCTGACTGAATTTTAGGTGTGAAACCTATATGTGACAACACATGTGAAATAGTTAATTGGCCAAAAATTTCAATAGTGGTGCCATGGTATTTTGGTCTTTCTTTCCTTAATTATTTAAAAAGATAAGGAGTTGGATTTCAAGGGTGGGGTCAGTGAGTGACCCTACCTAATTTTGGGTGGAGAATCCATTTTTGCAATAATATTTATGGTTTTCCTTCTCTTTCTTAGGTTAATTTTATTATTATTATTTTTATGTTATTTCTATTACTTTTGCAGCTTGCTCTGCAATAGTAGCAAGCTGACAAAACTCAAACCCCTACAATGATTTGTGGGCTTCCAAACAACACGTCCCCAAGAGTTTCAAGTTCAACCCATACCTCATACTTTTTCTTTTTTAATTAGATTCACATTGCAAAGGGAAAAATAAGAAAACAAAACTGCCCATGTAGCTGTACATGATTTGTAACAAAGCTTAGCAGAAATAATTTCAAATAATAATCCATCCGGTGGGACCCTGCTTAGATACCAAGAAGGTTAATTATCTTTGAGTTACTTTTTCAGGAATTCATTAAATTGATTCTCAATTCAGAATGAATACAGAATTCTGCTTTTTACTTTTAATTACCAAAGAGCATGTCAGCTATTTTCAATTTGTATGTATAAGGCCCACTTATTCTGGGGAAGTTTTGCCTCCCCATGGCAAAATCTTTGTTAATTAGATTCTCAATAAAGTAACTCATCTTATACCTCAAGTAATCCAAAAATTTGTGTTAAGCACCCATTCCAATTCTGTTGATTTCCTGGTCATTGTTGTATCCCCACTATGGGGGTTAGCTTTGCACTATTCACTTCCCTCCGATTGGCAGAGGGAGTACTTGCATTTTCATATTTTTAGAGATACATAGTTACACAATTTGCAAATTGCATAAACTTACACCCACCATTGGAAAGGAGTCTGACACCTATTAAGCTACCTGGCAGGCACATGGGACATCCCACTGTAACTACATCCACAACCAGGTGAGATGGCCCTGAAATGCCACTGTGATCCTCCTCTTGGGGGTGTGAATTTTCCAGGGCCTCTTACAGTTTGTTCATTTCTTTTCTATCCTGTCCTATCCTGTGGATTGCGCAGAGGGGGCAGGCAGTAGCAGTGTCCACATGCCATGCAGAGCATATGGCCTTAGGATTGGGCACACAGAATTTCCTCTGGGTGATCAATCTGCTGGAGGACTGCCTTAAATGCAGGTACCTGGGGAACATTGTCTGCAATAATGAGTGGTCTACAAAGGTGTCAACAGATGAAGCACCAAACAAGCAGACCAGGAACTCCAACAGGGAATTCTTCATCACCAATGTAGCACTGCGGCAAGGAGACACCATCATTCACTGGGTCCCCACAGCCAAACAACTAGTAGACATTTTTACTAAGCCCCTGAGTAGGATTTCTTTATGAGGCTGAGGAAAGGCATAATGAACATGTGAGATGGGCTTGTAAGATTATGACTGAGGGAGGGGGAGGACATGACACACATATATCCCTAACATGTCACAGTAAGTTGTAATCCCGCATGTAAGTATATAACCCACAACCGTGAGTGTTGTTTTGCGAGATGAGAATTCCCCCAAGGGAAATACATTTCTAAGATCAAAGGTGGCTGTATATATTGATTCTAAATACATATTTGGGTTGTTGAGCAACAAATAAGTGCATATTTGTAATCCCATGAGCATGCAATTTGAAAATCTAACGGTGAGAGTATGTTATTAACCTGAGACAAATAAGAACATATTTTCTCTGCATAACAAGTCTGAGAACCACTGAGAAATATAAGAATAACCAATTTCCGATACTATAAACCCAATTAGGTCTACACTAGCAACCTGGAACCCCAGCACAGGGGTCCGGCCTCGCCCCTCGCGGCGTGTCGCGACGAACGGGACTCAAGCGGGAGGGGGGGGCCTCCAAATGTTGGATTCTACAATATGGCCAAGATTCAGTTTGGAGATTCAGTCGACTCAATATTGTTGATGCAGGACTCACGGGGTAGCGGCTGCAACTGAGTCAAGGTGAATTGATACAAATAAGGTCACGTGCAAATCAGTGCCCCGAGAAAGCCATCACAATGAACTAGCTGGGCTCGTGAGCTGCAAGAGCAGGACTTACACGCAACCAAGACTGCAACCACGTAAAAAATTGCTTTCATTCTCAAGTTTTTGACTTGAGGTCTCCTTGTAAGCGATCGTTTTAAGCTTCTCGGATGGTTCAGTGCCCGATTTTAGAGGTGAATTCGGAGGATGAATTCTTTAGCAGACTGAAGTCGTGAATGAAAATGAACAAGTTTTGTGCTCTGGAAACCAATTGCTTTGCGATGCAGGATGATGTGCTTTGGAGTTGCACTCTGTTAAGCAAGTGTGAAAGGAGTGCTCTAATGTTAACTATAAATATGCTTTGTGAATACATATTTTGGTTGTTGAGGACGCTTAAACCCATACTTGATTGTATGTAATTTGATAATTTGGAAATGCGATGATTTGAACAGATCGATTGTGACATAGTTGTGAATCTATATTATTTGATATTCTCAACATTGCCTCTCAACAACCTTGGACTTGGGTGGCCGGAAGGGTTCATGCACGGAGGATGCCCTCTGTGTGCTTGCCCGATGGGTCAAGACCAGATGGTCTCAAGATAAAGTAGAGGCTGCACCCTTTCTCGATGTTGAGTTGGCCTATCCCTCGGTTCAGCCCGCTCGTTTGATACAAATTTTGAGGGATTTGAAATGCCCGACTTACCTCACACTAATCATTGCCTCCTTCCTGAGCAATCGTTCCACCACCATTCGCATCGATGATCATGTTTCGCCCAGCTTTGAAATGCGAATCGGGCTACCTCAGGGATCCCCTCTCTGGGTGATGCTGTATCTACATAATAAACAACAATGGCCTGCTGACCCCTTCTTGTTCCACAGCCAATGACAAGATTTCTATTGGGTACGTCGATGACATCATCCACGTTGTGGCAGCCTGTGACAGTTTTTCGTATTTGAAATTTAAAGAGACAATATTTTGGTGGGGTTCAGTATCTAGATTTCGGGTAACCCAGCTAGCGTACTGAAATCCAAGGAATGGTTTTTTTTCTTGTTTTTAAGTGTAATTTCGCGGGATCGCATTGCACACTATGAATATTGTGATGTTTTAATGTTTTAAGTGATCTGCCCAGATCACCAACGCCACGCTATTAGCTTAACCCGCTGCGAAGATTGACACAAACTCTGATCAGGAAAAGCCTCTCTGGAGCAGCGGGTGGTACTAGATTATATACATGAAGATTTTGGTTTATAAGCATAATCAATAGATTATGTTTTATAAGCATAATTGATAGACTATGTTTTATAAGCATAATTGATAGATTATGTTTACATTCTAATGTATGTGTCTAGTTGTGGGTGTATGTTTATGCAATTTGTAAATTGTGTAACTGTGTATCTCTACACCCCCCCACGCAATTTGCAAATTGTACTAAGGCTGTAACCCAGGGCTCTGGGCAGGGCATGAGCCTCATCCCAAATCCCACACCCTGAAAATGCCCTGAAATGCCGCAAAGCCACGGGTGAATTGTACATATTGTCACCTCCTTTGTCCATTCCTCCATCTGATCATCATTGACACCCTTTTCCCCTCATTGACCCATCCTTTTCCCCTATCTCCAATCCTTTCACTCATCAACCAAAGCTATTTTTCAAGAAAATGAAGCAGAAACGCAAACTGACCTCCCCTCCATCAGATTGGGATCCCTAGGACTTTCCTTTGAGTTCAACCCAGTCAAATCCAACAATTCTCAATGATCTGAGTGAAGACAAAACCACCCCTAGTAGTAGCCAAAACCAAAAACAAAGCTGGGTCTGGAACTACTTCAAGGAAGCCATTGATGGTAAGAATGCAACTTGTCAGGTCACTTGCAAAGGAGGAACTCCATGCAGTGCTACTCTCAAAAAGGATCAAAGTGGAAGCACAAAGAACTTCCATGGCCATCTAATGCATTTCCATCAACTTGCTGACCCACAACTTTTGAAGAAGACCAAGAATGAATTGCACTTGGATCTAGAGAAGTGGGCCAAGACTGGATCATTAAATCCAAAGGTTTGTTTTATTTGATGATCTTGCCTGCGTAATTAATAATTAATACTAAAAATCTCATCTACAGGTTAAAATGTTGCAGAAGGAGGTTAATGGTGACACACTGAAGAATGTGCTAATCTATTTCATGGCCAAGTGTGATCAACCCTTTGCAATTTTCAACAGAAATTCATTCCAAGAGCTATTTCAACACCTGAATCCAGGCGCCACAAACCTCATGTTCAACCACTGTTGATTAAGTTTATAAACTCATCTTGCTTGGGTCTTTCTTGAAACACAGGAAAACATCAAACTGGAACACCTTTGAAGACAAAAATCAATCTCATTTAAAACTGATGCCTGGACCTCCCCCAATTATGTTGCTTTTATGGCGGTGAGGGCACATTAAATTGATGATAAATTTGAGCTTAAGCACTTGATGCTTGCAGTCCCTCATATTCAAGGTATGTTTCTGCTTCTTTGCCTTTTGCATGCTTAATTTCAACCACATCAACTGATTTTTTATCTTTCACAGGCCAACACATGGGAGAAATCTTTTCAGAAGAATTCCACAAGATACTCAATATTTATGATGCAAGTAGGAAGCTCTTTACAATCACTTCCAACAATGCCTCAACCAATAACAGGATGGAAAACCATCTCTCCAAAAAAATTGGGGGCTTCAACAATGGAACACACCTCCTCAGATGTGTCGCACATGTCATCAATCTTGCCGCAAAATCAGGAATTGCATTACTTGGAATCATGGAAGATGAAAATGAGTCCATTGATAATGAGCTTCCAAAATCAAATATGGAGTCACAAGATCACTATAGTGGAAGAAATAATGTCATGGGACTTTCATACCTTGCTACAACACCCAACGGTGCCCAAGTCAATGCATTATCAATACTCAAACAAGTCCATGGGTTGTGTAATTGGGTTCCTTTTTCACCTCAACAGTGTGACAAATTCAAGAAGGTTGTATCATTTTCTCAGCTGTATCTTAATGAAAAAAATGTCTTGAGATCAATGTCTCAACCCTTTGGAGATTGACTATTACAATGTTTCAGCATGCTCTCTTACTCAAAGAGTCATGCAACCATTTCTGTAAAGCTCAAGCAGAAACCCATCAATTTGGATTGTCAACCAACAAATGGAATCAAACAAAAAATATGATGTCTCTGCTTGAACCCCTAGATGAGACCACCAAAATTCTCTGTGGTTCAAAGTATCAAACCTTGAACAACGCAATTCCAATATATATCATCATTTTATAGCATCTTCATGCAGCCAGGAAAGTCCTTTACAACCAATCTCAACTTATAGTCCCAGAAAATTTGATAATCAAGAAAACCAAAGTTTAACTCAACAGCACACTCTAAAAACGCGCCTACATCATTGTCATGATCTTGGATTCCACCTTCAAGGCAATTTTCAGGGCTATTCATGCCAGTTTCATTGAGGAAAACTTCCACATCAACCTTTATGATATCACCATGGTCTTTTGGGAAATTCCAGAAAAATTCAAGATGGATTTAGTGGGCCCCTCAACTCCAAACACAAGCAATAGTACACCATCAAGCTCCACTATGAAAAGCCAATCAATTTTTTTTCATTAGCCTTGTATCAGCCCATAAGTCAAGCAAAGGAATACAAGCTGAAATCACCCGGTATTTCAGGGAAGACCCTGATCCAGAGGGTTTCAGCTTCCTGCAATATTGGGCTTTCTGTCAAAAAACCATGCCTATCATGGCCAAAATGGCTAGGGTGTATCTTTCAGTGCTTGCTACAAGTGCAGCTTTGTAGCAAGTTTTCTCCAAAGGTTTTTTGATTGTTTCCTGGAAGCAATCATCGCTAAAAACAAGAAAAATAAAGCAATTGCTCTGCCTCAAGGCTTGGTACCAAGCCTTCAATGGTCCAATTTATTGTTGTTCCCTTTTCATTATTTTGTTAATTTTTTTTATGAAAACCAAAAAAAATACATATAAGTATAAAAAACAAGAAAAAAATTACGATTAAATGCAAAAAAAATATTTTTTGCATTGATTACAATCACTGTTGTAAAGTAGTTAATATTGAAGTGTATATCCTGTTTTGGGCTTGTTAAGAAATGAAATACATGCAGAAGTATGGTATATGCTTGGAAACCAAAATGCTCTGGGTCTTTGGGGAATCTTGAGAATCAATCCCAAACCCCTGCTCCAGGGTTCAGGCCCGGGGGCAATGCCATGGGGCATGAAAATGGGTTACAGCCTTGAATTTTACCACCTTTAGATTCAGGGCAGTGATTTCTGGTCCAATCTTGTTAGGTCCAAGCCTTTTAGTGAGCAGGTGGGCTTTTTGGTCATGGTTACTCGTCCACTTGAGGTCCACCTTATTTTGCCTGACAAAGTCATTGACAAAGTAGAATCCTTGGGAGAGGTAATTTGTTCTCTTCTTTGACATGTTGTTGCTGGAAATGAGGATGGCTAATTTGTTGTTGAAAAAAATAGCCACTGCTGGCGGCTTAAAGTCCAATAGTATGTTGTTGAGATATGCAAGTTGTTGGGTCCCATCTGAAAAAGAAACATACTCTGCAGCACCCATGGAAAGGGCAACTACATTCTGGCGCCTTGATATCCATGCAACTGGATTCCCCAAGTACTTGATAACATGACCTGATGTGGATCAGTCATGTTCTCCGCCCCAGTTGGCATCACTCCACAATTCTAAGCCCCCAGCTCCTTTGCTGAACATCAATGCCATGGTTCCAGTATGTTTAAGATAGCCAATCAGCCAGTCCAGCTCCTTCTGGTGGGTTTCAGATGGACAACTTTTATATTGCAACAGTAGTTTCACTTGTTGAGAAATGTCTGGCCTAGTCCCAGCTGCCAGGTACATTAATGATCCAAAAAAATTCTTGTACCTTTCAGCCTCAATAGGTTTGCCATTGTTTAGGGTAAGACTGATTTCAGGTAAGGGACTCCCCTTGGGGTGTGCTTCAAAATGGTAATCCTTGACAATTTGGGTTTTCAGGAAATGTTGGGACAGCAAGAAGGTTTCCTTCTTCCGGGCTAAGCTTATTCCAACAATCTTTGTTTGGTGGTCTTGCCATTTCATCTTGACTCTGGAGTCCATTCCTTTTCTGAGTTGCACAAGTAACTCCTGAGACAAGGCAACCACAAAAAAATTGTCAACATGCATCCATAAAACAGCAAATCTGTCCCCAAATTGCAGTAGATATAGGGAAGATTCTAGTTCCCAAGCAACAAAACCAAGTTCTGACATGATGCTGTCAAAGAATTTCAACCAGCACCTTGCTGCCTGCTTGTTGCCATTAACCGCCTTCTTCAAACACATAACCAGTCCTTTCCACTTGTGTCTCACTTCTGTTGGCTGTTGGGACTTCAGTTCCTCACTGATGGGGCTGTAGAGTTTCACAGAAATAATTTCAAACATTGCCATTGGTAAATCTAGGTTGACGCCAATTGAAATGAGCAGGCATAATAAATTCAGACTAGCCATTTATTTCATTTTGTACTCTGTTCATGTCATTCATTGCCTCATTGCTTGTAACTGTAGTTGACCATTCATCAGGTTTTATCTAGTCATTTTGGATTACCTTATAAAGGCTATGCGGCCTGCCTGGGGTTTGTCTCCTCAGTTAGTTAATTTCATACATTCTTGCATTTGCTAAATCCAGTCATCACATTGGGCTTGGGTTTGGTTCCCTTCCATTGGAACATTCATCCCTCTTTCTGTGTGTTGAGTTACTCCACCATAAGTTTGCCCTTTGCAGTTATCCCTTGCTACCTTGCACTTGCCCTTGCACTCAGCTTCTTCTTTGCACTCACAATCATCTAAGATTGCCCTATAGTATGTGGGGTGGTTGTGTGACATAACCATTAGAAACATGTAATTGAGAAATGAAATTCATATACAACAAGTGCCTAGGAATATGTGGAATTGGAAGTGGATGAAGCAGCCCATACTTTGGGTGATTGGAGGACTTGTTACAATTACAATAATGGCAAGCACTAACATAGTCTTTTACTTCTCTGGTCATACCAGGACATAAGAAGTCTTGTGCAATCAATTGGTAGGCTATATCCTGACCATAATGACCAGCAAGCGGAGAATCATGCCAAGACTCAAAGATATCTAACTTAATGCCAGGATTATCTGGGACTACTATAAAATCTTTCCAAACTAAATAACCATTTAAATCTATACCATAAGCTCTTGAAGGTGAATTTGCACTCTTGCAAAGCTTGTTACACTTGGGGTTGTCAAGTTGTGCTTGTCAAATTTTGGAAGCTTTGTCTCAAATTTGGGTGATGATTGAGCTGAGTTGGGCAGATTTCTTCAAAGAGAAAAGTTTCCTAACATTTTCAGGGTTGTTTTCTGCAAAGGTGCTCCCCCCCATGTGAATTTTGTCCCAACATGACAAAGCATCAGGAAAAACACCTTGTTTCCCAGGGCGGTACATGATTGTAAATTTGAACTTGGAGAGGTATTTAGCCCATTGCGCTTGTCTGCATTTGAGGACTTTTGAGCTCATAAAATGATTGAGAGAATTATGATCAGTAAGAACCTTGAAAGGCTCCCAAAGGCTCAAAAGTTATGAATGCCATTTTTTCAAGCAATAAAAAATTTCAAGAAGTTACTTGTCATGAATATTGTAGTTAAGCTCTGCAGCAAGCAACTTGCAAGACTCAAAGTCAATGGGATGAAAGAGAATAGAAGAGGAGGAAAACTGCAAGATTAATCCTGGGATTGCATAGTTTCTTGCGTCTGTTTCTACAATAGTGATAGCTAGCTTGCTGAAGTGGACAAGTATCAAGATATAACAAAAGGTATTTCTATACAAGGTCAGGGAAAATATCATTAACAAAATGTTGAAAAGTGGAAGGAGCATTAAAGAGGCCAAAAGGCATGACAGTATACTCATAGCTGCCAAAACAGGTTTGCATTGCAGTCAAGTAATCATGACCCTTTGCAATGCAAATCAAGTTATAGGCACCTCAAAGGTCTAACTCCAAGATATAAGTGGCTCTGTGGAAAAGAATGAGGAGTTGCAACATAGGCAGTACTGGGTAGGCATTCTTCCAGGTTACCTTTTTCAAGTTCCTATAGTCAATGCAAAGGCAGAGGCCGCAAGTTTTGTTTAGAACAAATAGGACAGGCAAGCCGGTGTTCAAATTGCTTGGTCAAAAAAATCCTTTTGATACATTTTTGGCAATGTATTCTTGAAGGAAAGTTAATTCTTGCTTCAAGAGAGAGTAGACTGGACTGGGTGCCCAAGGTGGACCAGTAAGTTCAATTTTGTGAACATATGAAGGGGATGGAGGAAGTGTATCAGCCTTAACCCCTGAAAAGACATCAGGAAAGTCATGATAAAATGTAGGTAAAGCCTTTCAAATTATTTCTAAATCTTCAATCTCATCATTGTCTTCTAACACAGGTTTTGAAGTATTTGCATAATGCAAGAGTATTTAGGAGCTCAAAATACAACTTTTGCTAGGCACCTGTTTCTCTTTGAAGAAACAAGGAAGAGGTAAGTTGGAAAAATAAGCCATAACTCCTAAATCTTAAGAGGGAACTTGGGAATGGAAGTCAGGATATTGCAAATCTCCTGGTGGACAAGTGTCTTCCAACTCAATGACAGTGTCAGGTAGGCTGTTTAATTCCTGCTTGACGGAAGGGTTAGTTTTCTGTGAATTCAAGGTGCAATTGGAAATTAATCCTTCTTTCAAATTCACATCTGGATTCCAGTAGACTAGGAAGTCATGGACTAGAATGGTATCATCAATTCCAGGGATATCCAAGACAAACAAATCCACTTTGAAGCTGGGGAAATTGAAAAATGAAAATTTGCATTTTGCCTTATGGGTAACCCAATGGGATGGCTTGTTTGAACTACTTACTAGATAGACAGGAAATTTGTCTATCTTGGAACGCATAAGATTTTTAGAGGTGGCAAATGCTGCAATTATAAAAGAAACATTATCACCAGAATCAAGTAAAACTTGATAAGGAGTGTTGTTGGCATGGAAAAAGTACAAATCTAAAACTTGGAGCACCAAGTGACTTGCAAGTGCACAGATTGAATTTCTGTTTAAATAATGGGTGGCTTCCCTTGCAAGTATCAGAAAAACTACCAGCTATTTTTTGACAGCTTAGCCGCTTGACCCGCTATCTGCTTTGCACAAATATTGACATCATGACTACCTCTGCAATACATAAACAACCCTGCCTTTTCCCTCCTTAACCATTCCTTGTTCTTCAGCATCCGGATTTCTGTGTCCAGGTACTTTGTAGTTTCAGTGATGGTCTTCCCTTTTAAATTGGATTTTGAATTTGAGGTGTATTTGCTTTTTTTTTGATTATTCTGTTGTTTTTTTGAAGATTTGTCTGCCTTTGGGGCCAAGGTGGACTGTCCAAGATCATTTTGTCAAGAGAGGTTCTAGTGGTGAGAGAAATTATCAAGCTTGATTGCCCAGTTGATTAGCTTCTGAAGGGAGGTTGTCTTATGTCCCCCAACTGCAAGCTGCTCAATCAAGCGTGCCAGTAAACCCTATTGGCAATGGAAGAGGAGTGCCGCTTTGCTCCACTGGATGCAGGACTGCAGCGTTTGGAATTGAGAGATGTAGATAGAAGCCCAACTATTTTCCTTCATCACCAACCTATTTAATTTTTACTTGGCGTTAAAAACTTAATTGGGGTTGCCAAACAAGGTGAAAAGTTCTTGCTTGAATTTGTTCCAGTTGTTGAGTATACAAGTGGGACCATTACCATGTAATAATTTGAGGTACGGTTCAAACCATTGCAAGGCTCTATCTCCTAGGAAGGAAGAAACATAAATGAATTTTTGAAAGTTGGAAGGGAAGTTGTTGGGGTCATTGGAGAACATGATTTTGCATGACTGTAGGTAGGAGGGGAGCTTATGTGGATGCTCCCCATTCAAGTGGTCAGGCTGCTTCATGCCCGGAGTGCAAAAGCTTGGAGTGCTTGCACTAGGTTTCAAGGTATGTTGATTGAGATCTTTGACCAACATAGAGATAACCTCCTGAGCTTCCAACTTGAGAGAATTTTGGCTACGCCTTTCCCTACCATGGGTTGAGGTTTCATTGGAGGAGTGGTTGGAATCTTTGAGTTGATCAAGGGGATCCACACAAGCTTTGGACGTGAGTCTTTTTGCTAAGTGGTCATTGAGTGGTCCAACTGAAGGGGATTTAGAAGAGGGAAGGGGATCTAAGTTTTGTCTGTCCTGAGAAATGCTGGATCTCCCTACCCTGTTGATATTATCATTGTAAGGGGTGAGGCCAGCATTTCTGGTTGAGCAAGTATGTGACATTATAAAAAATGAAATCTAAGATAGATTGGAAGTCTATAATACATGATTTGAGTTATTTCATTTACTGTTGCACAACCGCCCCACATACTGGAGGGGATCTTTAGGCAATTGTGAGCGCAAGGGAGAAATCTAAGTGCAAGGTAGCAAGGTGCCAACTGCAAGATGTGGTTGACAGAAAGTAGCAAGATGGATGGATTTTTTCTGTATAGATGAAACTGAGGCAAGGCCCAATGTGATGGTATTCCCTTAGCAAAGATAAAAAATTAAGAAATTAAATAACTGAGGAAAAAATCTGCAGGCAAGGAGTGAGTCCTTATAAGGTAATCTGGAGTGACTAGATACAAACTGATGGAAAGTCTTCTACAGCTAGAGAACGTGATCCAATAAATGACAGGAATGGGACAGGAAGATGAAACTGAACAATAAAACATATCCTGAGTCGTAGCGTGGGTGCAAGACAAGGGAACCGTGCAAGTATGTGTCCTAGTAAATGCAATGCATGAAGGAATGACATGAGATGACACTGCAAATGAACAAAAGTTGTAACAGAGGTGAAAATGCAGGGAAGGGTGTTATTCCAAAGATGGAACTATAAAATTTTATTTGGCTTGATGAATGTGCAAGCTAGAAGAGTAGCATAACCAAGAATGGAAGTTTGAGGGCTGAGATACCCAAGGAGAGATGGAGCGGTGTCCAAATGGATGGTCAACCAACTGCAAGGTGTTGCAGGCATAGACTGAGTCACCAAGATTGGAAGGTTATTGCACAATCCAGAGGTTGTAAGCGGGTTTCATTATTGATGGTGTTCTTTACTGTTTGTCACGCTGTGGAGACTCCTTTGGGATTGGGTAAAGTTTAGCAAATAGCTTTCTGGCATTCACTTGAGGGGGAATTTAGTACTACAAATACTGATAACATAGATGACTAATAAGGTTGGTTTTGACTTTCCTGCACCTCTAAGTACTATATTAGTCTCACAAAAATAAAAGAAAAGAGATTTGTGGCTGATTTTCAGATAGAGTTGCTACTATAGTAGTCTCTACCAGACCTAGGATCAAATGTTTCAAGCTTGATAAGGAAGAAATGGCAGAACAGATAGGTGACTTGGAGGCATGAAGATGAGTAAGGGAAGAAACCTTTATCTAGTCTTATCCTTTATATTTTTTATTGATTTTATTGGTTACTGAATGTTACACCTTTGATAATACACGTGGTGATTGAATAAAGGTTGCAATGGTTGAGCCTATAGTTGATAACTGATGGTGATGGAGGTGGATAATGATAGCATGAATGGTAGGTGATGATGATGATGGATGGTGATGATGAGGATGGATGGTGATGATGAGGATGGATGATGATGATGATTGATGATGTTCAAGGTAGGTTATGATGATGATGGATGATGATGATCATGATGGATGGTGATGGTGTTGATGGATGATGATGAGAGTTGGTGGTGGTTGATGATGATGATATTCAAGTTATTGGGAAATGGGGGTGATTTTCAAGGGTATGGGGTATTGGGTAAATAATGGTGGCCTTGGATGGTCAAAAGTATGAGTTATTGGGTTGGGTCATGGTCAAAAGTATGTTTTGATGATGGTGTATGGTCCAGGGTAATGGTGGTGGTTGTTGATGATGATGATGATGATGATAATGGTGATGGTGATGGTGATGGTGGTGGTATGGAATATGGGATTGGTGATGGTTACAGTATGGGTTATGGGATAATGGTTGAGGATGGTAAAATTATGGTTTAAGGGTGCCTAGGAGGCATGTTGATCCCTGGAGGGGAGGATGGGGGGATCTTGTTGGGACCTGGATCGGGGAGAGAGGCCCTCTATTTATAGAAAATCCTTCCCTCAGGGATTCCCCTGAATATCTCCCTAGTACAGTGAATACAGTTCAAGAGGGATTTTGGCTGTTCAGATGATGAGGCTGTGCCGCATCTACATGCATGTACCCCCCTGCATGCATTTCTGTGCTGCATTGATACAGGTGCCCCTTGCATAGATTACTTCTGTGTAGTGGTGGTTGGTCATTTGTTTGGTCCTTCATGCAGTGCCTTGCATATATTTCTTCTGTATACAGCTTTCTGTTTGGTGCTGCATGCAGTGCATTGCATATATTTTCTTCTGTATACAGCTGTTTGTTTTGTGATGCATGCAGGGTCTTGCATATATTGCTGTGTATACAGGTGTGGTAATTTGTTTGGTTCTTTGTGAATTGTAATGTATGGTGTATGTACTTGAAGGCATCCAGGGTATTTCCATGACCTTTCACTGATCTGTGACACCTGGTAGGGGGATGGGTAGGCCAGGGTTGATTTGATCTGTATCTTCCAAATCATGAGAGATAGAGGGGTACTATGGGTGAGTGAATAGGGGTTATTTTTGGTGTAGAACCCAATTTTGAGGTCTGTTTGATGATTGGAGCTGTCCTTTTACTAGAAAAGTGAGTATGATGGCTATGGGTTAGGTTTTGGAGCACCACAATGCTAAAGACTGAGGTAGATGGTACTGATGAGAAGGGTGTGTTGAAAAGTGAGGAGAAAATAACCCTTAACTATGGAGCATGACAGTCCCTTACCTGAAATCAGTCTTACCCTAAACAATGGCAACCCTATTGACGCTGAAAGGTACCAGAATTTTGTTGGATCATTAATGTACCTGGTGGCTGGGACCAGGTCAGACCTTTCTTACCCAGTGAAACTACTGTTGCAATATACAATTTGTCCATCTGAAACCCACGGGAAGGAGCTTGACTGGCTGATTGGCTATCTTAAGCAGACTGGCACCATGGCTTTGACTTTCAGCAAAGGAGCTGGTGGCTTAGAATTGTGGAGTGATTCCAACTGGGGCGGAGAACATGAGTGATCCACATCAGGTCATGTTATCAAGTACTTAGGGAATCCAGTTGCGCGGAGATCAAGGGGCCAGAACTTAGTTGCCCTTCCACGTGTGCTGCAGAGTATTTTGCTTTGTCAGATAGGACCCAACTACTCACATATCTCAAAAACATAATATTGGACTTTAAGCTGCCAGTAATGGCCATTGTTTGCAACAAAAAATCAGCCCTCCTGATTGCCAGAAACAAGAATTCAAAGGAGAGAACAAATTACCTCTCACACACATTCTATTTTTTCAATGAATTTGTCAGGCAACATAAGGTGGACCTGAAGTGGAAGAGTACCCACAACCAAAAAGTCCACCTGCTCACCAAAAGGCTTGGACCTAACAAGATTGGACCAGCAATCACTGCCCTGAATCTAAAGGTGGTACAATTTAAGGCTGTAAACCATTTGAATGCCCCATGGAATTGTCCCCGGGCCTGAAAACTGGGGCTGGGGTTTTGGATTGATTGTCAAGATGCCCCAAAGTCCTGGGGCATTTGGGGTTACCAAGCACATACCATATTTCTGCATGTATTTCATTTCTTAACAAGCCCAAAACAGGATATATACTTCAATATTACCTTCTTTACAAAAGTGATTGTAATCAATGTGAAAAATATAGTTTTTTGCATTTAATCATAATTTTTGTCTTGTTTTTTATAATTATATGTATTTTTTTTGGTTTTTAATAAAAAAAAAGTAACAAAATAATGAAAAAAGGAAAAAAAACTAAATTGGACCATTGAAGGTTTGTTACTAAGCCTTGAGACAGAGAAATTTCTTGATTTTTCTTGGTTTAAGTGATTATTTCTGCCAGGAAACAATCCAACAGCATTTGGAGAAAGCTTGCTTGGAAGCTGCACTTGTGGCAGGAACTGCAAGATACACCCAAGCTATTTGGGCCATGATAGGCAAGGGTTTTTGAATGAAAGCCCAAAATTATAGGAGGTTGACATCCTCTGGCTTAAGGTCTTCCCTGAAGTAGCGGGTGATTTCAGCTTGTATTCCTTCTGCTTGACTTATGGGCTGATACAAGGCTAATAAAACAAATTCAATTGGCTGTTCATACTGTAACTTGATGGTGTACTATTGCTTGTGTTTGAAGTTGAGGTTCCCCCTAAATCCATCTCAATTTTGCCTGAAATTTCCCAAACAACCATGGTGATATGATCAAGGTTGATGTGGAAGTTTTCCTCAATGAACCTGGCACAAGTAGCCCAGAAAATTGTCTTGAAGGTGGGATGCAAGATCATGGCAACAATGTAGGCCAGTTTTTGGAGTGCACTGTTGAGGTAAAATTTGATTTTCTTGATCATCAAATTTTCTGGGACTATAAGTTGAGATGGGTGGTAAAGGCCTTTCCTGGCTGCATGAAGGTGCTTCAAAATGATGATATATATTGGAATTGTGTTTTTCAAGGTTGGATACTTTGAACCACAGAAAGTGTTGGTGGCCTCAGATAGGGGTTCAAGGAGAGACCTCATATTTTTTTTTTGTTTCCATTTCTTGGTTGATAATCCAAAGTGATGGGTTTTGGCTTGAGCTTTACAGAAATGGTTGCCTGACTCTTTGAATAATAAAGCATGCTTGAAAATGGTAAAAGTTGAGTTCCAACAGGTTGAGACATTGATCTCAAGACATTTATTTTTTTTCATAAAGATCCGGCTGAGAAAATGATACAACCTTCTTGAATTTTTCAAGCTGTTGAGGGGAAAAAGGAAACCAATTAAACAATCCATGGACTTGTTTGAGTATGGATAATCCATTGACTTGGGAACCATTGGGTTTTGGAGTGAGGTATGAAAGCCCCATGGCATTATTTCTTCCACTATAGTGATCTTTTGACTCCATATTTGATGTTGCAAGCTCATTTTCAATGGAGTTGTTTTCATCTTCCATGATTCCAAGCAATGAAATTCCTGCTTTTGCGGCACAATTGATGAAATGTGCAACACATCTGAGGAGGTTTATTGCATTGTTGAAGCGCCAGATTTTTTTGGAAAGATGGTTTTCCATCTTGTTATTGGTTGAGGAATTGTTGGAAATGATTGTAAAGAGCTTCTTGCTTACATTATAAATATTTAGTACCTTGTGGAATTCTTCTGCAAGCCTTTCTCCCGTGTGTTGGCCTGTGAAAGATAAAAAATTAGTTGATGTGGTTGAAATTAAGCATGCCAAAGGCAAAGAAGAAGAAACATACCTTGAATATGAGGGGCTGCAAGCTTCAAGTCCTTAAGCTAAAATTTATCATCAATTTAATGTGCCATTGTGGTGACCAATTTGGTACACCTCAAGAAAAGGGGAAAAATTTTTTTTTTAAAAAAAAAGAAATCCGCTCTCATGTGTTTTATCCCATTTTGAATATTTTACAGGGTCTTTTGCCCTTGAAAGGGGGGGCTCTCCCTGCTTTTTCCATTGAGGATTGATCTTATGTTAAAAATCATTCATCTAATCTTCTGATCAATAAATAAGGGTATCCCCCTTTGTTTCTCATCATTGTCATCATCATCATAAATCTGGATATATCTTTTGATTATCCCCTGATCTCCATCCTCATTACAAACCCATAGCCTTGCTGGTTGAAGAAAAATTAAATTGGTACAATTCTTGAGTGTTTTAAAATACTCCTTTGATCCCTTTCTCTGAACACTTTTGTCTTTATCATTCATCTGATTGTCTTTCTGGAACCAGTCATGTTTGACTGAGAGTTTTCTTTAAGCTTGAAACATGGAATGTTAAACCTCCCTTTATTTCTTTCAAGTTGCATTCCGCAACATTATTATTGAGTCCCTTGAGAAGTTCTGGGTTATTCTGGTTTGAATTTGTTAGTGCTTTGCTTCTAGAGCTTCATAAAAAAAATTGCTTTGTTTTGTACAGCCACCCACAGGTATCTGGTACCCTTCAAGCGCTTGATTGCAGAGAGTTGGGCAGGTTCATTGAGAACCTGGAGGTTGGTTGGGATTGAGTTTATCTTTCCTAATATTCTGCTGACAACCAGAGGTATTAGCTTGTGGGTGTTTTTAATTACAACTGCCTTGTTCTATTGAACTCTGAAAAAAATTTAACTTAGTTTGTTCAAGTCTTTTCCCGCACCATGTTGCCTCAGATAGTGTTGTTCCATTGCTACTGACTACTATCAAAATTCATCCTTTCCATTGAATCCTTATTTAAAAGGTTCTGGATCATGATTCCAGTTTCATTTAAATATTTTTGTAACACTTTGGAGGGCAGCCTAAACAGCACCTTTTCCATTCCACAGAACTACCTACGTCTCAGCACCGTTTGGAGTCTTACATTTGGTCCCCCGGGCCGGGATCAAACCAGAAACCTTAGGATTTACAGTCCCAATACCTTTGGAATCAACTTCAAAATCCAATCCTTTATCTTTTTTTCTCTGTTTCTATTTTTCTCTTATCTGATCCGTGGAGGCAACTTATATCAGAAGTAAGTCCTCCAAATTGTGCACTGCTTGTGAAAGATTCTTGTTTTTATTTGTGAAACCCTACTCTTGCCACAATTTTGGGCCACTTTGGAAATCTGCTCTTTGGATCCTCTAGGAACTCTGTTATTTGAAATGGAAACTACTGGTACCTCCTCCTCTGTTTGTGCCAAGATGGTCAAGATCAAACCCCAGAACAAGAACTTGGATTTCAATGGGAAAAATGTTGAATGATTCCTGGATTCTTACAAAATTGCTGCAGAAGTGGATGGAGCTAGCAAATACAATATGGAATATAAATTATGATTCTTTATTTCCTCTGATGAAGTTATGGAAGTAATTGAGTCTTTTGATGTATTTGAATCTCATAAATGGAGGCTTTTAAGGGAAGAAATTTTGGCATATTGGTGAAAGATAGATATAGCTCAATTTACGCTACAGGACTTGGATAATCTTGTCTCTCAGTGGATCTCAAAGGATGGCATTTCTTCAGCCTCTGATTATCAATCTTTTAGGAAATTTTGAGATCCTAGCCAATCTTATCTCCTGAGAAATGATCATATTTACACCATGGATAAAATTTGAGTACAATTTTTACAATCTTTTTTGCTAGGCATCCAGGAGCGGATAAGGGACAAATTAGTTAATTCTGGATCTATGATCATGACTAGGGATGATTGTTTCAAGCTTCCTGCTTTTCTTGTCCTTAGGAGTGCTGTGAATAAAGTCATGAAAGTTCAAACTGCCCCAAACTTTGAAAAACCCCGCACCACTGAACCTTTTCCTGCTCTCCCATTTTCTGAGTCTAATGAAATTATGAGGAAAATGGAGGCCATTCCTTGTACCAAATCAAATCCCCAGGCTAATGAAGAAAATGCAACTATTGATGAAATCACATAACTTCTCCAAGCTTTCAAAAATAGAATGGATCAAAATATTTCTGCTCTTGCTGCTCCCAAACCTTCTAATTCCATTCCTAGATTCACTCTGGTTTGCTACTATTGTCATAGGGAAGGTCATGGAACTGGACAATTCCCAGAACTCCAGAAGGATAAGGAGGAAAAGTTTGTGGAACAGAAGGGATATAATTTTTTTATTCCTAATGGTGCTCTGATCCCTTTTGATTCATCATGCCTTATCCTTCATGTGGTGGCCTCTTTTCAGCCATCTCCTCCTAAGAAAGTGTTGTTGGGCTTTTGGAATTTTTGATCTTCCTGTGGTACTCTTCAACCATGGTATCCTCCTGCTATCTCCTCCTCTAGCTTCTCTGGAGCTTATGAATCCAATCTGCCTAGGAAACAAAATTAGGAACCCAAACCTCAAAAAGCTCCTCATATGCCATCTGCTATCCTTTTTAAACTTTTCAAACATAAATCCACCCCTGAAACTCCTTCCTCTGTGGTGGAAGACATGGATGTAAAAACAGAACCTCTGATGGAAATGTTTCAAAACCACACTGATCCTTCCCCTCCACCTGTTGCAACACCCCAACCTGCTGATCCAGCTTCACCTGAGCATCCTCCCTCCACCCAGCCCAAAGTTTGGTCCAAGAGGGGAATCTCTAAGGACCACCCCAATGCTGTTGAAGGGGTACTAAAAAAAATTCTGATCCAAAAATTCCTGATTTATCTGTTGCTGAGCTCCTGTCCATTGTGCCCTCTGTTGCTGAAGGGATGAGGAAATGGGTCTCTCATTGACGTATGGAAATTGGCTCTGAAAAATTGAATTCTTCCTCTGGAACATTTATTGAGGACTCTGGCAGAGCTGATCCTTCCTCGGATTCCAACCTGTACTCTTGTCCTCTTGGTTTTCTTCTTTGTTTTCTTGGAAAATCATATAAAACGGTTTCTCTCCTGGTCAATTCTGGTTCTTAACTTAACCTGATTTCAGATTCTATGGCCTGCAAACTCAAGCTTGGTCCTAGAGCTAGCTTCAACTCTGCAGTGTATGGAATAGGGAATCAGTCTTGTGAGTTAAATGGTATTACTGACAATATTCCAGTTTGAATCTGTCAAAATATTGTTGGAACCTGTCTTTTTTGGATTACTCATTTGGAAGGACCTATGATCTTGGGTTGACCTTTTTGAATGGAATTTGGTGCTACCTTGATTTTTTCTGATCAAATTGGGGAGAGAATCCTTCTGCCCAATGCTGATGGAAGGAAGATTGAAGTTCCTCTCTTCTCCTTGGATTCTGGTCATTGGGAAAGAGATTTCCCTGGTCATCCTCCTAAATCAGTTCTTAAGGGGAAGCAGAAGGAAACTTCTAATTCCTCTCATTTTTTAGCCAAATAGTTGATTCTACTGATATTTGTAGTTCCTTCCAGCCTCGGACTTCAACTCAAGGATCAACTGTCATCACAGAGGCTTATTTTTCTTTTTTCTCATCATTTTCTTCTGATCTGGAAAGTATTAAAAATCAAAAACATGTCAAAATAAAAAATCCCAAAAATATTCCCTCTGTCTCTGGATCTTTGGTTTCTTCTTTTCCTTGTTCTCTTAATCCTGTTCAATATTCGTTTAGCTCTGGTGCTAATTTCCGCAATGAGTATAAACTAGATCTTGATCTTGATTATCTTCTTAATGTTTTTGGTATGGAGGAATATGGACTTCAGTGGAGGCACTTGGGGGTCAAAGTAAGTCCTCTCAATTATGCACCAGTAGGGCATTCTTGTACCATCATTTTTGAAACTCTACCTTGTGCCACACCTGTGAGCAATGTATTATCCATTGGTTCTCCTTTCATGGAAAAAGAACCCTTCAAGGATGTTTCAGAGCATAGGACGTGGAAAATGTTGGAACTTGGTCTCACTTTTTGCAGTCAGGTCTTGCTGGTCAACGCTTGGAGGAAACAGGAACTTCTCTCTTTTGCCGCCAATTATAAACCAGTTGCAAAAAAGTTTCAAACCATTGATTGGCCCATGCCCCTCAACCTTAATCCTCCTCTCATTTGCCCTTCCTTATCCTGTGATCCTTACTTTTGTTAATCTCAATCTCTTTCTGGTCCCTTTGTGCCTTGTGGTTGTGTCACCAAATATTGAATATCACCTCTGCTCCTGTCACCCGTGTTCATTGGACTGATGTAGACACTCCAAATCCAGCTCCTCTCAAGTCTCCTTAAGCCAATCATCTCTGGATCTCCATTACTTGCAGGATATTTTCTTCAACCATTCCTCTCATTTCTCTCCTCTTTTTCTCTCTTCATCTCACCAGACTTGAAAATTGTTTTGTCTCATATCCTCAACTCTCAAAGTCTCCCTGACCATTCATTTAATCCATCACAACCACGTCTGCAACAATCTCTACGCTGGTAATTCCGTACTCTAATTCAACACTCCAATCTAGCTCCTCATACTAATCAAATGAGCTCAATTATCCAGGCCTACCCACCCTTACCAGAAGGTCTCAAAATTAGTTTCTCAACAACTCAGACCGCACCAACCAGTATGCTGTCACTCAATTCTCATCAAATATTTCTTTCTGTCTGTCATGATCCTCAATACAAAACATCCTCTTCATAGTGTCCGCAAATGTGTCCAAATCTTAGTAGTTGATAGTTGCATGTGGAGCTATAGAGCCAACATCTCTTAGCCCTTCTGTTGGTTCCATCTCATCTTATCCCAATTCACTGTACAACTTCTTGCTTCAGTCACTCACATCAGTTTGCCCTTAAAATGAAACAGTGGTCCTGGTTTTTTATCCAGTCATTTTTTTTTTCATGGTTAAAAGCCTTTTTTCAATACAACCAGCGCAATGGAATCCACACCAGAACCAGGGGGGGATAGCTTCATGAGGGAAATATTCACCAAAACCCTCATCAAATCAATCCCACTACTCAACAAGGACAATTACTCCATTTGGAAAATCAAAATGGAGAGTCTATTTGACCTAAGGGGGATTCTAAAAATTATGGAGGATGCAGACAAAAGCTCTCAACTTGACACCAAAATCAACCGCAAAATGGCTCCATTCATTCTTTCCAAAGTTGAACCATCCACTCATTCCAACCTCATCAACTTGACAAATATTTGCAATGCCAAGAGTATCTGGCCTGCCACAAAAGATCACTTTGCATCCTTGCAATCAGCAAACAGGGCAAGAGTCTTCAACGCATTCCTATATCTTCCCTTCAGCAAAGAAAACATAGAGAAGTTTGTCACAAAAGTTTGAGTTCATCTTAACAGGCTATATGAGGTTGGAATTGACCTACCATTGGACATCCTGGCTTATCTACTTCTTTTCAAATTCCCTTCTAATCTCAAGGCCATTGCCTCCCAAATTACTCATGCTGAGCAGGGAATCACTGTTGACCTATTCTTCAATCATCCCATACAATTCAAGAAAAAAAATGTGGCCAGAGTGATTGATACCTCCTCATCCTTGAAAGCCAACATCATTCTCTACAAAGACTATCCATGGTGCACCAATGTTATCCACAACCCCCTAGTGAAAAACCATTCCCACAAAAACTGTTGGATAAAATTTCCAGAGCTCAAGCCCAAGGAATTCAAACCCAGAAAAGGCAAGAAAAAGAAAAGTGAATCAGCCAACTTCTTCTCATACTTCCACTGCCTCACAAAAAGCCAGCACAACAATCTCAACTGATTTATTCTTGATTCCAGCTGCTCAATAAAAATGATTAATAACAAATACCAATCCACTCAATTTTAAGACAAGGACAGTACAGACATGATCAGAACTGGCAAGCCTGGGTCTGGACTACCCATAATGGGACAAGGAATGTCACACTCAAGTTTGACCAATCAGACCTTGAAATGAAAGAAGCGGCCTGGACCCCCAAACCAACATGAATTTTTTATCAATGTGATCCTTCCATAGTCAGGGAGCTGTCTTAAAATGAAATAACACTTGCAAACCTCCTCAATTAAAGCTGACCAAAGAAGGACTGATCATTCTAGAAGGCCAAATTATCAACAATTTGCTGATGATTCATGCCCCCAGTGACCATGCATACATTGCGTCTTCCAAAAATATTGGAGAACTTCACCTCAAGCTAGGACATGCAAGCTTTCCAAGGATGGAGAAGTATCTAGGCTTGTCAATTCCCAATCAGATAAAGAAGACTTTCAAATGCAAGAGTTGCAACAGATCCAAAATCACTCAATTGTCTTTTGAAGAAGTCTCAACTTGAGCTGCCAAAGTCTTTCATAATTTTCAAGTAGATCTGATGGGTCTCATCAATCCAACAGCAAGAGGAGGCTATAAATTTTTCCTAACCCTTGTAGACAACTTCAGCGGTTACATGGGCTTCTTTGCTTTAAAAAGCAAAAGTGAGGCTGGTCAAGTTATTCAGTTTGTGATCAAGAATGAACACCATCAACTAAGCTATTACCCTACAGAAATGTGTAGTGATGGAGGAGGTGAGTTCATAAACCACAAACTCACCAGATTTATGGAAGAAAAATCAATTCAACATTTTGTCTCAGAACCCTACCATCCTCAACACAATGGACATGTGGAACAAGCAAATCAAACAATAGCCAAATCGTTCCACTTGATGCATGCCTCCTCAAAAATTCCTCAGTCATACTGGAATGAGAAAATCAGAAGCTGTGCTCTATCACTCAACCAGATTCCTAACAACTCAGGATTGACACCTTGGGAATGCATGCACGGATCCAGACTTCCCAGCAATTATCTCAAACCCATTGGTGCAAGTCTGACCTACCTAAATCTCACTAACTGCAAACCCAATAAATTTGAAGATAAAGGAGCATGTGGGAGGCTCATTGGCTACCAACCAACACTCCTGTCTTACTGGGTGCTCACTGATTTGGGAGCAGTGATAGAGACCAAACATATAAGGTCAAGCCCCCTTTGCAGGATGACTGGCCAGAAAAAGTAAACAACCAGATAAAGGCAGACATTATCAACCAAAGCCTGAACCCAAAACCTGTCAAATCAGATGATCAAGCCACACCAGTTGAAGAACACTTAGTTAAATCTGAACCAGAATCCAAGGACTCAGGAAGTGACCAGGAGACTTTCATCAATCAGCTTACCATTAGTCAAACCCCCAGCCAAGTTCTCAAAGATTGTAACTACATCAAAAAGCCCCAGTGCTATGGTTATTCATTTAAATTTGTGCCCAAGAATGTTCACAAAGCCATTAAATCAAAAACCTGGCACAAATCTTTAGAAATAGAACTTAAAACCTGCAAAGAACTTGGCGTGTGGGAGAATTACTTTGGTTAAGAGCCCAACAACTTGCTGAATGTGACTTACGCCTTTAAAATCAAGTAAAACACTCGCGGCGCACCCAAAAAATTCAAAACAAGGATTTGTGTTCAAGGCTTTAATCAAAGGTACGGAGTAGATCACCTTGAAACTTACGCGCTCACTGGAAAGGTTTCCTTTTTCAGAGCCATATTACTATGAGCTGTAGAAAAGGATCTCCCAATCCTACAATTCAACATGAAGGGGGTGTTTCTACATGCTCCCTTGGATGAAGATGTGTAAATCAGATGACCAATGGGTTCCAAACAGAAGATTGCAATCCTCAAGCTGAAGAAATTGCTCTATAGACTTAAGCAGGCTCCAAAGAACTGGTACTTTACCCTTAGAAAATGGATTCAACTCCAATGTTTCACACCGTCTGATGCCAATCCCTTCCTATACATAGGAAAAAACAAAAAATCAGTGATCATTGTACATGTGGACAACCTGCTGATGGTGGGCAACATTGAAACTTTCAAAACTAGCTTTCTCAACAAATTTCCCAACTCATAAGCTCATCCCCCTAACACTCTGCTTGGAATGAAAGTTGAACAAGACCAGTCTTCCATTAAAATCTCAATTCCTTTACACATAGAGAAGGGTCTCAAAGAAATGAAGATGATAAACTTCCAATTTTTGAATACTCTATGCACTCCCGGTCTTCAGCTAACTCATTCCACAGAAGAAGAAATGGAGGCCTGAACCGCCTGAACATCAAATATTGCTCTCAAATTGGAAGGCTCAAATTTATTGCTCAACTGGCTTGACCCAATATAAGCTTTGCCCTTTCTTCCCTTTCCCGTTTTGCCAAAAAACCTGGAATCAAAAATTGGAGCAAAGTATTCAAGGTTTGGAAATACCTTGCAGGAACCAAAGACTAGTGCCTGAAAATCTCAAAGAAACATAATGGAAATAGTTTGACTGTCAAGAGCAACGCAACCTGGGCAGACAATCCAAACACCAGGAAGTTTCAGACTGGTTTCATTTTCTTTTTCAGAGGAGCTCCTTTTTATTGGACCAGCCAACTTCAACAAAACATCACTCATTCTTCCACTGAGACCAAGTTAAATGCTTTCAGCAATGGGCAACTTGAATCAAGATGGATCAATCACATGATAGGCAAGCTGTGGAGGATTGAACAAATTTCCAGCTGTCACCTCATTGAAAACAAAGGACTCCTTGACAAGATTGTGCATTTTGAATCCAACTCTAAAAAAGAACTTATTGACTTAAAAAAAAAGTCTTTTCTCTGAACTTAAGGAAGAGCGGATTGAGATTCAACTTGTGACTGCTGACTTAATGGTTTCTGAACCACTTACCAAAAGTGCCAATCAAATTTCAATCTCAAGACTTGTGCATCATGTTAGTGTTTGACATCTCCATGCTGAATTACAGGAGGGGGGGGTGTTGAATATCAACTCTGATCCTTTCACCAACATTCATCAGACTGATTTAGACACTCCAAATCCAGCTCCTCTTGAGTCTTCTAAAGTCAATCATCTCTGGATCTCCAGTACTTGCAGGAGATTTTCTTTGACCCTTCCTCTCATTCATCTCCTCTTCTTCTCTCTTCATCTCACTAGAATAAAACATCCTTTTGTCTTGTATCCTCAAATCTCAAATTCTCCCTCACCATTCATTGAATCCATCACAAAAACATCTGCAACAATCTCTACGCTGGTAATTCCATACTCTAATTCAACACTCCAATCCAGCTCCTCATACTAATCAAATGACCTCAATTATCCAGGCCTACCCACGCTTGCCAGAAGGTCTCAACATTAGTTTCTCAACACCTCAGACCGCACCAACCAGTATTCTGTCACTCAATTCTCATCACATATTTCTTTCTGTCTGTCATGATCATCAATACAAAACATCCTCTTCATAGTGTCCGCAAATGTGTCCAAATCTTAGTAGTTGAGAGTTGCATGTGGAGCTATAGAGCCTAAATCTCTTAGCCCTTCTGTTGGTTCCATCTCATCTTATCCCAATTCACTGTACAACTTCTTTTTTCATTCACTCACATCAGTTTGCCCTTGAAATGAAACAGTGGTCCTGGTTTGTTCATCCAGTCATTTTATTTTTCACTGAAGAAAGTCTGAAAGTGGTGAACTTTGGTTAAGATTGATAGCTTCTTCCTGATGAGTTGAATTTGATAAAAAATATCTTTTCTCTGGGGGGAAAGTCTATTGCCTTCTGTGAAGAAGAGAGAGGTCTCTTGAAATGATCCTATGGTCTCCCTTACATTATACCCATAGTTTAGCACAATCCTTGGCAAAAGAAAAATATTACAATCCCTGCTGTTAATTTCAAAAGATTTATTAAGTTGATCTACAAAAAATTCTTTACTGTTCTATATGAAAATTCAACTTCCAGTTATTCCAGCCCTGTTTTCTGCATCCTTAAAATTAATGGTAAAATTAGAGTAGTTCAAAATCTCCAACCTCTCAACAAAGTTACAATTAGAGACTCTGGTGTTCCTCCTGCTACTGAAGAATTTTGGAATCTTTTTCTGGGAGAGCTTTCTATGGTCTGGGGGACATTATGGGTGGCTATGAAAAAAAATCTCTACATCCTATATCTTGTCCTCTCACTACTTTTGATACTCCTCTTGGTTGATTCCAGCTTACTCAATTGCCTCAAGGGGCCACAAATTTGGTTGCATTCTATCAGGCTCAGATGATATGGACCCTCCTGGATGAAATTCCTGATCATTATGGGATCTTTAATGACAATGGCAGCATTAACAGACCAGTGTATGACTATGATAACAAGCTCTTATTTTGGCATTCAGGGATTCATTGATTCATTTGGGAATATTCTACTACTTTGGAAAGGATTCTGTTTCAAATTGAGGAATCAGGCCTGACTGTTTCTGGATCCAAATTGGCTGCTTGTTTCCCTTCTCTGGAAATTTTTGGCCATGTAGTCTTCAAGGAAGGAAGAAGGATGGCACCATGCAAAGTCAACAAGATTATCTCTTGGCCCACTCCAATCAATCCCACTGAAGTTACAGGCTTTCTAGGTGTTGTAACTTTTTGTCAAATCTTCATTCCATCTTCATCCAGAATCTGTGCCCCTTTGTGTTGTCTAACCAGGAAAGAAGCTGAATGGATTTGGACCCAAGCTTGTGAACATTTGTTTCAGTTTCTCAAAACCATTGTTGGGAAAGACATAGTATGGAAGAAGTTCTCTTATTGACTGGGAGCTGGCAAGATCAAGCTGGCTGTCAATTCTAGTTTCAAATCTGTTGGGTCTGTTCTTACTCAGGAAGATGAAAATGGCTGGGACCATCCTGCTCTTTATGAATCCTTTTTATTTTGAGATGTGGAATCCAGATACTCTCAACCAAAATTGGAACTCTGCGGCATGGCTCAAATTTTGAAGAAACTTCAAACAGTCCTCTGGGGTCAACATTCCAAATTACAAGTGGAAGCTTGATCCATTGTTAAAATGATCAATACTCCCAGCCTTCCAAATGCTCCTATGACTTGTTGGGTGGCTTTTATTCAGTTGTTCTCTTTTGATATTTTTCACAGGCCTTGAAAATATTTCACCATGCCTTATGGTTTATCTTGAAATCCTTGGGGTGATAATGAATCAGATTTTGGAGTGGATTTTGACAAGGAGGAACCTAGAATTTGAACTATCTTCTCTTTCTCCTCTCAAGATTATTTTGGCTTTTGGCAGGTTTTCTGTTTTAAATTAGAGCAGTACCTTTCAACTCTCCAAAGACCCCATGATCTTTCTGCCAAAAATTTTGATCCCTTAAAAGGAAGTCCTCTAATTTCTTTGTCCAAGGTTCTAGGATTATGAAAAGAGGAAATCCTTGTGGTCTCATTGTTGTTACTATCCCTTCTAAAAAAGATGAAATCCTTGAAAATCTCCATGAGGGTCTTGGTCATTGTGGGGAAACTAAAACTTATCAATGAATATCCAAAAAATTCTGGTGGCCATCACTGAAGAAATCTGTCTCTCAATGGTGCCTGAGTTGTGAAGTTTGTCAGAAACGTGATCTTAGGCGCCCAGCTAAAATTCATTATCCTACTGGGGATTCCACTGTCTTTGGAAGGATTGCTATGGATGTGGTTCATATTAAGGCATGTGGTGCTAAGTATCTCATTGTGGCTAGAGATGATTTTCCTGGATGGGTTGAAGCAAAATTCCTTAAGAATCTCAGCTCTGAATCAGTGGCAGCTTTCCTTTATGAGAGCTGGAAAATGTGTTATGGCTTGTCTCAATCTTATTCTACTGATGGTGGCTCTGAATTTGGTGGCAAAATTGCTGAAATGATCCAATCACTTCCTGGAAAAAATTGGGTTACTACTCCATATTATCCGCAAGGCCAAGGCATGGTGGGACAAGTCCATGCTCCTTTAAAGGATTCCTTTGTCAAAATGACTGTTGAAAGTGGGAAGAATTTTTGCAAATTTCTTCCTCTTGCTCTTTTCTCTGATCAAATCTCAACTCAAAGGACCACTGGCTACTCACCTTATGAAACCATTTTTGGCCAAAGGGATTTCCTTCCTCTTGATCTAGAAATGTAATCTTTCCTGGGTATCTCATGGGAGCAGGTTTCCTCAACCACTGATCTATTAGTTGCCAGATCTAAGCAACTGGAGCAAAGTGAAGATATTTTTGACGTAGCTTATGTGAAGATGATGGAAGCAAGATAAAAATCAGTTCAGTATTGGGAAGATAAGCATGCAATTTGAATCAGGGATCCCTTAAATCCTGGTGATCTATTTTTGGCTTATAATTTATCCTTGGAGACTCAGGGGGGAAAACTCTCTAAAAATTGTTAGAATGGTCCTTATAGGGTGGGTTGTCAAGTCAGAGGTGGATAATTTTCCTTGAAAGAACTGGATGGTGCTCATTTTGCCAGAAGGTTCTCTGCTGATCAGGTCAAGAGGTTTCATTGTTGTGGGGGAAATTTGGGGTCAAAGTAATTTCTCCCAACTTTGCACCGCCCAGGTCATCTACTGTTTTTTTTTGTTGTAAAAATCTTCTTTATGCCACATATGTGAGCACCTGGGACTGCCTCTTTGTTTTCATCCTTCTGTTCCTAGGTCACTCTTGGATGGAACAACATTTTTTTTTCCTCAACTCTTCAATCCCTCTCAAGACCACGAAATGGCCAATTTCTTTCTTTATATTGTCTCCTTTTCTCCTTTTTTCAATGTCTTCAAAATATTGAGATGCAGACTAGGGACAGTTTGTAAGCTGGGGAGAGATGTGGTGATCAATTTGGTACACCTCAAGAAAATGGGGAATTTTTTTTTTAAAAAAAATGTTCTCATTTGTTTTATCCCATTGTAAATAGTTTAAAGGGTCTTTTGCCCATAAAAGGGGGAGCTCTCCCTGCTTTATCCATTGAGGATCCATCTTGTGGGATCAATCAATCATATAATCTTCTGATCAATAAATAAGGGTATCCCCCTGTGTGTCTCATCATTTTCATCATCATCATAAAGCTGGATATATCTGTTGATTATCCCCTGATCCTCATCATTATCACCAACCAATAACCTTTCTGGTTGAAGAAGAATTCATTTGGTTGAATTCTTGAGTGTGTTAAAACACTTTTTTGATCCCTTTCTCTGACCACTTTGGTCTTGATCATTTATCTGATTGTCTTTCTGGAACCAGTCATGTTAGACTGAGAGGTTTCTTTAAGCTTGAAACCTGGAGTTTTAAACATCCCTTATTCTTTTAAAGTTGAATTCCTCCACACTATTCTTGAGTCCCTTCAGAAGTTCTGGGTTACTCTTGTTTTTATTTGTTACTGCTTTTCTTCTAGAGATTCACAAAAAAATTTCTTTGTTTTGTACAGCCACCCACAGTTATCTGGTACCCTTCAAGCGCTTGATTTTGGAGAGTTGGGCAGGTTCATTGAGAACCTGGAGGTTGGTTTGGATGGAGTTGATATTTCCTAATCTTCTTCTGAAAACCAGAGTTATTAGATTGTGGGTGTTTTTACTAACAACTTCCTTGTTCTATTGAACTCTGAACAAAATTTAACTTAGTTTGTTCAATTCTTTTCCTGCACCATCTTTCCTCAGATAGTGTTGTTCCATTGTAGCCGACTACTATCAAAATTCATCCTTTCAATTGATTCCTTATTTACAAGGTTCTGGATCTTGATTCCAGTTACATTTAAATATTTTTGTAACGCTCAGGAGGGCAGCCTAAACAGCATGTTTTCCCCTCCACAGAACTGCCTATGCCTCATCATCATTTGGAGTCTTACACCATCACTGCCATAAAAGCAACATAATTGGGGGAGGTCCAGGAATCAGTTGTAAATGAGATTGATTTTTGTCTTCAAAGGTGTTCCAGTTTGATGGTTTCCGGTGTTTCAAGAAAGACCCAAGCAAGATGAGTTGATAAAAATCATCAACAGTGGTTGAAAATGAGGTTTGTGGCACCAGGATTCAGGTTTTGAAATAGTTCTCTGAATGAATTTCTGTTGAAAATTGTGAAGGGTAGAGCACACTTGGCCATGAAATAGATTAGCGCATTCTTCAGTGTGTCGACATTAAGCTCCTTCTGCAACATATTAAACGGTAAATCAGATTGTTAGTATTAATTATTCATTACAGAGGCAAGATCATTGAATAAAACAAAACTTGGAATTTAATGATTGAGTCTTGGCCTACTTCTCTAGATCCAAGTGTGATTCATTCTTGGTCTTCTTCAAAAGTTGTGTGTCAGCAAGTTGATTGATATGCATCAGATGGCCATGGAAGTTCTTTGTGCTTCCACTTTGATCCTTTTTGAGAGTAGCACTGCATGGAGTTCCTCCTTTGCAAGTGACCTGACAAGTTGCATTCTTACCATCAACGGCTTCCTTGAAGTAGTTCCAGACCCAGCTTTGTTTTTGGTTTTGGCTACTACTAGGGGTGGTTTTTTCTTCACTCAGATCATTGAGAATTGTTGGATTTGACTGGGTTGAACTCAAAGGAAAGTCCTGGGGATCTCAATCTGATGGAGGAGAGGTGAGTTTGCATTTCTGTTTCATTTTCTTGAAAAATAGCTTTGGTTGATGAGTGAAAGGATTGGAAATAGGGGAAAAGGATGTGTTAATGATCATTAGATGGAGGAATGGACAAAGGAGGTGAAAATATGTACAATTCACCCATGGCTTTGTGGAATTTCAGTTCATTTTCATGGTGTGGGGTTTGGGATGAGGCTCATGCCCCACCCAAAGCCCCGGGTTACAGCCTTAGTACAATTTGCAAATTGTGTGGGGGGGGTGTAGAGATACATACACCACAGGTACACTTTCAACGGTTGAGAATGGCAGAGCCAACAACAAGGGTTGGATTGACGGCCAGCACATGAACAGGCTGGCATTTTGAAAACTGGGTTGGCCAATGGTTGACCAACCAACAAATGATGGTTGACCAACCCATGTGTCAATTTGTCAGTTGGATGGTTGGTGACTGGCGGTCATGGTTGTGGAAAATTCAGTTTGATCCTGTGGTTGACTCACCAGTGGGGACGCCTGTTGGTGACTTGTCTTCAGGGTTGTTGCAACCTGACCTTGCCCCCATGCTTTTTTCACCAGCGGGATGCGCCTGCTTGAGTGGTGCTGCTCAGGTTCTGCTGCACTGTCCTGTGGTTCTATATTGAGGGTGGGTCCAAGACCTCATAAACCATTTCTCATGCTTCAATGTTGAATTTTAAGCTATTTTGCAATTTCAGAATAATTTTTTTAAAAAAAAATCATTCATTGAGAAAGTATAATGTTTTGAAACCATTTTTTTAAAAAGTCTCATTTTCTTTAATCTTACAACTTCAGTAATTTTTAATAATGCTTTGTTAGTTTTTTCTAGTGATTCTGCTTTTGAGATATGATTTTTTTAGATTAAAAAAAAATTCAAAGCATCACTTGTGAAGTGCTGGCCTCAAGAGTCAAGGGAAGTCCTTGTCTTGGCTCTCCCCACCTGGCTATGGCTGAGGTCATACACTCCACACATCGGCCAGGTTCAATGTGTGGAGTGATCAACCTGGCTACTGACCAGCGATCCTTAGCTGCATGCAATGCACTGGAGTTAAGAATCCAGTGATGGTAGGTTGAATGGATAACTTCCATTGTTCTTTGAGAGGTATCTTGAAGCTCAACTCAGGAAATGTGAGTTCTTGGAAGCTGGAAACACCCATCTTGGCAATTGTGCTGCAGTTTCAAGCAGGCTTTGATGGCTTGTATTAAATTCAAATCAATTTTTGTTAAGAAATGATATTTTTAATCTGAAACAAAAAAGCAAAGGATTTGCTAACCTGAAAATTTACTGTGCATTCTGAGTTTTTTTCAAAAAATTCCCTCATGTTGTAGAATGGATTGATTCACATGGGTTCAAGCTTGTTTACTTGGACAAAATATTTGGTGGTTCTAATTGCATGAGTCTGCCATAATGAAGTGATCTTACCAAAAAAATCCACTGAGTTGGGAGATTCAACCTGATGCAAAAAAAATGTTAATGTTTTGAATTTTTTTGTTTCAATTAAAGCCAAAAACTTGCCAAGATGTGGCAATTCTTCTGGATGATATCATGCTTGTTTAAGTTAATTTGGTTAATTTTTTCAACATTTAAAGGGAATTTTTCTCTGAGTATCTGAGGAGCTTGCATTCTTTCTTCATTGGGAACACATTTTCTTTTAGCAAAGGGATATTGGCTGAGGGGATGAGAAATCTGGCTATTATAGCCCGTGGAATGTTGGATAACTGAATTATCTTCAAATATGCTGGTAATTGTTGAACTGCTTTAAATAGTTGTTTGAGTCTCTGGATTGTATACCACCCCAGCAGAGAGAAGAAAATGTAGAGACTGATAATAACTGAAGCTGATGGCCAAATCACGTCCTGGACTGATGTTGTTTGAATGAATTGAAGCTTGGCGTAAAATTCCATTATAACTTTCAAATTTTTCAGTTGAAAACAGAATAGCTGGACCAAAACGCAGAATCAAGTCTGGGAGGTGAAGGAGCATGTGAATCTTGGGTTTGTTGATCCATTGGCTAGACATCATGATCAAATGATATAAAAAGTATTTTATTTTTGCCTTCAGTTGAGTGATATTCATTCATGTCTTTGATGTGAGTCTGAAATATGAAGGTTCAAATTTGACAAAGGGAGGTCCACAGAATTCTTCGTTCAGAATTCATAAAGTGAAAAAGGTGAAGGGTGAAGCTTGAAGTAATATTTTGAAATCTTTCCCAACCAGGCTCATTGAATTTTTGATTAAATAGTTTGGCTGAAGGGAGTGGATGTTGAGTGAATTTGTGTTGAAAGACTGGATCTATCCACTTAGCAATGGTAATTCAGATTTCTTCAAAGATTGAATAAAATCTTGGACCAATTATTTGAAAATAACAAGAAGAACAACATGGAGAATTTCAACTGGAGTGTCAAGGCAGCCATCTGTCACACGACCACCCCACTTACACTGTCACACAACCACCCCACGTACTATAGGGCAATTCTTAGATGATCATGAGCGCAAAGGAATGCCAAGTGCGAGGGCAAGTGCAAATAGCAAGACTCAGTTGAAAAGTGCAAACTTGGTTATGCCACTCACAAACGGCGAGAGGAATGGAATGTGTTCCGCAGAAGGAAACTCAACCTGAGTCCAATGTAATAACTAGGTTGTAGCAAAATGAAAGAACGTATGACATTAACTAACTGAGGAGACAATCATCAGGCAAGGGGATAGCCCTTATAAGGTAATCCAAAGTGACTAGATACAACCTGGTGATGAGCTAACTACAGTTGAAGCGGTGAGGAAATGAATGACAAGAATGGGATAGGAAATGAAGCAGTAGTATAGATCGGAGGTCATAGCGTAAGTGCAAGACAATAGAATCTGAGCGTACAATTGTATGACAAAGTGGGACAGGAGCAAGTGACGTTGAAGGTAATGCAAATGAGAAGTAATAGTGTATGCAGGGTAGGGACTAGTCCAATTCCAAAACGTACAGTAATGATGGCTTAGTTAGACGTAGATGCAAACTAACGAACAGTGCATGACCAAAAATGGAAGTCCAAGGCTGTTGATTGGCCAGGGAAGGAGATTGGATCTCATGATGGATGGCCAACCGGTATGGAGTTAATTGCGAAGTTTGAAAGTATATACTGAGTTGGTTGCCAAGATTGGAAGTTCAGCGCAAGCCAGAGGAAATAGCTGATTGCACCATTGATGTTGTGCTTTTATTTGTGTCACACTTTTAGACTGAGGTAGATGGTACTGAGGAGAGGACATGTCAAAGTGATGAAGACAATAATCCCTAAGTGCAAAGCGTGACAGTTGCCTGGGTATAATGAAGCAAGCTCCTGCAAGCATTCAGATAAATTTTCCCATTGATTTCAAGTCATTAATTATTACTGTATACCCTTTACATTATTTAATTCATTACTCAGTAAATTTATAACTTATATAAAATGTTGTCATTGTTGTCCTGCCGTTGCAAAAACTGTATTTGCCGCAACAAGCAATGTGTCCCTAGTACTGCCATCCGAGGCCTTTGAGGCAAGTGCGAGCAATGTTGCCTTCGCAAAGTGGCGTGTAATTTCCCTATAAATGTTGAGTCAACTGTTGAGGGTCCCGCAGAATCATCAAGGGGGATGCGGAGTCGTAGGTCCGCACCAAGGGTTAACTACAAGATACCACTTTTGCCGGAGATCAAATACTTGGGGACTTGAGTTCCTGGTGAGTACTAATCTGGACTGACTAATGATATTAAAGATAGTAACTGAAATTTTGCTTGTTTCGCTAGTGTTGCCCCGTTTCCAAAGGTATACCACAAATACACCACCACCACCACCACCTTACTGGGGACTGCCGACTGAACTCCCGGGGGCCCAGATGAATTCCAAGGTGCAAGGCAAATTGCCCGGTGTAGAACCGGTAGGAGTCATAACCGAGGAAGCAAGGGAGGAGGAAGGAAACAAAGCGGAAGGAGAAACAGGAAATGGAGGGAGAGAAGGAGCGGATGAATTAAGAGAAGGAAATGAAGGAGGTGGAAGGGATGGAGTGGATGGAACGGAAGGAAAGGAAGGCCGAGGCAAAGCGGATCCGGTGCGAGTTGTAGGGCTGGTCAAAACGGATGCAAGGGGGCTGACGGGAAATATTGGAGAAGGCACGTTGGGAGGCCAAAGGAAGAGAGCGTACAAAGAGCTCTTGGAGGAAGGTGGATGGAATGCTTGGCCAAAGAGAGCTTGGATTGCGAGGTGCAAGGAAATCTTTGAGAGGCACATCGTAACAGAAGTGCTAGTTCTCCAAAGAATTTCCGCACTAATCAACAATGAAGACCTGGATACTTTTTGATCCATGGTTGCGGAATTGACTGAAAATTGGGAGGATGCAGAGAAGGAAGTAAAGGAAACTTTGTAATTCTTTATTATAAATATATATTTTCTTCTTTTTTTTTTATTATTATAAATAGAAATATTATATATATATATATATATATATATATATATTAATAATAAGGAATGAAGTCTTATTCAGTAGAAATGAAAGGGAATTGAGAATAAGGAAAAACACGGTGAGATGGAGGAATTAACTGATGGAATTATGGTTTGAAAAAAAATGGGGTTAGATGAGATGGAATATGGAATGTAATGGGATTGGATGAGATAGAATGTGAGATGAAATGGGATTGGATAAGATAAAATGTGGAATGGAATGGAATGGGATGGGATGGGATGAAATGTGGAATGGAATGATATTGGATTGGATGGGATAGAATTATGATTGTCAAGGTTTGCAAGGGTAGCTTGCATGGAAGTCTCAAATCAGATTGGGTGAATTGCAAAGGTGATGGGCTGGTTCCCACAAGGTGCGATCTCCATCGGACTGGAAACCAAACCATTTGACAAGGTATTGAAGTTTTCCTTTGGGTAACCTGGAATCCAGAATACGGCTTACTTCCCACTCTTGATGATCAAGGACATTGACCTTTTCAGGAGGGGGATGAGTCATGCCTGGGTATAGGACTCAAGCTGGCTCTAGGAAAGACACATGAAAGACCAGGTGGATAACTTTCCATTTTGCAGGTAAAGTAAGTTTAAAGGTGTTAGGGGAGATGACTGATTCTACTTTAAAGGGGCCAAGCTTTCTTTCCGAGAGTTTGCGAGTTGGGCGAGTGCTGCAAATGTTGCAAACATTGAGCCATACTTGATCTCCTACTGTGAAGGTTGGAGCCAAAGTGCAAGATTGGTCTGCTTGCTCCTTATAGCGCTGGTTTGCTTCTTTGAGGTTGGTTCAAAGTTGCAATTGAAGGGATTGAATTTTTTCAAGGTAATTGGTAGCAGGTTGAGAAGGTGCTACTTGAAGGGAAGGGAAAGTCGGGTTTCTACCATAAAGAGTTTGGAAGGGCGACTGTTTGGTAGAGGAATGAGTGGAGTTGTTGTAGGCAAATTTGGCTAGTGGGAGGCATTGCGACCAGTCGTCTTGTTGATAGGCAACATACTTTCAAAGATATTCTTTGAGAATCTGATTAACTTGCTTGGTTTGCCCATCCGTTTCTGGGTGGTAAGCCGTTGATAAATTGCAAGTGATCTTCAAATGTTGGCATAGCAAGGTCCAGAAGCTTGAGACAAACAGAGATCCACGATCACTAACTATATTATCAGGGAGACCATGTTTTGAAAATACATATTCTATGAACAAGTTAGCTAAGTCTTCTGAAGAGGACGTCACATTACTGCGCAAAAATAAAGCCATCTTTGAGAAGAAATCTACTATTACTAGAATAGCATCATATCCACTAGAAGAAGGTGATTGAGAGATGAAATCCATAGAAAGCAAGTGCCAAGGACAAGGCGGAATTGGAAGTGGCTGGAGCAGCCCATACTTCCGGTGTTTCAAGGACTTGTTACAATTGCAATCATAGCACGCGCTAACATAGTCTTTTACTTCTTTGGTCATACCAGGCCAGTAGAATTCTTGTGCAATCAATTGATAGGTTTTATCCTGCCCATGATGACCAGCAAGCGGAGAATCGTGCCGTGACTCAAAGATATCTAAATCAATGCAAGAATTATCTGGTACTACAATACGATTATCATAGACTAAAAAGTCATTATCATCAATACTGTAACTACTATCTAATAAGTTTGCACTTTTGCAAAGTTTGATGCACTTGGGGTTGTTGCTTTGAGCTTGTTGGAGTTTAGAAGCCAAATCTTGTAAGCAAGCAATGATTGAACTGAGTTGGGCAGATTGGGTTGAGAAGAGTGTCCTAAAGTTTTCAGGGTTGTTTTTGGCAAAGGTGCTCCCCCCCTGGGTAAACATTGTCCCAACGTGATAAAGCATCAGGAACCACCGCTTGTTTCCCAGGAAGGTACATGATTGTAAAGTGGAACAAGGAGAGGTATTTGGCCTATCGTGCCTTTCTACGTGTGAGGACTTTTGAGCTCATGAAATACTTCAAAGAATTATGATCAGTTAAAACCTCAAAGAATTCCCTAAGGCTCAAAAGGTATGAACACAATTTCTTCAAGCAATAAACAATTGCAAGAAGTTCCTTGTCATGAATCTCATAGTTAAGCTCTGCAGCAAGCAACTTGCAAGACTCAAAAGCTACAGGATGAAAGAGAGAAGTGGAGGAAGAAAACTGCAAGATTGCTCCTGCAATTGCATAGTTGCTTGCGTCTGTTTCAACAATAGTGCGAGCTAGCTTGTTGAAGTGAGCGAGTATTGGAGCAGTGGTGAACCCTTTCTTCAGAGCCTCGAACTCCAAAGCAGCTTTTTTGGTAAAAAGAAAAGGAGTGTCTTTTTGAAGGAGGTTAGTAAGATTCATGGTTTTTTTGGCGTAACGCACAATAAACATTCTATAGAAATTTCTGAAATCAAGGAAAACTTGAAGAGATTTAACCAAAGAAGGTGAGGGCCAGTCCAATATGCGTTTGCTTTTGGCTGGGTCCATCAATAGTCCTTGCTGCGAGACTACAACACCTAGAAAATGAAGAGAGGAGGAATGGAACTTGCACTTAGAGGCTTTTGCAAACAGGTCATTCTTGCAAAGTCGCTGCAGCACCTCTTGCACATGTGTGATGTGATCTTCAAGGTTCCTCGAGTAGACTAGTATATCATTGAGATATACCACGAGGTATTTACCTACAAGATCAGAGAAAATGTCGTTGAAAAAATGTTGAAAAGTGGAAGGAGCATTACAGAGGCCAAAAGGCATGACGGTATACTCATAACTGCGAAACTGGGTTCTCATTGCAGTCAAATACTCATTACCTTCCTTAATGCAAATTAGGTTATAGGCACCTCGAAGGTCTAACTTTGAGAAATAAGTAGCTCCATGGAAGAGAGTAAGGAGATGTGACATAGGCGGTACTGGATAGGCATTCTTCCGGGTTACCTGGTTCAGTTTCCTGTAGTCAAAACAAAGGCAAAGTCCGCTGTCCTTTTTTTGGAACAAATAGGACAGGTGAACCGGTATTCAAATTGCTTGGTCGAAGAAATCCTTTTGCTACATTTTCCGCAATGTAGTCTTGAAGCGCAATTGATTCTTGCGTCAAGAGAGAGTAAACTGGTCCTGGTGCCGGAGGTGGGCCAGTAAGTTCAATCTTATGATTTTAAGGACGGGATGGAGGCATTTTATCTGCCTTTGCAGCTGAAAAGAAGTCAGAAAACTCATGATAAACCAAAGGTAAAGACTCTCGAATGATTTCTAAATCTCCAATCTTGTCATCTTTGAGCACCGGGTTTGAGGTGCTTGCATGGTGCGAGAGGATTAGGGAGCTCAAAATACACCATTTGGTTGGTGTTTGTTTCTCTTTGAAGGAACAGGAAAGAGGTAAGCTGGATAGGTAAGTGATAACTCCTAAATCTGAAGAGGGAATTTGGTAATGAAGGTCAGGATATTGCAAATCTCCTGGTGGAAAAGTGTCATCCAACTCAATGACAGTGTCAGGTAGGCTGTTTAATTCCTGATTGACGGAAAGGTTAGCGTTCTGGGGGTGCAAGGTTTGAAGGTTAATTACTCCTTCTTGCCAATTCACATCCAGATTCCAGTAAACTAGGAAATCATGGCCTAGAATGGTATCATCCATTCCGGGTATAGCCAAGACAAATAAATCCCATTTGAAGCTGGGGAAATTGGAGAATGCAAAGGTCCATTTTGCCTTTTGGGAAAACCAATAAGACGGTTCAGTTGCACTACTTACTAAATGAATAGGAAATTTATCAATCTTGGAACGTGTACGATTTTTGGAAGCGGCAAAAGATTCACTGATGAAGGAAACATTAGCGCCGGAATCAAGTAATACTTGATAAGGAGTTTTGTCCGAATGGAATAGGATAAATCTCAAACTTGGAGCACCTAGTGACTCGCAAGTGCAAAGATTTACTTGGGGTGATTTAGATAATGTGTAGTTTTCCTTGCGAGTACCAGGAAAACTACAAGCTAATTTTTTGACTTCTTAGCCGCTTCATATGCTAACCGCTTCGCACAGCTGTTGACATCATGTTTCCCTCCACTATACATACACAGCCCGTTCTTTTCCCTTTGTAGCCGTTCCTCGCTCCGTAGCATCCCGGTTACTTTGTCCAAGAAATTCCGAGTTTGGGCAACGGATTTCCCTTTTGAGTTGGAGTTTGAAGTTGGGGTTGGTTTGGATGTTTTTGGGTTCCTCGTGTTTTGCTTTGAGGAGTTGTCCACCCTTGGAGCCGAGGTGGACAGTCCATGGTCGTTTTGCCAAGAGCAATTTTTGTCATGATAGCCATTATCAAGCTCAATCACTTGATTAATTAGCTGCTGAAGCAAGGTTATCTTATGACCCCCAACTGCGAGCTGTTCAATTAAGCATGCCAGTAGACCCTTTCGGAAATGGAATACAAGAGCGGCCTCATTCCACTGGATGCAAGACTGAAAGGTTTGAAAATGAGAAATATAAATGGAAGCTCTACTATTCTCCTTCATAACTAAACTATTAAGTTTGTATTTTGTGTTTTGAACTCCATTGGGATTGCCAAACAGGGTGAACAGTTGTTGCTTGAACCTGTCCCAGTTGTTGAGAATACAAGTGGGACTGTTGTTGGACAAAATTTTTAGGTATGGTATGAACCACTGTGAGGCTTTACCTCCTAAGAAGGACAAAGCATACATAAATTTATGTCTATTGGAAGGTAATTTGTTGGAGTCTTTTGAAAAGATGATTTTACCAAACTGTAGGTAGGATCTAAGCTTATGAGGGTTTTCTCCCGTAAAGTGATTGGTTTGTTTCATGCCCGGAGTGCAAAAGCTAGGAGTACTTGGACTAGATTGCTGGGCACTGTGAGTGAGGGCCTGGATCAATGTCAAAAGCAGGGTCGGAGCACCAGGCTCCGGAGCAGTAGTGCAAACCCCTGGTCTACCACGAGTCAAGGTTTCATTGGAAGAATGGTCGGAATCTGCGAATTCTGTGAGAGGGTCCGTCGGAGAATCCTGTGGAGGAGCCTGAGGATCATCAAGGGGTTCAACAGATGGCAATTTAGAAGGAGGAACGGGATCTAACGGTTGTTGGGCCCGAGGAGCGCTGGTTCTCCCTACCCAATGAATCTCATCATTGTAAGGGGCGAGGCAAGTGTTCCCGGTTGAGCAAGCACGTGACATTGAGAAAAGAAGTCTACTATAGGTTGGCAGGCTACAATAGATGAGTTGAGTTAGTTAATTTACTGTCACACGACCACCCCACGTACTATAGAGAAATTCTTAGATGATTGTGAGCGCAAAGGAATGCCAAGTGCAAGGGCAAGTGCAAATAGCAAGACTCAGTTGCGAAGTGCAAACTTGGTTATGCCACTCACAAACAGCGAGAGGAATGGAATGTGTTCTGGAGAAGGAAACTCAACCTGAGTCCGATGTAATAACTAGTTTGTAGCAAAATGCAAGAACATATGAAATTAACTAACTGAAGAGACAATCATCAGGCAAGGGGATAGCCCTTATAAGGTAATCCAAAGTGACTAGATACAACCTTGTGATGAGCTAACTACAGTTGAAGCGGTGAGACAATGAATGACAGGAATGGGATAGGAAATGAAGCAGTAGTATAGATCCAAGGTCATAGTGTTAGTGCAAGACAATAGAATCTGAGTGTACAATTGTATGACAAATTGGGACAGGAGCAAGTGAAGTTGAAGGTAATTCAAATGAGAAGTAATAGTGTATGCAGGGTAGGGACTAGTCCAATTGCAAACCATACAGTAATGATGGCTTAGTTAGATGTAGATGCAAACTAACGAACAGTGCATGACCAAAGATGGAAGTCCAAGGCTGTTGATTGGTCAGGGAAGGAGATTGGATCTCATAATGGATGGCCGACCGGTATGGAGTTAACCGCAAAGTTTGCAAATATATACTGAGTTGGTCGCCAAGATTGGAAGGTCAGCGCAAGCCAGAGGAAATAGCAGATTGCACCATTGATTTTGTGCTTTTATTTGTGTCACGCTGTTAGACTGAGGTAGATGGTATTGAGGAGAGGACATTTCAAAGTGATGAAGACAATAATCCCTAAGTGCAAAGCGTGACACCATCAAATCCTGTTAAATTTGGAAAAAAAATAAAAAATATCAATGTCTGATTATCATAAAAATTCATTAATTTAATGATAAAAATACCTTCAAGATTCAAAAATGGATTGAATAGTTTGGAGTAGTCTGTTTTTTCTAGTTCTTGAATTTTTTGAAGGATTGATGGTTCTCTTTGCTGTTCAATAAATTTCTTGTTGATTGAATCCACAAGACCATAGGATGAAGAAATTATTTGAAAAGATTTTTGGTTGATTTTGGAAAGTTCATAGAGATGATGGGTCTTTTCAATGGTTTCACTCCAAAATCTGTGGGATTTGGGGCCTAGAAATATACAAAAAATATTATCAATGATGTTAAATTTGATTCAAAGAATTAAAAAATTCACCACAAAGCCATTTCTATCAATTTGATGAAAGTTTTGAAGATAAGAAATTGTTTCCTTATTTTGCCTCTTGGGGACAGATAATATGCAAATATGACATGGGTTGAGTGATATTCCAGGAACTTAAGTGTTGGTAACTTCTGCATGAATTGGTGTATCTGCCAAGAAACATAAGGCAGTGGTGATAACTAAAACTGGTTCAGAAATGGTGATATCAAAAGCAGAAAATCCTTGGGTGGCCAGGTTACTGTTTTCCAATTAAAAATGTCAATATCATTTTAATGGATGATTAAAATTGGGGAATCACTTAATATCTTCAACTATTTGATCTGCCATTTCAAGTACTCCAGCTCCGTTGGATGTTGAAAAAAAATTAAAATTATATTCTTGATTGGATAAATGAGGAGGAAGACCAGAGAGTGTCAAGTAGAATGATTGGTGTTTCTTGAATTGCTTTGATATATTTCCTGAAGTATCATCTGAATATAATTTTATTGGTACATGTCTAATAATCTTTCCCTGGCCTCAAAACGCCATTGATCAAGGAGACTGATCACATTTTCACTTTTCTAATCAATTTCTTTTTAATAAAATTGAAAAGTTTAATGAAACCCAATGTCAGAATTTAATCCACATGACCATTTGATTTCCATCAATCAACTCACCATACAATTTTTTGTCACAGATTTCTGATAAGAAGAATCCATCTTGTTCTATTTTGGTGTACTCCTTCAGAAATTGAATACTACAAATGTCCAATGAATTTGAATTTATGAAATTTCCTTGAGCAGGAATGGTGATCTGCACTGTGGTTGAATTGAGTATGGAACATTCCAGTGGTGCACATTTGGTGTATATTTTGGATGAAAGAGGGTAAATAAAAAGAGGAACAAAAATTTCTTTGGGAATCCATGGTGCAGGTTCAAATATATAAAAATGGTTTGAGTCTTGCATTAATATTTGATTTCTTAGGTTAGGTGACAGAGGTTCCCGCTATTTTTTGGATTGATATAGCTTGATTTGATCCAATACTCAGTTTTCTTCTGGATAAAAGTCCAAAAAAGGGGCCACAAAGGGATTTGAAAGCTCCTGAAATTTTTGAAAAAAAATAAATAAAATAAAATAAAATTAATAACAATTACATGTTAAATTATTTAAAATGTGGAAACTGATTAAAACAAAACCTACATGGGATAGGATTCCCTCCAATTTGAGGTAGAAGCATGGGATTCCCCATACAGACAATCAAGATTCTGTTGGGAAGTCCAAAAATCTGAAAACTTGCATGCAAGTCTGTTGGACTGAATTCCACAAGGGCAATTTTACCCTGCATAGGTTTAGGATCCCCCAAATCTGCCCATAGAGGGATCAAGAGACAGTGTGATGAGTATAGCCAACAAGCATGGAACCAACCAACTCCTAGGAGCAATAAATCAAATCAATGGTAAGTTTCTCCTCCTTCTTTCATTATATTCTCTATTTTTCCCTGCATCTTTGTTTTTACCTCCTTATTCCTAAAGTGAAACCAAAGATCATCTTCCCGCTCCCATCTGAACTCATCCTTGTCCAATTCCACTTCCTGATACCACAATGACAAAGAATTGGTAAGTATTCAGTTCAGCTTGGCATTAATGAAGTCTTGCCATCCCTCCTGATTGTCAATGGAATCCATGTCATCAACCAGATTCAATCTTGACCCCATCAAAATCAATTAAAATCCATTGTTTATTTGATCCATATAAACATCAACCGGAAAATCAATTGCTTCTTTATCAGAATAAATCCACAGCTTTTCATTCAATTGCAGGTATCCCAAATAAGCCTGAGAGTCCATGAACGTTGCAGCTTGGTGAGTTCCTTGAGTTCCTTCATTGAACGTCAGCAGGTTTGTTGATGACTGGGATCTTAACATGTCTTTGTTGGTTTTCTTTAGTCATAGGTCAAACTTTACATATTTGGAAGCAAAATTTAACCCCGTTTGTTGTAGGTATGGACTCAAAAGCTATGTTTTTTTAAAAGAAAACCATTGGATTCAACATGTGATTTTTCCTACATAAGCACTGACATCAAAACTAAACTTCTTCCATTTTTGGATGTTTCTTGTTTGATTTAGCTTGGTTTTCTTCAGAAGCTGGAGTGGAGTAGGTGACAAGAGTTGGCTCAAAGGCGGAAATTGGTCAAAAGGCGGGAAGAAAGAGCCAACCAGTGGCCAGACCATAGATTCAAAACCAATGATGTCACTGGATCATAACCATTAAGTGCCTTCCCCTTTGCTTCCCATTCTTGCCTTCCCATCTCAGACTTGATTTTCCCTATTTAAAAACTCTCATTCTCTTTTCTGATTAGTATTCCAACTCTGTTGATCATTACCCCCATCAACCCTCAAGATGCCTGCATCATTTTTTAACCCTTTCCAATCTCACAATTGTCTGATCCAAGCTACTAACCCTCCATTTTCCAACCATAATCCTACCAAGCAAAGACACATCAACCATTCCAAGGATGCTCAGAGTGATCCCCCCAATGAACCCAACTTGCATGTTGATCCTCATCAATCAAGCCCGGACTTGGATGATGAAACTAACCAACATTCAATTAGCTCTTCAGAGGACATCCCAGCCAATTCCTTTCAGAGCAACTTAGACCAAATGTTCCCACTTGTGAGAATTTTGTTTGAATTCCTGACGATGTTGTCTTTGAACCTCATCTCCTTGTTTTTTGTTTTCTTTTGTTTTATTATTTTCCTTTTCCTTTTATCTTTTTCTGCATCTCTTTATTTATGTCTGAGCTCACCTGTTTCCGCGCGCGCCTCAGTCAACTTCAGCACCATGTGCACACTCTAAAACCGGATCTTGAGTTCCTATTTGAACTGCTTGACTGAGATCCTGTGTTTACCCTCAGGACTCTCAGGTCCTCTCATTTCACTGTTCAACTGATCTCAATTCCTGGACAACCCTCAAGTTTCCTAGTCAATCCAACAATCTTCAAGTTTTTCAAGACCAACTCTTCAGTTCTCTAGTGGCTCTTTCCATTCCTTCATGCCTAGCTGTCTAGGTCTTTTGGTTCTTTTAGGTTATTTCTCACTTTTTCTTGTGCTGTTGTTGTGGCATTTTTTTCTTCCTCTTTCTAATAATTCACTTCTTTTAGCCTGTCAACTTTACACCACTCTCATCTGAACTCAAAGTCCTTGTTGACCAATGTAATAATGTAAGTTTCTTCCTTCTCTCAAATGTCCAAAACCACTCTTGCTAGACAAGAAACTCATTTCATATCTTTTGGATACCCATCAAAATCATTCTGAAAATCTCCAATTGGGATCATGCAACTCAAGATGAGTGACCATGAACTTATGATGGTCCTTGTTCAGATGAACTTGAGTATCAGCAATCAACAACAACCAACTGCCTCTTCCATCCTAGGATTGTCTGACGCAGCAACAAACTTGGACATGCAATGGAGCCAAATCAAAAAAATCAAGTGTTATCAGTACAGAGAGTACATCTGGGTAAGCTCTTTCTGTTTCCATCACAGCAATCATGTGTTCAACTTACAAACTTGAACCCAGTCAATGGTCTGAGATTTTGATCCAAAATTCCCCAATTCAACATTGAGGCATATGGCAAGACAAACAATGTGCTTGGTGAGCCAATCAAAGGTTCACTACTACTTTCAAAAATTGTAAGTTTTTTTGGGGGGTGTTCAATACTCAAATAAATTGAAATCAATCTGGCTTTTAGGGTTTTGTTGCAAAACAGAAACTGTCAAAAGCAAGTACCTCCCACCTGGTTATAACATGAATGACCCAACTGCGCAAAAGGATCTTGCATCCTTTTTTGGCAAACTAGTGAAGTACAAAAAATCTAGTTTAAGAAATGTTGTGAGTACAATTCCTAGTTTCTATAAAACTTTGTTGTTTTTTCTAAAGCTTGTGACTAACCTGTGGCTATACTGCATTTCCAGCTTCTCTGCTACATTGCAGACACAAGTATGCACACAAGGGATGGACCAATTCCAAAATTGTTGGAACTTTTGATTAAGGTATGTCTGATCTTATTTCTCACCCAAGCAACTTGGAATACATTTTCAACTGAATTTCATGATCACCTCAATATTACAGATTCATCAAGTATTTGGACCAAAGAACAATCACAATCTAGCAACTCAGTTCATTTACAAGATAACCCTCCAAGCTAAGGTGTGATTTGCCTTCTTACAACTGCAAATTGCCATCCATATTGCCAGTCAAATACGCGGTGACATGGTCCATTGGTAGGCCATTGATCAAGACTTGCAAGACTTACAGCAACAGTCATTTTCTTCAATAACTGCATAAGTAATTAACAATGCTTTTTTCAAGTTTTTGCAATTATTCAAATGACTTATAAGTGATATTTAAATGTGACAGCTGGGCCAAAGCCATCTTGAAAAAAGACAACAAATTATTTGATGGTAAGATCATGACAGAGGATCTTGATCCTGAGACCTTGATCATGCCAAAGGAGGCAGAAATACTTTAATTTGAATGAGCACTCAATCAACCTCAAGATCCTTTGTGATATTTGTAATTTCTTATCTATTTCATTCTGAATATTTGGAATCAATGAATAATTGTATCTTTTCCTTTATCATCAAAAAAAATTGTGTAATTTTAGTTATAATACATTAAAAAATAAGCAATTTAGTTATTAAATACAACAATTTTAAAGGATTTATTCAATGGAAAAAATGAGCCAATGGTGGAAATTTTTGGAAAAAAAGGTTGAATCCTTGTCATCCTCAATGATGATTCAACCCTCTGTTGACCATCTGACCATTTGTTCAATGAGCTGTCAATTTGGCTATGACAGCAAATCAACGCCCTCTCACACGCGCAGAGGGTGAAATTGCCGTTGAAATGTCAGAAGGCTCTTGACTGGCCTTGACGTTATTGCATTCCAAAGTCATTTCAACGGCTTGTGCCCACTATGTGGGTGCTGTCAAACCGGCGTTTGCTGCGCTGGTGGCTCAAAGGCATAGTGGCCCCCTGGTGTAGTTACACAATTTACAAATTACATGAAATTATGCCCAAAACTAGACACATACATTAGAATATATGCATAATCTATCAATTAGGCTTATAAACCAAAATCTTCATATATAAAATCTAGTACCACCCACTGCTCCATATAACAAGATAGGATACATAAATACATACCTTCCGGAATATTCCATTAATATACACTTAAAAATAATAGAACATTCTAAATGAAGGCCACGTGGAATATACTATAACACAACAATAAGTCCATAACCTACAATATAAATAAGACGTCTCTTGTAACCACCGACAAATCTCACTTGGGGGCAAATTGAAATTCTTTTTATTAATTTACATGCAACACATCTTCATAGGTTATGAGCCTGATTTACGGCGCCATTCATGCTTGAGAACCCCTACACAATATTATTTTCACGCTTTGGACTCATCAGTCTACTGAGTTAACACACTGTCTTCCTCTTCGGACCCTCCAACAACCGGACACACCCGCTTGGGAGCTGAATTCCAGAAAGAACTACTTGTATACAACAAAGATCACACCACGCAAGGATTTCGAACCCAACTCCACCCACCAGTCAGCCAGTAAACCCAATCCTGGACCCATATTGCACCTATTTGGCAGCAGAGGTTCAAGACCTCCTGTCAAGGACAAGAATCTCTGGAACCAAGAAATCAGTCATATCCCTAGCCAATGTCAAGCTTTGGTACCAAAAGATTGGGATGAACCTGACTCCGCACCTGCTTAATGATGGATCCAACTTCTCCAAATGGGCTGAGGCCCTGGAGATTGAGGTGGTGTAACTATTCAAACACTCTCAATACTTTGAAAGCTCTAATATCAATGCATCCACCAAGAGTGCTTCCCTCACAGCAACTATCCTCCAGTTTAGCGTCCATCAAGATCTTGTTCCTCTTGTGAGAGGCAAGACGGGTCAGGAGGCCTTCAAGATCCTGAAGGAACGGTTTGATAAGACCTCCTGGTCCTATATCATGACCAGGTGGGCGTCCATCAATAAGGTCAACGTCCTACAGGAACCTGACCAAGCCTACATCACAATCACAACAACCCTTTGAGATATTGAGAAAAAACTTGGGAAGGTCACCATAGACCTCCTAGCAGCATTTATTTTGCATCAGAATTCCCAGCACCACTTCCACAAAATATCCAATGCCCTGGATGCTTGACTAACAGTGAACCCCAATCTTTGCTTTGGATACAAAGACTTACTCAAACTTCTTGGTTGCTATTGCAACAACAAAGTCCAGCAAACAGTTCCAGGTGCAGTGTTGCCACTAACCGCCACTGCACAGCCTTCAGGGTCCAGGCAGCAACCCCGAGCAACTACACAAGCCCAATCATTGGTTCTCTCCCAGGATCAGCCAATTATGCACCCACCAAATTGGTGGGCTCAACGCTGGCTGGCACCAACCCACCCCTGTCTTTATTGTTTTGAATGGGGGCATTGGTTGGCAGACTGCCCAGAGAAGCAATCCAACAGACCACCCTGACCAGATCCCAGACTGACCAACCCTAATATTCAGTTACAGAAATCCACTCACTGCCACCAAGCCCTTGGCACCTCACCACCGGTAAGGAACCATGTGGTGTTGGTCCAGGCACAACCAGATCTGGAGGGGGTGGCGCTGGCGGACTTGGGTGCAACAAACTCCGTTTCCAACAATGTTTGTCTCTTTGTTAACCTAAAACCCATTTTGCTTTGATTGATGGTTGCCGCAACAGATAATTTTGTGGTCAAATTCTGGGGGGATCTAATTTTACCAAATCAACACGGTAATTTGAAAACCACAAATGCATTGCTCTGTCCACAAATACATGGTACAATCATCTTGACCAGGTGATTTGGCAAGCAGGATGGGAAGGTGGAATATGATGGTTCGACTTATACCTTTGTTCAGGGTGGTTTACAATTTCCCACTAAGGAAGTGAATAATTGATGTTTTCTCTACTTTGATAACCAGCCCAATGTCTTTGTTTCTTCTCTTGATGATAATCAATCCCTCATGCATATAATAAAACACCGGGAGTGGTTAGTTGAGCGGGCACGCGACAGCAAGACAGATCAAGGAAGCACACCTAATAAAACACCGGGAGTGGTGAGTTGAGCGGGCACGCGACAGCAAGACAGATCAAGGAAGCACACCTGGAGGACAGAAGCGGCAGTTGATGTAGGATCATTAGTGATTGAATTGAAAGAGGCAGCAACTGAGACAGGAAAGAGAAATGATCTGTGTAGAGATGTCTAACCTAATAAAACACCGGGAGTGGTGAGTTGAGCGGGCACGCGACAGCAAGACAGATCAAGGAAGCATACCTGAGGAGAGAAGAGGAACATGAGATTTAGGAACTTGACAAGTTGGAGTAGGGGGAATAGGTCGATATGGAGACTTACCTGGAGGACAGAAGCGGCAGTTGATGTAGGATCATTAGTGATTGAATTGAATGAAGCAGCAACTCTCTGTCCTCCAGGAGAAGCATTAAAACTGGATGGAAAACAAGATTAGGTTACAACTTTGTTTATCACTAGGCTGCGTGGTTGCGCAGCGCGACCGTTCTGCCTGATACACAACTGTCAATAGCATAAACGCCTAGGCCACCTCTCAGAAAGACTTCTTGAGAGATCAATCAAACTATTGGGTTTAAACGACCCCCCCCTCTTCCCTCTTCCTCAAGGAAAACCCTATGCGAGACCTGTGCCTTTGTGAAAAGCAAGCACACCATACCACACCTAACCTCATACAAATTAGTCCAATCACCTGGGGACGTTGTTGCTATCAATGTTGTTGGCCCCTACACATTGTCAATTGAGGGCTGCCGCTAAATCCTGAACATCCAAGACCTTGCATCTGGACTGGTTTCATCTTGGCCTATGAAACTCAGATCCAAGGCCCCACAGCAAATTATGAATTGGGTCCTTCAATTTTCAAATCTCTTGGGACACTTGGTTAAGCGGATCCGGATGGAAAATGCTATGGAGTTCACACGATCTAGGGACCTGATTTCATTTTTTGCAAAATTTGGCATATTTCACGAGACAACCGTTCCCCATGAGCATCATCAGAACAGACACATTGAACGTACCAATTGCACTCTGTGAGAAATGGCTAAATCATTGCTCCACTCTTCAGGATGCCCTCCCTGTTTGTGGTCCTATGACTATTGACAGGCTGCATTCATTTTTAACCAACTGATACATGAAGGGAATGATATGACACCATTTCAGGCTGCTCTTGGGTTTCAACCAAGCATTGACATGCTTCGCGTCTTTGGGTGTGTAGCATATGTCTTTGACCACACTCACCTCAAGCAGATGAACAAGTATGGGAATAAAATGAGACATGTGGGAAATTGCCATGCTTGAAGGGCTGGTACTTCTGGGATGAGGAAACGGGCAAGGTGGTGAAGGGGATAGCGGCCAAATTTGTTGAAGATGGGATGGATAATATGGAGGAGAAGGCGGAGGTGAATGAAATTGAGGCAAACTTCCTTGGTGATTTCGGACTGGGAAATGAACTTGACAAGAAGGATGCTCTGGTTGCCCACATTATGGCCATCACGGCCTGCAACCCAGACAACCCAACATATGATGAGGCAGTCAACTCAGACCAGGCCGAGGAGTGGAAGGAGTCAATGGGCAATGAGGTCTCTGACCTTCTGAGGATTGATGTCTTTGAGGAAGTTGACCTTCCCGTCCCAAAGGAGAAAGTTTTAGGCGTCAAGTGGGTCCTTGTGAACAAGCAAAATCAGGCAGGTGATCTCATACGGAAGAAAAGCTGGCTGGTTGCACAGGGGTTCCGCCAGGTCCTTGGTGTCAGCTATGAAGAGACATTTGCACCCACACCAACCTTTGCCTCCCTGAGGGCAGCTCTTACAAACGCGGCCAAAAAGGGATGGAAAATCACTACCTTTGATGTTAAGACTGCTTTCCTGCACTCACCCATTGACAAGGAACTGTATATCAGGGACCCACCTGGCTACAAATTCACGCCCGGCAAAATCCTCAAGTTAAAAAAATCTTTATATGGTACTAAGCAAGCTGGACGATGTTGATGGATTCACCTGAAGATGGCCCTTGAGCACATTGGCTTCACTTCCAACTCCAAGGATCAGAGTACTTACACATACAATGGCAATGACAGACAAGCCTTCCTGTGGTTAAATGTTGACAATGGTCTCATAACGGCTAGCTCCACAAGCTTGCAGGCCAGACTATGGACTGAACTTGATAAGCTCCTGACTCTCAAATGGGACACCAAAATCAAATCTATTTTACGCATCCAAATCAAGCAAACACCACAGGGATTCAGCCTCCACCAGCCAGCTCTGATTTTCAAGCTAGAGGAACTGAAACCACCAACTGTGAAGGCCTATACGCCGCTCACAGATACTAATCTCCTATCAAACCAGTCAACTGGGATGGATACGGACTACCTGCGACGCATTGGGATCCTATTGTACCTGGCACAAGGTTCACGCCCGGACATCTGTTTTGGTGTTCATTATCTTGCCCGGTTCTCCCTTCAACCTGATGATACGCACTGGAAGGCATTGCGCCAACTTATTGCCTATGTTGTCACTACTAAACATCTCACACTAAGAATTGAACCGGGTCCTTCCAAAAATACATCACCCCTCAAGATGTATGTTGATGCAAGCTGGGGAGGAGAAGGCGCCAGGACTGCACATGGATTCATTACAACCCGATGGGGTGCGTCAATCTCCTGGAATGCAAAATGGCAAACCTGTATAGCGCAGTCAACTTGCCAGGCCAAATATGTGGCTCTATCACTGGTGGCTGTTGAGGGCATGTGGATTCGTAATCTGGTCTAACCATTCATTATAGAAATAAAACCGCTTATTCTATGCGACAACAAGGCGGCCGTAAAGATTGCGGGTGATAAGCAAAGCATGAAGAGAAAGTGACACATTGACAGAGAATACCATTTCATCGATGAAAAACTTTGAAGGGGTGAAGAAAGGTTGGAATGGATAGGGGGCGACGATCAACTTGCCGATGGATTCACCAAGGCTCTAGGTAAAATAAAACAGTCACAACTCAACAAACGGCTTTACAGGATGGAAGAATGATGTTTTTGGTTACTCTTTTTTGCTCCTTTTTCTTCAATTTGCTTTGTTTACTCATTGGCCATTTTTTATTATTTTATTATTTTATTATTTATTTATTTATTTATTTTTCTTTTTGCTTACCTTTTTGGTCTTCCCTGGCTGGGCTTGATTATTGTTGTGGGGGTGAATATAAGAAGATAGGATACATAAATACATACCTTCCGGAATATTCCATGAATATACACTTACAAATAATAGAACATTCTAAATGAAGGTCATGTGGAATATACTATAACACAACAATAAGTCCATAAAATAGAATATAAATAAGATGTATCTTGTAACTGTTTTAACCTATACAGGACAAATCCTGTAGAACTAAGTAGGTTACACATAAGTATACCCCACCAAACCCCAAACACTACTAATACCAAGATGAGAATTACAATGTGAACTAGGAGGAATATATATACATAATACTCCAACAGGTTATGAGCCCCTGTCTTGCGCAACAAACAACAAGAGGTACTCCTTCCATCAAAAACACAACACAAAACATGCTCAATTTTCTTTTTTTTCTCCAAAACACCCCGCCTGGCAGCCTGTGACTCTGTGAAGCCCCCCCTTTCCATGCTCCAATACCCCCAATCCCTATCTGTACTGACTACCAGAACAACTCTTGGTCACACCCCGGGTTGGCCACCTGAGGTACTCTAGCAATTGATCATGCCAAAAGGCATCTGAGTGTCTGGACAGCGGTCTCTACTACTTATCCCTCCCTTCCTACCATTGCACGCGTTAGGGTTCAGACAATAAGACACACCTTGTTCCCCCGCCACCTCTTTTCCTGTTACCCCATTTCTATTTTAGTTTTTGTTCTTTCCTAGTCACTGCGCCCTTCTTCTACCTGGGTGCCCCGTCTATCTACTTTTGCAAGTGACAGACCACACACCGTTCCCACCCTCCATCACCTACCCCACAAGCCTTTGTGTGATGGCTTCCAATCGTAGGTATAATGAGGGATAGGTTAAAATTCCATAGTATTTGCTACTTGTTCATCCAAAAGAAACAAAGAAACAGTTTGATGGCCACTTATTTATATTCTAACTACATGAGTTTCTGGAATTTTCTACTACCTTATTATGTAGTCCATTAGTAGATAAATCCATACTATGTGTTTCTAGATTATTCCATGCATGTCTTAAACCCATATTCTTAATATTCCCCCCCCCCACAATGAATCACGAGCAAGGGATGAATTGTGAAAAGTGAAGATTCAAAGGAAAAAAAGGAAAAAGAGCTAGATTGGCACAATACGCAGAAAAATAAATAAAAAAGACAAGAAAAGGTAGAACAAACAAAACAAAAAAGTAGTACTCTGAAAGCGTAGTGAGAAGTGTGACAAAAGTTTAAGCAAGGACCACCCGGGACAGCACTTATGTGATTGAGTTTCTGGATGGGTTGTTGAATATGTGTTGCCATAATTCATTATGTTTTACTTTCCCTAACTCTTTTGTGAATGCATCAGCCAACTGCTCAACACCTTTGATCCAGCTGATTTTCAAGTTGCCTTGTCAAAGGTGCTTGTTTACAAAATGGAACTCTTGGTCAATGTGTCAGGTGCGCTTCATGCTCAATCTGTCAGATGAGATCTTGAGGGCTGCCTGATTGTCTGATAGTAGGATTGGGCTTGGTGCAACTCCCGGGGCCTTCTTTGATAAAAATGCAATCCATAGTGCCTCTACCGCTGCATAGGATAGGGCCATATATTCTGCTTGGCAGGTTGATCTAGCCACGCAAAATTGGCACTTAGATCCCCAATGGATTGGAACTCCCCATAGTTGGCATATGAATCCGTGGCTTGATCTGGAACCCTTACTGCCCCAGTTGGCTTCAACAAAAACCTTGAACAAGTCCAATGAATCAGGAGTGATACGGAGAGCATAGTCTTTTGTGTGCGCCACATATCTGATGAGGCAACACAGAGCCTCCCAGTGGGTGTTGTCTGGGTTAAGCGCAAACCGGGCCAGGAAGTTGACCCCAAAGGTGATTTCAGGCCGTGTCCCCTGAGCCAGGTATAGGAGCATTCCAATCCTGCTGAGGTATTTGCCATTGGCCGTTTCAGATACGTTTGAGAGCAAGTTGGTATTGATCAGTGGAGTATTGGCCTTCAGCATACAGTCTTCTGTTCCCATCAGTTTAGTTATCAGTCCCGGTTGTTGGATTTTGTATCCACCATCCACAGCCTTGATCTGGATCCCCACAATCAATGCCAGGACATCATCCCATTTCAACATGATTGCTTGACTTAGTTGTTCCCCCAGCACTGACAGTAGGTCTTCATTATCCGCCGTGATTATGCCATCATCCACATGGATTCATAGGAAAGCACTTCCACCATCTCCGTCAAAGACATATGTGCTTGGATCTTTGTGGTTTGGTACAAAACCTATTTCCTCCAATCTCTCCCTTAGGTGCAACCACCAGCAGTGCCCCACTTGCTTGGTTCCGTACAGGGACTTGAGTAACGGGATGACTTTGACCTTTGGACAATTAAAGCCATTTGGTGGTCTGATATAAGCCTCTTTGTCAATCTTTCTATGCAGGAACGCCGTTTTCACATTGAATGACCGCACAGGCCATTTGTTCTTGGCGGACACCGCAAGTATAAGCCGTAGTGCTGCAAATGTTGGTGTCGGGGCAAACGTCTCTTAAAAACTGACCCCCTTGACTTGGGTAAATCCCTGGGCCACTAGTCGGGCTTTCTTTTGAATGAATTCCCAATCCAGTCATTGTTTTGTGGTGAGTACATATTTTGAGCCAAGAATACGCGACTTGTCCTCCGGCAGGTCCACAAACTCAATTACCCCCATATCCCATAATGATTTATTTTCCTCATTGATTGCTCCAATCCAGCCTTCAGGGTTGTCCAATCTGAGGACAATGTCCATGGTGGGGACAATGTCCACGGTGGGGTTGTCAACATCATGTGCTACATTCTTCTGTAGGGTATGTACAAGTGCGTCTTGCCTATCTAATTTGTTGCCCAAAGTAAAGTACCCTAGGGATAGGGTCTTGATTCCATGTATTTGTGCCTTGGGTGGTAAAAATCTTTCTGAAATTTCTTGTGTGATCTTCCGGGTGTCTTTGTCATAAAAAAGCCACCCCTTGGAATCAGGGCAAACCCCTAGGTGATAGACTTGTTGCGCATAAGCCATCATTTGCTTCAGATGGGTGTGGTCGTATACAAATGCCTTGCAGCCAAAGGGTTGCAACATGACAAGAGATGGGAGTTTCCGCATGGCAATTTTGATTGGCCTTGCAGTAGCACCAGTATGGACTAGTTAGTTCAAGATCCATGCCGCATGTCTGAAAGCGTGGTTCCACAGGTCCAGTGGTAGATTGGATGCATGTAGCATTGTCCGGGCCATTTCTGTTAAGATCCTGTTGTGCCGTTCAATTGCCCCATTTTGGTGATGTTTTTAAGCAATGGTCTTCTCATGGAGTATGCCTTCTTGTTCAAAGAAATCCGCCAGGACTTTCAACTTCACAAATTCAAACCCATTATCGGACCTGAATTGCTTCACTCTGTAGGGGCAAAATAAGTGGAACTTATTTATCCATTTCTTAATCTTGGCAGGAGCTTCTGATCTTGATTGGATTGGAATGGCTGAGCAAATTTACAAGAAAAGGTCCGCAATCATCATCACAAAGCAGTCATGATTGATACTCTCAGGAACAGACCCACTATGTCTGCCGCAATTACGTCACTGGGTACTTTGCAGATACCTCTTGACTCAATCTCTGGTAGGATATTTTGATTGTTGTTCTCACGATGTTCTGTCTGTTACCTGTCTCATTCTGTTACGTCTCCTTCTTCTATTTTTTTTTGTGTCCTCTTACATACTCCCACGCACTGTCACGGCTGTCGTCCGTCCCACTACATGTGACTACCTGCCACTTGTGTGAACTTTGACTCATCCACTGAAAGACCCGACTGGTACTCTCTACCTGGTCTCATCTACTTAACCTTGTACTTGATTCTTCTCGTCCTACGTCTTCCCTGCTCTTTCCTTCATTACTTTGCAATCACTCACGGTAACTCAACAAATTGACTCAATCGGATTAGATCGGTAATCGACTTCAAACTCGCAAACCAGATCATCCTCAAGACTACGATAGCCGGGTAGGCATCAATGCTGACTCTAACTTCATCTCAACCTCAGGATGAAACTGACCTCTCATTCAATCATCTCTCATCCACCAGCGTAGTTCTGTCACTCCTCAGTCTCCAGCGTCACTTCTCTACGTAGTCCTCTTTAGGGCCATAATTCAGCCCGTAGAGACATTGTTCCTGTTTGTTTTATTTTCTTTCCGTTGTATGTCTTATCCTTTACTGGTTTCTAATCATTTCCTGAAACATTTGAAATCTATCAGCCTGGTTCAGGTTTATCATTCCTCATTGTCTTTTACATGGTTAAAAGCCGAAAAATGGATCACCCGAGCTCAACCAACTTGGAAAGATCTTCCAAAACACCTGGACCAGGAGTCAATGGCAATTTCAAGGCACTGGCGCTCAAGTCCTTGATGGAGTCCACTCCCCTATTGACAGAAACCAATTACTCAATCTGGAGGAAGAAAATGGAACGTCTATTCAAGATGAGAGGTATCCTGGAACTAGTCAACTCCCACGATCCTCACGCTGAGATTCCTGATGACAACGAAATGGCCGGATACTTAATGTCCAAATTAGACCCAAGCACTCACACCAACATTATAACGCCTGAAAATGAGGATTCTACAAAACGAATTTGGATGGCAGCCAAAAATCATTTTGCTTCAAGTCAGGCCGCCAACCGGGCCAAAATGTTCTTCAATTTTCTCTATCTTGGATTCAACCCTACCGACATTGACAGTTTTGTGACCTCGGTTAAGGCACATCTTGGAAAATTGGACGAAGTTGGCATCACTCTTCCTGACAATATCCTCAGCTATCTCATTCTGTTCAAGCTTCCGGATTCTCTCAAGGCAATGAGATCGCAGATCATGCATTCAGGCAGTGATTTGACTGTCAATCTAGTTCTAAATCATCTGGTACAGCACAAGAATGAAATGCAATCAAAATCTGTTGAGACCATGGATACGAATTCAGCTCTATTTCACTCCAACAATTCGAAAGAACACAAAACGCCTAAATGTGAGAATGGAAAGCACAATCCGGCTGTCAAATCTCATCCTTCCTCCTCCTGTTGGGTCGAATTCCCTGAACTTTGACCAGATCAATCCTCCAATAAAGGACAACAAAGTTTCAGGAAGAAGCAGCCTGCCGAATCCCATTACCATGACTATGCCTTCTTTTGCATATACAATCTAAATTTGCAGTCTAACTCTACTCGATACATCCTGGACAGTGGATGCTCAATTCACATGTTCCACAATTGAAACTCCTTCCTGTCACTGACCGAGAAACCTGGAGACAAATTTATCAAGACCGGGAAGAAGGGAGAAGGAATTTCCATCAGAGGGATTGGGACGGCTGTCATAATCAGCGGAGGAAAGACTATCCACCTCGAGAACACAGCCTGGGTTCCTGAAGCCACCTTCAACCTAGTCTCCATGGGTGCTTTACTACTGAAGGGTTGTACTCTTTGAGTTAACTCTAGAACTGAACCTCCCACCTTTGCATTGCGTCAATCCAAATCTCCAGTTCTAATTGGTAGTGTTGAAAACAATTTACTAATCATTACTGCTGAAGATCCCTCAAACACCAATCGACCTATCTCAACTGATACTCCAGCTCTGAAAACCTCCTCCTGTTATTTGTCTTTGTCGGATCTACAAGAACTTCATCTTAAGCTTGGCCACGACAGCATGGAACGAGTTGAAAAACATCTTGGACATTTGATTGACAAGGAAACGTTGAATTCCTTTGAGTGCCTGGCCTGCAAAAAGAGCAAGATCGAACAAGCTCCCTTCAACAAGGAGAAACTTCCGGCAACTAGGGTCTTTGATTGTCTTCACATGGATCTAATGGGACCCCTTAATCCCGTCAGCAAGGGTGGTATGAGATTTTTGCTTACTATTGTGGATAACAAATCCGGATACATCTCAGCATTTCCTCTTCCTTCAAAGGATGCAGCTGCTGAGACTATAAAATTTTTAATCAAAAACAAGGAGAAAAAGAAAAGAAGATATCCAATCAAAATAGTCACTGACTGCAGTGGAGAATTTGTGAACAAAACTCTCAAAAGCTTCTTCAAGTCCAAGGCAATCAATCACTTAATAAGCGACCCGTATCACTCCCAACATAATGGTAAGGCTGAAAGAGCCAACCGCACGATCATGGAATCCTTAAGGTCCGTTTTCAGTGCCTCAAAAATTCCCAAATCCTGTTGGCACGTCGTTATACAAGGTTGTTGCCTAGCTTTGAATCAAATCCCATTGGAGAAAGGAGGACTCTCACCATGGGAAATGCTTCATGAATCTAAACTTCCAGTGGACTATCTTAAGCCAATTGGATCCAACATCATCTTTCTTCTCAACGATCAAAACGTTAAGTCAAAACTAAACGAAAAAGGAGAAGAAGGTCTGCTAATTGGCTACAACCCCAGATTTCACTCTTACAAAGTCCTATTGAAGAATGGCAAAATCATCAAAACAAAACACATTAAGTTTCTTAAAAACCAGCCCTTTGACAAGTCTTGGCAACTCGACTGTGACGTTTCAACAGAACTGAATCATCCCAATGTGTCCATGGACCAATCGTCTGCGGCTGTTGAATTTACAACTGTTGGATTTGAACCAGAAGATTCCAAACCCATTATCAATGAACCAAATGAAGACTGCTCGTCAGAATCAAGTTTGGGTCACTCCTCCATTGATCTCCTCGAATGACTGCAGCCAAAGCTGAGAAATCGGTCCAAGTTGAAGGCACCAGAGCGTTACAGATATTATCACGATAACTTTCCGCAGAGCATTCATGAAGCCCTGAAACTCGTCAAATTGCAACCTCCAATTGAGAAAGAGTTGAACACAATCAAAGAACTAGGCGTCTGGGAAGACGCGGAAGATTCAGAAGTTGTTAACCCACTCAATACGACCTGGGCCTTCCAATGCAAGAAAGATCTTCACTCTGGTGAGACCTCTCTGAAGGCTTGAGTTTGCGTACAAGGGTTTAATCAAAGGTTCGGTATTGATTACTTTGAAACATTTGCCCCTACAGGCAAGGTTGCCTCACTGCGCGCATTACTCAGTTACTCCGTCGATAAACATCTTAATATTCTTCAATTCGACGTAAAAGGAGCCTTTCTCCATGCGCCCCTGGATGAAGATGTGTTCATCAAGACTCTAGCTGGTTCTAAAAGAACTTCTAAGTTTTTAAAACTCAAGAAATCTTTGTGCGGATTGAAGCAAGCTCCGCTCAATTGGTACAAGACCTTGAGCTCCTGGATAAAAGAAAACGGTTTCGAAGAAAGCAACAGCAATCCTTGTCTCTATCTTCATAAAGACAAAGTCACCGCGCTCTTTTTCCATGTAGATGATCTTGTAGTGGTTGGAGACACGGAAGGGTTCAAAGCAAAATTTCTGCGGCGGTTCAAAGACTCTTCTGCTCATAAAGTTGATACTCTACTGGGCATGAAGGTAGATGCTGGCCCGAACAGTATTTCTCTTTCTCTTACAAATCAAATCAAGAAAGGCTTAGAAGAAATGAATTTACTGGATGCGAAACCAATGAACAATCCCTGTACCTCCGGCCTGCATCTTCTACCTGCCACCAATCAAGAAGCAGAAGATTTCAAAAAGCTGAACAGAAGTTATCGATTGCCAATAGGACGTCTCAACTTCATCGCCACTCTAGCTTGGCCAGACATCTGCTATGCTGTCTCCAATCTGGCTCGTTTTTCCGAAAATCCTGGCATCACGCACTGGAAAGAGGTGGAGCACGTTTGGAGGTATTTACTCAAAACTATTGATTACCAACTGGTATTCCAAGCTAAAACCCCTGTGACCCAACTGGTCATTTATAGTGATGCGACCTGCGGAGACGATCCTGCGACTTGACTGTCGCAAACTGGCTTCCTTTGCTTACTTAAAGGATCTCCAATCTACTGGACCAGCAGACAACAAAGGAGCATAGCTCACTCTTCGACCAAATCAGAGTGCAATGCCTTGTCGGCAGGTCACCTGGAGGGTAGATGGATAAATCATCTGATCGGCGAAATTTGGAGGACAAAGCCCTTGGCTCCGATTCACCTCATCGACAATAAAGGTTTGAATGATAAAATTAAAAATTTTGGCTGCAGGTCTCACGCTAAATACATAGACATCAAGCTAAAAAGTCTCCAAAATGACTGGAACGATCAATTAATTTAAATTAAATTAATTTCTTCCCAAGATATGCTAGCAGACTCATTAACCAAAGCTGCCAGCACTGCTGCAGTAGAACGGCTTGTCAGGTATGTAGGAGCATAAAAGCATCCTGTTGTTGAGATGAGCGGGCATGTTGATTGTTGTTCTCACGATGTTCTGTCTGTTACCTGTCTCATTCTGTTACGTCTCCTTCTTCTATTTTTTTTTGTGTCCTCTTACATACTCCCACGCACTGTCGCGGCTGTTGTCCGTCCCACTACATGTCACTACCTGCCACTTGTGTGAACTTTGACTCATCCGCTGAAAGACCCGACTGGTACTCTCTACCTGGTCTCATCTACTTAACCTTGTACTTGATTCTTCTCGTCCTACGTCTTCCCCGCTCTTTCCTTCATTACTTTGCGATCACTCACGGTAACTCGACAAATCAACTCAATCGTATTAGATCGGTAATCAACTTCAAACTCGCAAACCAGATCATCCTCAAGACTACGATAGCCGGGTAGGCATCAATGCTGACTCTAACTTCATCTCAACCTCAGGATGAAACTGACCTCTCATTCAATCAGCTCTCATCCACCAGCGTAGTTCCGTCACTCCTCAGTCTCCAGCGTCACTTCTCTACGTAGTCCTCTTTAGGGCCATAATTCAGCCCGTAGAGACATTGTTCCTGTTTGTTTTATTTTCTTTCCGTTGTATGTTTTATCCTTTACTGGTTTCTGATCATTTCCTGAAACATTTGAAATCTATTAGCCTGGTTCAGGTTTATCATTCCTCATTGTCTTTTACAGGATATGCTTGGCCTTCATCAACGCGCAAGAATTACAGGGTGGAGGATCATCCTTAGGCAAGGGGGGCATGTGTTTGACAGTGTTGCATTTCTTAGTCTGACGTAGCATTTGAAGGGACAGGTGTCCTACAAGATCATGAACGGTGTATGCACCGGTTGTTATTGAACTGATACTAGATAGGGAATCAATAGTAATTGGAATAAAGAAATGGTTCCGGAATTCAAATTATGGGAACTCCAAACCATTCTGCTTCAGCATATACCGTCCCCCATTGTAGAGTACCAACCCATCATATTTGGCAAATTGTCCAATGGAGATGATGGTACCATTAACTTGCAGGAAAAAAAAAGGGTATCTTTTACTCAAAGAGGACCATAAGGCGTTGGGAATACAATATCGCCCACGTGGCTCACGGAAAACTTGTCTGAGGAAGCAACAGATAATGTCAGGTGCGTAGGTCTGAGGGAGAAAAAAAGACTAACATTGTTTGAAACCAAGTCCGTTGCCCCTGAGTCCAGGAGTATGGAGTTTGACTTGCTTGAATCATTGCTGATTGATGCAACGTGTGGGAGACCGTCGCATTTAAATGCTTGATGACGGTGATCTGATTGCTTGAGTCTTGCAAGGTAATTGCCTATGCAAGGATCTTTATTGGCAGGAAGGCGGGCCTTCTTTTGGGGACAGTCAATTTCCCAATGGCCCCATTTGAAGCATTAGTTGCATGGGTGTCGGAATGTGAGCCACATTTGTGCCCATTTTTCACTTTGGTTCATGTAGGTTGTGGGATGCTCTACAGGTCTTGTTTGATCTGGTGGGTTTTCACAATTGGATACGGGTCTTGTGGGGCGGACATTATAGCTTAATAAAGAACTCAAGGGAATATTGTTCTGGGGAGTGCAGTGACTGGAAACAAGCTTGAGGACATCTTTAGATTTAACTTGCACCTTCTTGTTGATTGCTATATGGCTGTTGGGCGCGTTTGCTATTTCCTGGTAAGCGTGGTGTGCATTGAAATGCAAAACAAACGCCAAGATATTGTTGGAATTGAAACCTCCAATGTGCTGTTCAATTGTTTGAAGGGTTAGTTTCAGCTTGTTGTAAGTCTTTTTTGGATTGACTGAAACATCTTGTGCATTGAATAGTTGTGACCATTTTTCCATGAGATAGGACCAGGAAACCAATCCAAAGCGTTCCTTCAATATGTGGTAAGCTTCACATCCCGGCTTGGCCGCTACAAAGGGTGATAGCAAGGGGTTGATGCTGTATTCCACAAGTGTTCCAGTAATTTTGCCGCGGCTTGGATTGTTGTTGTGAGTCAAATAGAGATAGTAATCCATTTTTTCAAACAAACTTTGGACCTTGAGGTTGAGGGCCTGTGACTAGTCAGGGAAGTTGGATCCATCCGGTTGCAGGTTCAGTTGTAGGCTCTTCCCAACCTGTTTGTAATGGATCATAGTTTGGGCTACCAAGTCAACAGTGAGTGTGCTGCTGTGTGTCTTGAGGGCCGCAAGGATTTTTGCCAGGCTGTTGGCTGACAATCCCATCATTGTGTCTTTCTTTGTTCTTCCAGATGCACTACGGGTGCTAGATGCTGAGGTCGTTGGTTTTGAGTCACCAGTTTCTTCGTATGTCAAAATATCTGTTCTTTTTTTGCTTTCTTCTTGTGGCTGATACCCCAGGCCAGACCGTTTAGATCCATCACCGGCGCGTTGATGGTCAAAATCCGACAGTTTGGCTGTTAGTTAGGCATATGAGTTAGGTAGCAGAGAGTGCAGTGGATGCGCAGGCTCATCTGGGCTCATAACCTATAATGAGGCATAGGTTAAAATTCCATAGTATTTTTTAGTCGTTCATCCAAAAGAAACAAAGAAACAGTTTGATGGCCACTTATTTATATTCTAACTACATAAGTTTCTGGAATGTTCTACTACCTTATTATGTAGTCCGCTAGTAGATAAATCCATACTATGTGTTTCTAGATTATTCCATGCATGTCTTAAACCCATATTCTTAATAGTAGGATCCCGCTCAGCCTGACTGGCTTGATGCAGGCAGTCTCCACGTCATCTGCCAAGCACCTTGATGAACAAGAAGACGTGGCGGACAACCGCGGCAAAATTGAAGGCACCCTACAAGGCTCCTCAATGAGACAGCGTGAAATGGATGAAGTTTTTATACCAGAGGTCCCAAAATCTGAAAATAAAGGAGAGAAAGAAAGCCAAACAAATGCCCAGCCACAAGCCCCACACCAAACCGCCAACAGATGCCAACACCTCCAACGGCAAGCTGATTTCAAATCCGTGAAGTTGGAGCTTGTTGAGCAGAACTTGTGCAACCAAGTCATCACCTTGGCAATCACACAAATCCACACAGACCGTCTACTGACCCAGGATGGCAAAAACTTCAGCAAATGGGTACGCAACCTGCAAGAGCTCAGCCGGGACCACCTCAAAAACAGCAAATTATTCTGGACAAAAAACTCCAACCACATCTATGAGAATATTGGACAAGCGGTCTTCCTTGCATCAATTGATGGATCCCTTGTCTTTGAATTCCAGGAAGAGTCCAGCTTCCAACGCATGTTCAAAGTACTGAAGAACCAATTCAAGTCAATCAGCCAGGCAACCCAGCTACACATCTGGCACAAACTTTTGGCGTTCACCACTGTTGGCGTTTCCACCACACTGAAGGATTGGCTCTGAAAATGGAAAACCATCAATATCACCATTGACAAAAACAGCCTCCTCATGCTGATTGTGCAGAACAGCATCCCTCTTGGCTTGAAAATGTGCAACAAGGTAGACCAACTTATTGAACACATGGTACAATCCAACAACTTACACCCACCAACACTATCACAAGTCCTCCAAATGGTCAGAATGGTATGACAAAACCAAACCCTTGAGTACAATTTTTTGTCTTACCTGGCTGCAGCAGCCATGGCCGCCGTTCCCAATACGGGCGCGCCAGTATTCCCACCCATCACTTATCCCGTCAGCACCTACCTTGGATCAGTACCGCAGGAGGAGTGGGCAGATGCAATGGCATTTTACACAGCCCAGGAAAATCAGTGCTGGAGCTGTGGGGCCAACGACCACCGCAAACGGGATTTCCCAAAGATGCAAAGCGTTGGTAGCACCTGGACAACAAGTCACCACCTACCCTTCCCCCAACAGGCGGACCCCGGGGGCAACCAGAATACTATCCACTAGTGGGAGCAGTTTACCCTCCAGTGGGGCTGCCAAGCTTGACGCCACCACTCCCATTCCAACAACAACAAGGGACCCCACCCCCCAAAACACGGGAGGCAGACTATTATTGTCCCACCCCGCAGCGCCCCAGCCAGACAGTATGTTTCCAGAACGAGGCTAGCACTAGGCAGTGCAGAGTCAGCGGAGATGGCAATGAGGGTGATCCACCAAGCTTTAACTCTGCAAGAGTGGACATTGAAGGTGTAAGTCATCTCATCATCATTGACTCTGGTGCCTCTCACAATCTGTGTGGCAACAGAAGCATTCTCCACTCCTTCTGCTTGCTTAAGCCCCCCATACCATTCTTGGTTGCTACAGCTCATGACGCCGCTACTATCACTGGAGTTGGAGAGCTGAGTTTCAATGACGGCAATTGGGGGAGTCTGAGCATTGAAAATGTTTTGTACAGCTCATCAGCCAGGACCACCCTGATCTCACTGGCGGCTCTGCATAAGGCAAACCACCAATTCTACTAAGACAATTGCAATGACAGTTTTTTTATCCTCAAGCCTGACAGCTCCCTCATGTTCTGCTTCCCCTTTGACCCCACTAACAATCAATGGAATCTCCCTCTGAGGCCCATCCCATGTGCCCCTACCGGGGCAGACATAAGTGAGACCTTGCCGCTCAATGCGTCCTGCAATGCAATATCAAAAGGACCTGATTATGGCAACATATTCATTGCCCCACTGGAAAGCAGAGTGCTCTTCCAGTAGGATGCCAACCATCTCACGCCTGCAGATAGGACCCTCCTTTTTTGGAACAGGGATTTTGGTCATGCCAGTCTCCGCCAAATTTGTTTCCTGATTAAGAACCAATTGGGAATTGGACTGCCAACAAGAATTCCTGAAGGGAAAGTTCTCTGCCCAATGTGGAATTCAGAACAGTACTTCTCCCTTAATGGTTCCAAGTTTGGAAGTTATTGATCCCTTGCGTCTGTAAACCCTGAGTGCAACTGTTCACCCTCTGACTGAGAGATAGAGAATTGAGAATAAAGATCCTTCCAAAACCCATCCCAACCCCCATGATCCTCCAACCGGGTTGAGAGTGCGGCTTAAGTAGCCTTCCCCCTCAATCCTAACCTAAGTACAACCAGAAACAAGCAAGAATAATGAAATACAACCACTAAGCACAGAACCCTAGCCTCAACCCTATCCTTCCCATCCCATAATCCACAACCCATATCCATCCATATTTCCCTCCTGCAATTACGTCCACCTGGTTTGTCCTTCTCATGACGGGGCCTTGCGCTGCCCCCAACTTGGAGCCCCCCACCCATTTCCATATCCGTCAAATGTGCCATTCCAGATATCCAAGATATATCTGTGCAATCCATCCAATCCAATCCAATCCATCCATCCCGCATCTCCAGATGCTGAGCCCAAAGCGCAACTTGCTGCGGAGAAGCCGCACCCATTGCTGAGAGTGCTTCCCCTGCTGAGCCTGCTGCTACTGCTGAGCACGCAGCCAATTCCGACTTGCATCTATAAAAGACCACCACATCCCCCCCAACTTGAGTTCTTTTCCCAGAGATCCACCACTATCTCACCTGCCCCCACTATACCCCAGCTATACCACTGCCCCCTCCGCGCCCCTTCATCAGATCAAAGAAAGAAAGAAAAACCCCATCCAACACTCTTCACCAAATTGTCACGCCTTGCACTTAGGAATTATTGTCTTCATCACTTTGACATGTCCTCTCCTCAGTACCATCTACCTCAGTCTATAAGCATGACACAAATAAAGCACAACATCAATGGTGCCATCTGCTACTTCCTCTGGCTTGCGTTGAACTTCCAATCTCGGCAACCAACTCAGTATATACTTTCAAAATTCGCGGTTAACTCCATACCGGTTGGCCATCCATTACAAGATCCAATCTCCTTCCCTGGCCCATCAACAGCCTTGGAATTCCATCTTTGGTCACGCACTGTTTGTTAGTTTGCATCTACGTCTAACTAAGCCATCATTACTGTACAGTTTGCAATTGGACTAGTACTTACCCTGCATACACTATTACTTCTCACTTGTATTACCTTCAACGTCATTTGCTCCTGTCCCAATTCATCATACATTTGTACGCTCAGATTCTATTGTCTTGCACTTATGCCATGGCCTTGGATATGATTTTACTATTGCTTTATTTCCTATCCTGTTCCTGTCACTCATTTCCTCACCGCCTTCAACTGTAGTTAGCTCCCAACCAGGTTGTATCTAGTCAATTTGGATTACCTTATAAGGGCTACCCCCTTGCCATATGATTGTCTCCTCAGTTAGTTAATTTCATAAGTTCTCGCATTTTGCTACAACCTAGTTATCACATTGGACTCAGGTTGAGTTTCCCTCCTCTGAACACCCTCCATTCCTCTCGCCGTTTGTTGAGTGGCATAACTAAATTCGCACTTCGCAACTGAGCCTTGCTATTTGCACTTGCCCTCGCACTCAGAATTCCTCCGCGCTCACAATCATCTAAGAATTTCCCTATAGTACGTGGGGTGGTTGTGTGACAGTAAATTAACTAACTCAACTCATCTATTGTAGCTGGCCAACCTATAGTAGACTTCTTCTTCTTGATGTCACGTACTTGCTCAACCAGGAACGCTTCACTTGCCCCTTAAAATGATGATATACATTGGGTAGGGAGAACCAGCGCTCCTTGGGCCCAACAACCCTTAGATCCCGTTCCTCCTTCTAAATTGCCATCTGTTGAACCCCTTGATGATCCTTGGACTCCTCCACGGGATGTTCCAACGGACCCTCTCGTGGAATTCTCTGATTCCAACCATTCTCCCAATGAAACCTTGACTTGTGGTAGACCAGGGGTTCGCACTACTTCTCCCAAGCCCAATGCTTCAACCCTGCTTTCAACATTTATCCAGGCCCTCACTCATGGTGCCCAGCAATCTAGTCCGAGTACTCCTAGCTTTTGCACTCTGGGAATGAAGCAACCCAATCACTTTATGGGAGAACACCCTCATAAGCTTAGATCCTACCTACAGTCTTGTAAAATCATCTTTTCAAACAACTCCAACAATTTCCCTTCCAATAGGCATAAAGTTATGTATGCTTTGTCCTTCTTAGGAGGTAGAGCCTTGCAGTGGTTCAAACCGTACCTCAAACTTTTTTCCAGCGACACTCCCACGTGTATTCTCAACAACTGGGACAGGTTTGAGAAACAACTGTTCACCCTGTTTGGAGACCCCAATGAAGTTTGAAATGCCAAATACAAACTTAATAGTCTAGTTATGAAGGAAAATATTAGAGCTTCCATTGATATTTCTCACTTTTGAACCTTGCAGTCTTGCATCCAGTGGAACAAGGCCGCTCTTCTATTTCATTTCCGAAAGGGTCTACCGGCACGCTTAATCAAACAGCTTGCAGTTGGGGGTCATAAGGCAACCTTGCTTCAGCAGCTAATCAATTGAGTGATTGAGCTTGATAATGGCTATCACGACAAGAATTGCTCTCGGCAAAACAACCATGGACCATCCACCTTGGCTCTGAGGGTGGACGACTCCTCAAAGCAGAACGCAAGGAACCCAAAACCATCCAAACCAACCCCAACTTCAAACTCCAACTCAAAAGGGAAAACCGTCACCAAAACTCCAAAGTTCTTGGACAAAGAAACCAGGATGCTACGGAACAAGGAACAGCTACAGAGGGAGAAGAATGGGCTGTGTATGTATTGTGGAGGAAAACATGATGTTGAAAGTTGTGCAAAGCCGTTAGTGGTGAAGCAGCTAAGCAGTCAAAAAATTAGCTTGTATTTTCTCTGATACCTGCAAGGAAAACTACACATTATCTAAATCACCGCAAGTGAATGTTTGCACTTGCAAGTAACTAAGTGCTCCTAGTTCATGATTTATCCTATTCCATTCCAACAACACCCCTTATCAAGTCTTACTTGACTCAGGCGCTAATGTTTCCTTCATCAGTGAATCTTTTGCCACTTCCAAAAATCTGACGCCTTCCCAGATAGATAAATTTCCTATCTATTTGGTAAGTAGTGCGACTGAACCATCTTATTGGCTTTCCCAAAAGTCAAAATGGACCTTTGCATTCTCCAATTTCCCCAGCTTCAAATGGTATTTATTTGTCTTGGCTATACCCAGAATGGATGATACCATTCTAGGCCATGATTTCCTAGTTTACTGGAATCCGGATGTGAATTGGCAAGAAGGAGTAATTAACCTTTGAACCTCGCACCCCCAGAACGCTAATCTTTCTGTCAAACAGTAATTAAACAGCCTACCCGACACTTTCATTGAGTTGGATGACACTTTTCCGCCAGGAGATTTGCAATATCCTGACCTCCATTCCCAAATTCCCTCTTCAGATTTAGGAGTCATTGCTTACCTATCCAGCTTACCTCTTTCCTGTTCCTTTGAAGAGAAACAGACACCAACCAAACGGTTTATCTTGAGCTCCCTAATCCTCTTGCACCATGCGAGCACCTCAAATCTGGTGCTCAAAGATGACAAGATTGAAGATTTAGAAATCATTTGAGAGTCCTTACCTTCAGTTTATCATGACTTTTCTGACTTCTTCTCAGCTGCAAGAGCAGATAAACTGCCTCCATCCCATTCTTACAATCACAAGATCAAACTTACTGGCCCACCTCTGGCACCAGGACCAGTTTACTCTCTCTCAACGCAAGAATCAATTGCGCTTCAAGACTACATTGCGGAAAATGTAGCAAAAGGATTTCTTTGACCAAGCAATTCAAATACCTTATCACCTTCCCTATTTGTTCCAAAAAAGGACTGTGGACTTCACCTTTGTGTTGACTACAGGAAACTGAACCAGGTAACCCGGAAGAATGCCTATCCAGTACCGCCTATGTCACATCTCCTCACCCTCTTACATGGAGCTGCTTATTTCTCAAAGTTAGACCTTTGAGGTGCCTATAAACTAATTCGCATTATGAAAGTTCATGAGTATTTGACCGCAATGAGAACCCGGTTTGGTAGTTATGAGTATACCATCATGCCTTTTGGCCTCTGTAATGCTCCTTCCACTTTTCAACATTTTGTCAACAACATTTTCTCCAATATCATAGGTAAATACCTTGTGGTATATCTAGATGATATACTAGTCTACTCAAGGAACCTCAAAGATCACATCCCACATGTCTGAGAGGTGCTGCAGCAACTTTGCAAGAATGACCCATTTGCGAAAGCCTCTAAGTGCAAATTCCATTCCTCTTCTCTTCGGTTTCTAGGTGTTGTAGTCTTGCAGCAAGGACTATCAATTGACCCAGCCAAAAGCAAATTCATAATGGACTGCCCCCCACCTTCTTCCCTTAAATCCCTTCAAGTTTTCCTTGGTTTTAGTAATTTTTATAGGAGGTTCATTGAGCGTTATGCCAAAAAAAACGTTAATCTTACTAACCTTCTTCAAAAAGACACTCCTTTTGTTTTTACCAAACAAGCTGCTTCAGAGTTCAAAGCTCTGAAGAAAGCGTTCACCACTGCTCCAATACTCGCTCACTTCAACAAGCTAGCTCGCACTATTGTCAAAACAGATGCAAGCGACTATGCAATTGCAGGAGTAATCTTGCAGTTCTCTTCCTCCACTTCCCTCTTTCATCCCGTAGCTTTCAAGTCTTGCAAGTTGCTTTCTGCAGAGCTTAACTATGATATTCATGACAAGGAACTTCTCGCAATTGTTTATTGCTTAAAGAAATGGCATTCATACCTTTTGAGCCTTAGAGAATCCTTTGATGTTTTAACTGATCATAATTTTTCAAATTATTTCATGAGCTCAAAAGTTCTCACACGTAGACAGGCACAATGGGCCAAATACCTCTCCAAATTCCACTTTACAATTCTACTTTACAATCATGTACCGCCCTGGGAAACAAGCGGTAGTCCCTGATGCTTTATCACTTTGGGACAATGTTTACCCAGGGGGGGGGAGCACCTTTGCCAAAAAAAACCCTGAAAACGTTAGGACACTCTTCTCAACCCATCTGCCCAACTCAGTTTGATCATTGCTCACTTACAAGATTTGGATTCTGAACTCGGACAAGCTCAACGCGTCAATCCCAAGTGCATCAAACTTTGCAAGAGTGTGAACTTATTAGATAGTAGTTACAGTATTGATGATAATGACTTCTTAGTCTATGATAATCGTATAGTAGTACCAGATAATTCTTGCATTAAGTTAGATATCTTTGAGTCACGGCACAATTCTCTGCTTGCTGGTCATCATGGGCAGGATAAAACCTACCAATTGATTGCACAAGACTTCTACTGGCCTGGTATGACCAAAGAAGTAAAAGACTATGTTAGCGCCTGATATGATTGCAATTGTAACAAGTCCTCAAAACACCAGAAGTATGGGCTGCTCCAGTCACTTCCAATTCCGCCTTGTCCTTGGCACTTGCTTTCTATGGATTTCATCGCTCAATTACCTTCTTCTAGTGGATATGATGCTATTCTAGTAGTATTAGATTGCTTCTTGAAGATGGCTTTATTTCTGCGCAGTAATGTGACGGCCTCTTCAGAAGACTTAGCTAATTTGTTCATAGAATATGTATTTTCAAAACATGGTCTCCCTGATAATATAGTTAGTGATCGTGGATCTCTGTTTGTCTCGAGCTTCTGGACCTTGCTATGCCAACATTTGAAGATCACTCGCAATTTATCAACGGCATACCACCTGGAAACAGACGGGCAAACCAAGCAAGTTAATCAGATTCTCAAACAATATCTTTGAATGTATGTTGCCTATCAACAAGACAACTGGTCGCAATGGCTCCCACTAGCCGAATTTGCCTACAACAACTCCACTCATTCCTCCACCAAACAGTTGCCCTTCCAAACTCTTTATGGCAGAAACCCTACTTTATCTTCCCTTCACGTAGCACCTTCTCAACCTGCTACCAATTACCTTGAACAAATTCAATCCCTTCAATCGCAACTTTGAACCAACCTCAAAGAAGCAAACCAGCGCTATAAGGAGCAAGCAGACCAATCTCGCACTGCGGCTCCAACCTTTGCAGTAGGAGATCAAGTGTGGCTCAATGCTCACAATATTTGCAGTACATGCCCAACCCGCAAAATCTCGGAAAGAAAGCTTGGCCCCTTTAAATTAGAATCAGTCATCTCCCCTAATGCTTTTAAACTTACTTTACCTGCGAAATGGAAAGGTATCCACCCGGTTTTTCATGTGTCTCTCCTAGAGCCAGCTCAAGTCCTATACCTGGGCAAGACTCATCCTCCTCCCAAACCGGTCACTGTTCTCAATCATCAAGAGTGGGAAGTAAGCCGTATTCTGGATTCCAGGTTACGCAAAGGAAAAATTCAATACCTTGTTGAGTGGTCTGGCTTCCAGTCCGACAAAGATTGCACCTCGTGGGAACCAGCCCATCACCTTTGCAACTCTCCCAATCTGATTCAAGATTTCCATGCAAGCTACCCTTGCAAACCTTGACAATCATTATTCCATCCCATCCAATCCCATTTCATTCCACATTCCATCCCATCCAATCCCATTTCATTCCACATTCCATCCCATCCAATCCCATTCCATTCCACATTCCATCTCATCCAACCCCATTCCATTCCACATCATCATTCCATCAATCAACACCTTCATCTCATTTTGTTATTCCTTCTTCTCATTCCTACCAAATAAAATTCCATTCCTTAAAAAAAAAAAAAAAAAAAAAAAAAAAAAAAAAAAAAAAAAAAAAAAAAAAAAAAAAAAAAAAAAAAAAAAAAAAAAAAAAAAAAAAAAAAAAAAAAAAAAAAAAAAAAAAAAAAAAACAAAAAGAAAAATTTATTTATAATTAAAAAAAGATCCATTTATAATAATAAGTTACAAAGCTTCCTTCACTTCTTTCTCTGCATCCTCCCAATTAGCAGTCAAATCCGCAACCATGGATCAAAAGGTATCCATATATTCATCATTTATCAGTGTGGACATCCTTTGAAGAACCAGCACCTCCGTTAAGATGTGCCTCTCAAATATCTCCTTGCACTTTGCAATTTGAGCTTGCTTTGGCCAAGCATTCCATCCACCTTCCTCCAAGATTTCTTTGTATGCTCTTTTCCTTTGTCCTCCCAACAAACCTTCCCCAATATTTCCCGTCAGTTGCCTTGCATTAGTTTTGATTGGCCCTACGACTTGCAACCAATTCGCTTTGCCTTGGCCCTCCATTCCTTCCGTTCCATCTACTCCATCCCTTCCATCTCCTCCATTCCCTTCTCCCAAATCTCCCGTTACAGCCTCTTCTTCTCACTCTGTTACCTCTCTTCCTCCACTTCCGTCTCCATCTTCTCCATTTCCCAATTCTCTATCCGCTTTGTTCCTTCCTTCCTCCCTTGCTTCCTTGGCTATGACCCCAACCGGTTCCGCACCGGGCACTTCATCTTGCACCTTGGCATTCATCTGGGCCCCCAGAAATTCAGTCGGGGGACCCCAATAAGGTGGTGGTGGCGGTGGTGTGTTTGTGGTATATCTCCGGAAACGGGGCAACACTAGCAAGACGAGTAAAATTTAGTTACTACCTTTATTATCACTAGTCAGTCTCAATTAGTACTCACCAGCAACTCAAGTACCCAAGTATTTGATCTCTGGAAACAGTGGTATCTCGTAATTAACCCTTGGCGCGGACCTACGACTCTGCATCCCCCTTGATGACTCCGCAGGACCATTGACAGTCAACTTGATATTTATAGGGAAATTACAGGCAACCTTGCGAAGACAACATTGCTTGCACTTGCCTCAAAGACCTCTGATGGCAGTACTGGGGATAAACCCCTCATTTGAATACAATTTTTGCAACAACGGGACAACAATGACAACATTTTATGTAACTTATAAGTCTAACAAGTAATGAATTAAATAACAGTAAAGGGTATACAGTTATTATTAACGACTTGAAATCAATGGGAAAATTTATCTGAAAGCTTGCAGGAGCTCGCGTCTTTATACCTGGGCAACTGTCACGCCTTGCACTTAGGAATTATTGTCTTCATCACTTCAACATGTCCTCTCCTCAGTACCATCTACCTCAGTCTATAAGCGTGACACAAATAAAGCACAACATCAATGGTGCAATCCGCTACTTCCTCTGGCTCGCATTGACCTTCCAATCTTGGAGACCAACTCAGTATATACTTGCAAACTTTGCAGTTAACTCCATACCGGTTGGCCATCCATTACAAGATCCAATCTCCTTCCCTGGCCCATCAACAGCCTCGGACTTCCATCTTTGGTCACGCACTGTTTGTTAGTTCACATCTACGTCTAACTAAGCCATCATTACTGTACAGTTTGAAATTGGACTAGTCCTTACCCTGCATACACTATTACTTCTCACTCATATTACCTTCAACGTCATTTGCTCCTTTCCCAATTCATCATACATTTTTACGCTCAGATTCTATTGTCTTGCACTTACGCCATGGCCTTGGATATGATTGTACTATTTCTTTATTTCCTATCCCGTTCCTGTCACTCATTGCCTCACTGCCTTCAACTGTAGTTAGCTCCCCACCAGGTTGTATCTAGTCACTTTGGATTACCTTATAAGGGCTACCCCCTTGCCTGATGATTGTCTCCTCAGTTAGTTAATTTCATACGTTCTTGCATTTTGCTACAACCTAGTTATCACATTGGACTCAGGTTGAGTTTCCCTCCTTGGAACACCCTCCATTCCTGTTGCTGTTTGTCAAGTGGCATAACTAAATTCGCACTTCGCAACTGAGCCTTGCTATTTGCACTTGCCCTTGCACTCAGAATTCCTCCGCGCTCACGATCTCCTAAGAATTTCCCTATAGTATGTGGGGTGGTTGTGTGACACAAATATGTCCTGCAAATACTGCAGCTGGAATGGCCTTCTGTGCTGAATCCTTCCGGGCAGGCATGGCTGTGTCCCATGCCAAGCCAGACACTGACGCTGCTCCCTATTGGAGGGCATGCCACGCGACTGTCCCCAAGGTTGCCCGTGCAAGAGGACCCGTTGCAACTTCTTTGTGATCTTGAGCAACGAGGAGATCTTGAAAAATGAGTGAACCCTGCCCAGCTTGCCTTGTAATTGTCTGCAACGCGCCGCGCAAAATCCTCCATCCGTGCAAGAGCCACAACTCAGGCTGGCCATTTTGCCGGGCTGGACCTCCAAGGCGCTAGGATTTCCCAAACTTTGCGGACTTCTGGAACGCCGTCCACAATTGGGCCAAGAAGTTACAAATTAACATGCCAACAATGGACCCAAGTATCCCCAACCGTCCAGCCTCTCCTTTTCCACCCCCACCAAGGCCAGCTCCTCCTCCACCGCCAACGTGTCCCCCTACTCCTCCATCTTCATCTCCTCCGCTGCCATCACCATCTCTGGTTCCAAGGTCATCACTTGAGCCTGCGCGCGCCCCGTCTCCCATGGTGATTGAGTTGTCACCGGAACCCATGGCCGCTGCAAAACCTCCAGAAGCAACTCCTGAGATCCTGGAAATCCCCCTAGTTCTGGCACTTCCCTTGGCAAGGTTCAACGCAATGGTGAACAATGTGGACAAACTCCTGTGGTTGTTTCTATTGGTCCCCTACGCACACACCGCCAATTCCCAATGCAATTTCTTGGCATCTTTCCAATCCCTAGCCGCGGCGGCTTGTGCGGACATGGAGGATGTAATGAGGACTTGGCTTGCTTAGGCGGATTCCCCCCTTTCTCTTTTCCTTCTTTCATTCCATCTTGTATTCTTCTGGGAGCCTTTGCAAATATAAGGACTTTTTCCTTGCCCTCCTGAGAAGCCTTTGGGCTTTGTGAGATCCCTGAGAGAAGTAAGAGCCACGCCCAAGATCTGCTCTTTGAGAAGGATCCGGTGAGAGTAAGAACGTCTGCGCAAGATCCGCAAGAGTGAGAAATCCATGAGAGTGAGAAGTATCCGCTCGAGGTACCTGGACCTCCCCAGACAAACTGCCACACAGTTCCCGGTACCCATCTACAGAACAGAGAGAGTACCAAGAAAATCAGCCACGCGCGCCCATCCATGATAGATAGAAAGGAAAATAATCTGCCCAAACCCATTTTCACCTTCTGTCCATAAGATAGCCAAGAAAACTTAAAACTATTTTTTTTTAAAGCACTGACCCGTTGCCAAGCCTGCCCCTTCACTCTTTGACCCACATCTGTTCTGTGCAACACGCTTTCCTAGTTCCCTGAATCATCTGTTGGTAATTTTCCATGCATTTTCTTCTGGAATGTGGGGATTGTCCTTGCGTTGGCAGACCCAGCTTTGAACCATGCCCATACCTAAAAGAAACCATCCAGAGCCAGAAATCCAAAAAGCCAATCCAGAGAGAATAAAATAAGAAAACAAAAATTCTGGGGTGCCTAGTTATTCTGGCTGTGAACCAGCTAGAACACCCCCTCACCAAATCCCATTATATCCCCTATTCATCCATTGTTCCCCCCCAACTTGGCTGCTGTCCCCAGTGGTCTGCAGTTGTTTACTCCGCCGGACGCAAAGCGCACACGCGGGCTTGTCCTTGGAAGAAGGATCCACATTTTCATCCCCTTTTCTATCCAAACCAGCCATCTTGTTGAATGATGTTGAGCCCCAAGCAAAGAATTGTTTGATGTGTCAAGCCCTGGCCTTTGGCTTGAGCAGAGTTCCGTCCAATTCCTCCAGCTGGTAGCTACCTCTGGTGAACATGGAAGTCACGCAGAAAGGCCTGTTCCATCAATTAGCAAACAGCTTCCCCCACTGAGTTTCCAGGCTCCAGTTGTAAAGCAGAACCAAGTCCCCCTTCCTAACAGATCCCAGAGTTTCTGTGCGCAGTGCTTGTCCCAGTAGCGGATGGACCTTGTGCGGGTTACCTTCAGTCTTCCAGCTGCTTTCTCCAGCATCTTGTCCCGTTGCAGGAGTTGCTTGGCGCGGTCCTTGACTAGCTTGGTGCCCGTATTAACCTTCCACCAGTCAATTCCCAGAAAATTTTCCAGCTCAATGTCAACCAGCAGCACAGGTTGCTGTCCTAATAGCAGCTTTTATGGCAAATAACCCATTGATCTCTTTGCCAAAAGATCAACCGGAAGGGTTTCCTGCCACCGCTTGCCATCCTTGCCGCACATCTTCACCATTGCGTCCTTGATTGGCTGGTGACCTTGCTCAATCATCCCTGCGCCTTCTGGATAGTACTCTGTCACTTTCCAAAACTTTGCTCTGAAAATTTGCACCAACTCTGCCAACCGTCCCCAGAACTCTGCACCCCCATTGGCCATTACCAGCCAAAGTGATCTGTAACACCCAAACCAATCTTCCTCCAGAAACTGACCAACTTTTTCTGCCAAAAGCTTCACCAGCCGCTGCGCTTCCACCCATCCCGACAGATTGTCCCGCACAACAAGGAGGTACGTAAACTTACCTGCCTTGATGTGCACAACATCCAGAGAAACCCACCAAAACAAGGCGTCATCTCTGGCGGGGATACCTACTTTTCAAGGTAACGTTGCGCTCCGCTTCTGACACACTTTGCACAACCACATCCATTCCCGCACCGCACGTACTACCCCCAGCTACCAGAACCTTTCCCGCACCCGCTGTGGTGAACCATTTGGGACACCTTGGGAAAAGAATTCAAGAAAAAAAAAAAAAACTGTCCTAGTCGCGTCGCTCCTCCTCATCCTCATCCCCGCGCGTCGCTCATCCTCATCCTTGTTTGTCGCTCATTCTCATCCTCATCCTCATCCTCATTGTTGCGCGTTGCTCATCCTCATCCTCATCCTCATCCTCATCCTCATTGTTGCGCGTTGCTCATCCTCATCCTCATCCTTGCGTGTTGCTCATCCTCATTGTTTCACGTTGCTCATCCTCATCCTCATCCTCGCGCGTTGCTCATCCTCATCCTTGCACGTTGCTCATCCTCATTGTTGCACGTTGCTCATCCTCAACCTCATCATCTCCATCATCATCACACCCCATCATCCTCCCTCATCAACCCCAGATCATCTTGTTGACTGGTAGAAATACAGACAACCACCAATCATCACCCCAGGGCTCATCCTAGTACTAGTCCCAGTTCTCACAATGGTCATCACTCCAAAAGTTCCAATGCCTTCATTGACCATTGACCTCAACTCAATCCTATTGTCCTCATCCATCATCCAATCCCTCACCCTTCCTGGGACTCTCCCACCCCCTTCCATCTCCAGGTGGGGGTGGAGAGTGTTGACTACCGCCCGTGGACACCCGTGGGCGGTCTAATCTGTTTTCCTTTCCCACCCCTTCCGCCTTTGGGCAAGGGGTGGGTGATTCCAGTATTGTCGCGTGCGCCCCTCCACGGACGGACGCAAAAGATGGTGAAGGGATGAGAAGGATCCCACCCCGGTCATGCAGGCTGGATTTCCACCGGCCTGCGTGATCAAATTTTTTCTGATCACCTAAAAATCTGAAAAAAAAAATTATTTCTTTCTTTTTCCGCTCCATTTGTAGTATCCCTTGTAAATAGTCTAACAGGGCCTCCTGCCGATATAAGGAGGGGCTCTCCCCTGCCTTTTGGGGGAAAATCAGCACATTGGACATCACATCAGATCAGCACATGGTATCCTAACACACACCACATCCTAAGATCATCAGTATCCTCTTGAAATACATCATCCGTGGGGTCTTCATTCCCCTTTATCTGAGAAAAAAAAATTGGGTATATCTATGATTGCCCCTTGATCCTTGAGCCTCCATACTAAAACCCCTTGATCCTTGATCCTTATCACCAACCAATAGCTTTGCTGGTTGAAGAAGAATTTGACTAATTGAATCCTTGAGTGTGTTACACCACTCCTGATCCTTTTACCCAACCATACTGGTCCTGATCATCCTTTGATTATCTTTCTGGACCCAGTCACGTTTGACTGAAGAGGTTTCATTAAGCTTAAAAAAACCTGGAGTGTTAAAACTCCCTTCATCTCTTTTGAAGTTGAATTCTGCCACGCTACTCTTGAGTCCCTTGAGAAGTGTTGGGTTATTCTTGTTTGAATCAGTTATTGTTTTGCTTCTAGAGCTTCTTCAAGCAATTAGCTTTGTCTTGTGCAGCCACCCACAGTTATCTGGTACCCTTCAAGCGCTTGATTGCGGAGAGTTGGGCAGGTTCATTGAGAACCTGGAGGTTGTTTGGGATTGAGTTGATCTTTCCTAAGCTCCTGCTGACGACCAGAGCTATTAGCTTGTGGGTGTTGTCACTCACAATTGCCTTGTCTTGTTGAACTCTGGACAATTCTTGAATCCTTCTATTCAAGCTTTCCCCAACATCATCTTGCCTCAGATAGTGTTGTCTCCCAGATATCGACTACTAGAATCTTTATCCTCTTAAATTTGGGTCCCCGTTTACCAGGTTCTGGACTTTGATCTTGGTTACATTTAAATATTTTTGTAACACTCAGGAGGGCAGCCTAAACAGCACCTTTCCCCTCCACAGAACTTCCATGGCCTAGTACCGTCTGGAGTCTTAAATTTGGTCCCCCAGGCTGGGATCAAACCAGAAACCTTGGGATTTACAGTCCCAAATTTGTGGAATCAACTTTGAAATCCAATCTTTTTCTGTTTTTCTCTTTTTTTCTGTTTTTCTGTTATCATCTAGATCTGATTGGTGGAGGCAACTTGTTCCAGAAGTAAGTCCTCCCAATTATGCACTATCAAGGGGTTTGATTGTAATTGTTTTTTTTGTAAACCCTACCCTTGCAACACTTGTGAGCCACTTTGGAAATCTGTTCTTTGGATCCCTTAGGAAATCTTTTGTTGAAATGGAATCTATTGGTACCCCTTCTACCTCTGTTTGGGCCAAGATGATCAAGATCAAACCTCAGAAAAAGAACTTATGCTTTAATGGTACAAATGTTGAACGGTTCCTGGATTCCTAGGAGATGGCTGCTGAAGTGGACGGTGCTAGCAAATATGACATGGCTTATCAACTGCAATTCTTCATCTCCTCTGATGAAGTCATGGAAGTGATTGAATAATTTGATGGATTTGAATACCATGACTGAGTACTTCTTAAGGAGGCAATGATTGCCTACTGGGGCAAAATTGATATAGCTAGGTTCACTCTCCAAGATCTGGATGCCCTATTCTCCCAATGGACCTCCAATGGTGGTATCTCCTCAGCCTCTGATTATCAAGCTTTCAGAAAATCTTGGGACCCTATCCAATCCTATCTTATCCAAAACAATCACATTGATATGGTGGACAAAATTTGAGTGCAATTTTTTCAGTCTTTCTCTCCAGGAGTGCAGGAAAGAATTAAGGATGAATTGGTGAAATCTGGATCCATGATCACTACAAGAGATAATTGGTTCAAGCTCCCTGCTTTCATGGTTCTTAGGAATACTGTGGATAAAGTGATGAAAGGTCAAACAGCTCTCACCTTTGAAAAACCTAGAATCACTGAACCAATCCTTTCCCCCTCTTTTCAAGCATCTAACAAAATCATGAATAAGATGGAAGCCAATTGCAGACCTAAACCAAATCCTCAGACCCACCGGGAAACACCTACTATTGATGAGATCACCAAACTCCTGCAAGCTTTTGAGAATAAAATGGATCAGAAACGCCCCTCTCTGGCAGTCCCTAAACCCTCCAACTCTGTTCCTAGGTCAACCATAGTTTGCTATTATTGCCACAGAGAAGGTCATGTAACTGGTTGCTGTCCTGAACTCCAGAAGGACAAGGAGGAAATGTTGGTGGAACAGAAAAGGAGTAACTTCTTTCTGCCTAATGGTGCACTTATCCCTTTTGATTCATCTTGTCCAATTCATCATGTGGTGGCCTCTTTCCAGCCTTCTGCTCCCAAGAAGGCATCCTTGGCCTATCTTGATTTTCAATCTGCTTGTAGAAATCTTCAACCTTGGTATTCTCCTGTTGTCTCTTCTCCCATCTTTTGTGGAACTTATCAGTCTGATCCAGCTAGGAAACAACATGAAGAACCCAGACCTCATAAAGCTCCTCCTGTTCCATCTTCAATTCTTTGAAAACCGGTAAAACGTCAATCTTCACTGGAGCCTCCTTCTTCTGAGGTAGAAGACATGGAAGTAGAAAAGGAACCCGTCATGGATAGGTTCCCAGATTACTCTGATCCTGCTCCTCTGCCATCCAAATCACCTTCACCAACTGATCCAGTTATAGTTCCACTCTCACCTGAACTTCCTCTTCCAACTCAACCCAAGGTTCAATTTGAAAGGGGAATTTCCAAAGACCACCCCAACGCTGTGGAAGGGGTATTAAAGAAAATCTCTGATCTTAAAATCCCTGATCTATCTGTGGCTGAACTCCTTTCCATCTCACCATCTGTGGTTGAAGGCATGAAGAAATGGGTTTCTTGGCGACATGTGGAGATTGGTCCTGACAAATTGAAAGTTTCCTCTGGAACCTTGATGGAAGACTCTGATGGAACAGATCCTCCTTCTGATTCAAATCTTTATTCTTGTCCTCTTGTATTTTTACCATGCTCTCTAGGTGACTCATCCAAAATGTTTTCTCTAATTGTCAATTCTGGGTCCCAACTAAACTTAATTTTTGATGCAATGGCCTGAAAGCTCAATCTCAGTCCAAGGGTCAGCTTCAACTCTGCTGTTTATGGAATTGGGAATCAATCTTGTGATTTGGTGGGTATTGCTGAGGATGTGCCAGTTTGAATTGGTCAAAATATTGTTGGAACCTGTCACTTTTGGATCACTCATTTGGAAGGTCCTATGATTTTGGGTTGTCCTTTCTTAATAGACTTTGGAGCCACCCTGATGTTTTCCTATCAGGTTGGGGAGATAATTCTTCTTCCTGATGCTGATTGTAGTAAGATTGAATTTCCTCTCTGTTCTTTGGATTCTGGTCGTTGGGAAAGAGATTTCCCTGGTTTTTCACCTAAATTGGTTCTGAAGGGGAAGCAGAAAGATTCTTCTAACTCCTCTCATTTTTTAGCAGAATAGTTGGTAATACTGACATTTGTAGTTCTTCTAAGCCTCAGACTTCAACTATAGGGCCGACTTTTATCTCTGAGGAATATTTTTCATCCTTTTCATCTCTTTCTTCTTTTTCTTCTGATCTTGAAAATGTCCAAAATCAAAAACATGTTCAAACACAAAATTCCAAAAATATTTCTTTTCTCTTTGGTTATGTTGTTTCTTCTTTTCCTTGTACTCTTATCACTGATCAATCTTCCTCTAGCTCTGGTTCAATTCTCCACAATGATTATAAACTAGATCCTGATCTTGATTCTTTTCTTAATGGTTTTGGTATGGAGGAGTATGGGCTCCAGTGGAGGCACTTGGGGGTAAAAGTAAGTCCTACCAATTGTGCACCATCAGGGCATTCTTCTACCATAGTTTTCAAACCTCTACCTCGTGCCACAAATGTGAGCAAAGCGTTATATTTTGGATCCTCTTTTATGGAAAAGGCACCTTTTGAAAATTTTATGGAACATTGAACTTGGAGGATGTTGGAATCTGGTCTCAGTTTTCATACTCAGGTCTTGCTGTTGAATGCTTGGAGGAAACAAGAACTTCTCTCTTTTGCCACTAAGTATAAGCCAGTTGCAAAAAAGGCCCAGCCTTTCAACCAACCCATGCCTCTCAATCTCAATCCTCCTCTCATGCGTCCTCCTCTATCTCGTGATCCTTATTGTGGTCTATCTCACTCTCTTACTGGCCCCTTTGTACCTTGTGGTTGTGTCACTGAAGAACAATTGAAGGTGGTCAACTTCTGTCCAGATGGATGGATTTTACCTGATGAGTTAAATTTGATTAAAAATATATTATCTCTAAGGGAAAAATCTATTGCATTCTGTGAAGAAGAGAGAGGTCTCCTTTATATCATCCCTGTAGTTGAACATGATCCTTGGCAAAAGAAAAAGATCCCTATTCCTGCTGCAAAAGTCAACAAATTCATCAAGTTGGTCCGCGAACAAGTCCGTACCGGTCTATATGAACAGTCAACCTCCAGTTACTCTAGCCCTGTTTTCTGTGTTATAAAGAGTAATTGTAAACTTAGAGTAGTTCATTATCTCCAACCTCTCAATAAAGTTACTATTAAGGACTCTGGTGTTCCTCCTTCCACTGAAGAATTTGTTGAATCATTCTCTGGTAGAGCCTGTTATGGTCTAGGAGACATCATGGGGGGTTATTACAAACAATCTTTGCATCCTATTTCTTGCCCTCTCACTACTTTTGATACTCCTCTTGGTTGAGTTCAACTGACTCAATTGCCTCAAGGTGCAACCAACTCAGTTGCAGTCTATCAGGCTCAGATGATGTGGATCCTCCAAGAAAAAATCCCGGATCATGCTGGTATCTTTATTGATGATGGTGGAATTAAAGGTCCAGTTTCTGACTATGATAATGAGCTCTTACCTTGGCACTCAGGAATTTGACAATTTATCTGGGAGTATGCTAATATCTTGGAAAAGATTTTTTTTTGAATCAAGGAATCTGACCTTACTGTCTCTGGATCAAAACTTGCTGCCTGTGTCCCTGCCTTGGAAATTGTTGGTCATATAGTCTACAAGGAAGGAAGAAGGATGGCACCTTCTAAAGTCAACAAAATCGTCTCCTGGCCCACTCCAATAAATCCAACTGAAGTTAGAGGTTTCCTAGGTGTTGTAACTTATGTCAGGATCTTCATTCCCTCTCTATCCAAAATCTGTTCACCCTTGCGTCGTCTAACCAGAAAGGAAGCTGAATGGATTTGGACCCAAGATTGCAAATGATCATTTCAGTTGCTCAAAACTATTTTTGGCAATGAAATAGTTTTGCAACAGATCTCTTATGGGCATGGAGCGGGCAAAATAAAATTTGCTGTCAACTCTAGTTATCAATCTGTTGGGGCTGTCCTTACTCAGGAAGATGAAAATGGTTTGGACCGCCCTGTTCTTTATGAATCTTTGCTATTTTTGGATGTGGAATATAGATACTCTCAGCCCAAACTGGAACTCTGTGGTGTGGCCAGAATGCTGAAGAAACTTCAAACAGTACTCTGGGAAAAACATTTCAAATTGCAAGTTGACGCTTGATCCATTGTGGAAATGATCAATGCTCCCAGTCTTCCAAATGCTCCAATGACTCGCTGGGTAGCTTTTATCCAGCTTTTCTCTTTTGATATTTTTCAAAGGCCTGGGAAATCTTTTACTATGCCTGATGGTTTATCTAGAAGACCTATTGGAGACGATGAATTGGATGTTGGAATTGATTTTGATGAGGAAGAACCTTTGGTCCGCCCTGTTTTTGCTTTCTCCTCCCAAGATTACTCTGGTTTCCAACAAGGTTTCTGGCTTAAGTTAGAGCAGTATCTTTCACCCTCCAAAGACCCCCTGATCTCTCTGCCAAAGAATTTTGATCCCTTAAAAGAAAGTCCTCTAGTTTCTTTGTCCAAGGTTCTAGGCTTATGAAAAGAGGAACTCCTTGTGCGCTTGTTGTGGTTACTATCCCAGCTAAGCAAGATTTGATCCTTGAAAGTCTCCATGAGGGCCTTGGTCATCGTGGGGAAACCAAAACTTATCAATGATTATCCAAACAATTCTGGTGGCCATCTCTGAAGAAATCTGTCTCTCAATGGTGCAAGATTTGTGAAGTTTTTCAAAAACGTGATCTTAGGCGTCCAGCTGAAATTTGCTATCCTACTGCGGAGTCCACTGTCTTTGGAAGGGTTGCTATGGATGTGGTTCATATCAAGGCAGGTGGTGCTAAGTACCTCATTGTGGCTAGAGATGATTTTTCTGGATGGGTTGAAGCCAAATTTCTTAAGAACCTTAGTTCTGAATCTGTGGCAGCTTTCCTTCATGAGAATTGGATGATGCGTTAGGGTGTGGCTCGATCTTATTCTACTGATGGTGGCTTGGAATTTGGTGGAAAACTGGCTGAAATGATCCAATTGCTACCTTGGAAACATAGAGTTACTACTCCCTATTATCCTGAAGGACAAGGCATGGTGGAAAGAGGCCATGCTCCCTTGAAGGCTGCTCTGGTTAAACTCGCTGGTGAAAGTGGCAAGAATTTTCAAACGTTTCTCCCCTTGGTCCTCTTCTCTGATTGAATTTCCACCAAGCAAACCACTGGCTACTCTCCTTATGAAATCATCTTTGGTCAAAGGGCCTTTCTTCCTCTTGATCTTGAAATGGAGTCTTTCTTGGGCATCTATTGGGAACAAGTTTCTTCAACTACTGACCTATTAGTTGCCAGATCAAAGCAACTGGAGCAGAGTGAAGATATTTGTAACAAAGCTTATCAGAAGATGATGGAATCAAGAGCAAAATCAGTTCAGTTTTGGGAAGATAAACATCTAAATCAAATCAGGGATCCTTTCAACCCTGGTGATCTGGTATGGGCTTATAATTGATCTTTAGAGACTCAGTGCGGAAAACTTTTTTTGAATCGTTGGAATGGTCCTTATAGAGTGGTTTGTCAAGTTAGAGGTGGATCTTATGTTTTGGAAGAACTGGATGGTACTCAGTTGGCTAGAAGGTTCTCTGCTGATCAAGTTAAGAGATTTTATTGTTGTGGGGTCAATTTGGGTTCAAAGTAAGTCTTCCCAATTGTGCACCACCAGGGTCTTCTGCTGCCTTTTGTTGTAAAAACTCTACTTTATGCCACATACGTGAGCGCCTGGGACGCCTTTTCTTTTCTCTTCTCCACATTTAGGCTCTTTTGGATGGATCAGGATGGGTTTCAACATTTTTTTTACTTAGAGGATCAAGAAACGGCCAATTATTTTCTTTTTTTCTTTTTCATGTTGTCAAAATTATGATTCAGACTAGGGATAGTCTGTAAGTTGGGGAGAGATGTGGTGAACCATTTGGGACACCTTGGGAAAAGAATTCAAAAAAAAAAAAAAAAACTGTCCCAGTCGCGTTTCTCCTCCTCATCCTCATCCCCGCGCGTTGCTTATCCTCATCCTTGCACGTTGCTCATCCTCATCCTCATCCTTGCTTGTTGCTCATCCTCATCCTCATCCTTGTGCGTTGCTCATCCTCATCCTCATCCTCATCCTGGCACGTCGCTCATCCTCATCCTCATCCTTGCGCGTCGCTCATCCTCATTGTTGCGCATCACTCATCCTCATCCTCATCTTCCCGCATTGCTCATCCTCATTGTTGCGCGTCGCTCATCCTCATCCTCATTGTTGCGCATTGCTCATCCTCATCCTCATCCTTGCGCGTTGCTCATCCTCATTGTTGCGCATCACTCATACTTATCCTCATCTTCCCGCGTTGCTCATCCTCATCGTTGCACATTGCTCATCCTCATCCTCATTGTTGCGCATTGCTCATCCTCATCCTCATCCTTGCGCATTGCTCATCCTCATTGTTGCACGTTGCTCATGCTCATCCTCATCCTTGCGCGTTGCTCATCCTCATTGTTGCCTGTTGCTCATCCTCAACCTCATCATCACACCCCATCATCCTCCCTCATTGACCCAAGATCATCTTGTCAACTGGTAGAACTACAGACAACCACCAATCATCACCTCAGGGATCATCCTAGTACTAGTCCCAGTTCTCACAATAGTCATCACTCCAACAGTTCCAATGCCTTCATCAACCATTGACCTCAACTCAATCCTATTGTCCTCATCCATCATCCAATCCTTCAACCTTCCTGGGACTCTCCCACCCCCTTCCATCTCCGGTGTGGTGTCAATTTATAGACACGGATTGGGAACTGCGTTGCGGCTGCGCGCTCAGCATTGGGGGAAAGCGGGCTCAGCATTAGGGTATGCGGCGTGCTCAGCAGCGGCAGTTGCTGGATCAGCAGCAGCCGCTGTTTGGCTCCGCACCTGGTGGACAGGTCGGGCTAAGCATTGGATGCGGTGTGGGTGGCGATCCGCCCCGGAGATTGGATTCGGAAGGTAGTGCGCTTGACTAGGTTTGCGGGCGCGCTGGTTTGGATACGTAGGGGCGGAGCAATCCGCGGGCTATGAAGGATTGGATGAAGCGCGCGGGTCATGCCAGATATTACCAAACACCCACGGCGGGCGGGGACGAACGGATGCGGACAGGCGCGGGGGCTCCGAGTAGGGCCCGGTACGAGGACCGCGTCATGAGAAGGACAAACCGGATGAACGGAGCGGCGTATGGACGGCAGGGGGAGTTTGGTACGGAGGAGGTGGGGAGAGGAGGCTAGGGTTTCTGTTTTGTTGTCATACTGTTATTTGCGCGTGTACTTAGCTTAGGGTTGAGAGGGAGGACTTATCCTCACTCTCAACTCCGGGTAAGAGAGGAGGCATTGGATCATCATCAGAGCATCAAAGAGGAAGAGGAGGAAGAATATCATCATCAGATTGAATCACTCATCTCACCAGGAGATTAAAGGAACTCATACCGGATACACATCCAGGTGGAAAGTTCTGAGGATTGAGGATTGGCGATTTCTCTCTCTCTACTTTTCTTTATCTTTTTATCTCTTATTTCTATTTCTCATTCAAGCCCGACTTTGGGCATCCTCATCTCCTTTCAAACGCAGGGAACCGTTAACTTCCGAACCTTGGGACAATTATAGGGGGATAACCTTTATTCTTTCCACATCTGGGGGTCTGGCCAGGAACCAACTTTCCGTTTCTTGTCTTTCAAAGGTAACCAGGCACGATGTCCTATTCATACCTCCCTACAGTCGCTCCTTCTTCTTCTTCTCCTTCTCCTTCCCTCTCCGGGTCCGCTACTCCAACCCCACTCTTGTCTTCCATCCCTCCTCCTCCCCCTCCCTCTGCTCGACCTAGGACAAGCTACGCCATTCCTCCACAAGTCTCCAGTGACCATGAATCCACCCATCCGGTTTGCATCAGGCCGCGCGACTACCCTCACATCCAATTCAACACCGCGGATGTGGAGCGATTCATCTCAAGATACAAAGGTATTGCAGATGCAGAAGGTGCAACGGACGCGGATAAGGCTTGGCTTGTCGTCCTGTTCATTATGGACGAAGAGAAGCTCTGGGATGTGGAGGAAATGGAAGGCTACAAGAATCAAGATTGGCCAAAACTGAAGGCGGAGATCCTAACGCGGTGGGGTAGGCGCGAACCTTGGTTACGGGAAAGCAATTTTGACCGCGTGGCCTTGGAGGCGAGTGCGCATGGAGGGGTAAGAACGCGGGTGGAGCTGGCGGAGTACACCTTGACTTTTGATTGGATCTATCAGTACTTGTCAAAGAACGAGGTGGTGGCGGGACAGACAGGGGCCATGAAACGCGCGTTTCTGGGCGGTTTAGGCGCTCACCTTTGGGCAAGGGTGCAGCGGCATCTTTACGATCACAACTTGGTAAAGCGGTCATTGGACGGGAGCATCGCGCTCCTTCCGGAGTTGGCTGTCATTTGCCGGGCTGTGGAGAGTGAGCTCAATTTAGAGGAGCTTATCGAGGACGCCGCTGAGTCCTTCCCAGCGGGAACAAAGAAATCCGCCCCCAGGTTCCGGCTCCGGCGCAATTTCCGGCCCCAGTTCCACCTACTTCCATGCGTGTTCCGGTTCCTCAACCTGCGCCAGTCCCTCCAGTAAGCGAATTGACGGAACTGATGAAGGACCTGAAGATCTGCATGAGCCGTATGGGCCAGCAGCAGCCGCAAGAGCCTCCACCTCACATGGTGGAAGGGTTTTGGCCGCCCGGTACCTTCATGCCGAGGGGGTGCTTGTACTGCGGGGCAATCGGCGTGCGAGGAGCTTACAAAGGATCTCAGCGCGGGATTGGTTTGAACAGCGGGGATGGGGTACATGTTTCCAACGGGCAAACAGATTCCAATGGAACCAAGCCAGCCGACCGCAATGCAGCAAGTGCGCACACGGGGTCAGGAGGCGGGAACAATGGCGCAAGCGTCACTGGGCATTGTCACCGGTCCCAGATTGTGGCAACCACCTTGGGTGGAAGCTGAGGTAAGGGTAGTGGCAATGGAAGAAAAGGTGGCAGTCTCCAATAAAATGGAGGTGGATGCAAAGGAGCAACCCCTGTTGGCCGCGGGCGCGCCTGGAACCAAGGTGCTGGTAGCAAACCCTGTAGGGAAGAAGAAAGCGGCAGACATCGTGCAAAGGGTGATGGGTAATGAGACCCCGGTTCCGTTGACCTTGCGGGAACTGGCGGCCGTGTCTCCGGAGGTGGTAGACGAGATGGTTCAGGCGCTGCGGAATTGCAGTCAGGGCCGGGTACCTCAGACGGTGCAGTGGGTTCATGTGGCGCGGAAGGAGGAGGGGCGCGAGGAGTGTGAGTTGAAATTGGTTTTGACTCCACTTGCTTACGTTCCGATGGTCATAGCAGGAAGGAAGGTGTGGGCTATGGTGGACAGCGGTTCAATGGTGAACCTGCTGCCATCGCGGATGGTGGATGATTTGGGGTTGGTTTGGCGGAAATGCGCGATGGGTCTCCACGCGCTTAACGGAGGGGAGTGTTGTGTGGATGGGGTAGTCAAGGAGGAGGAGGTCAAGGTTGCAAGGGTCTGTAGGCCCCTTTCTTTTCTTTTGGTTGATTGTGTGGACGTGATTTTGGGAAGGCCATTCATGTTCGGGTTTTGAGCACGCATGGTTTTTGATCCAGAGGCGGGAACGGAGGCGTTGAAAGTAGAGGATTTGTCCGGAGGAAGGTTCAAGACGACTATCTGCAATCACGGGCAAGGGAAGCGGAGGAGAGTGTTGGAGTATGAGGAGGAACCGGACGCGGAGTTGGTCTGCAACGGGCAACCTTTGGAGAATTTTTTCTAGTCGACCAAGGAGACCGCGCGGAACAAGCTCCGGTTTTGCACGGGCGGTCGACTAATGAGGAGCAGGGAGGGGGAGGAAGGAAAGTGCAGGACGCGCACGTTGCAGAAGTAAGTCCCTTTTCTCAGTATGGATTGCCCGAGGGTACTACGCTTCGAAAACCCTCTCATCGTGCCACACTCGTGAGCAAAGGCAAAAGCCGTGGTTCTGTTCTGCGTAGGACTTACAGCAAAGTATGTGTGCGGATGATGCGGTTCAACGCGGGCAAGTACAAGCCGGTGTCACGGAAGGTCCAACCAAGGAATGAGCCAATGCCCCAGGAACTAAACGGACCACTTTGACTGATTGCTTGGTTGCAGGACCCTTGGGTCACGCCAATTAAGGCTTCGGGGTGGGTTACTAGTTTGGCGCAGATTGCAGCTTTCAATTTCGGCCAAACGGGATGGTTGAGTACGGAGGAGCGTGAGTTGCTGATTTTGGTTCTGGTTCTTGGGGAAAGAGCGCTCGCGTTCAGACCGGAAGAGCGGGGGCTCCTGAAAAACAATATTGGCGACCCCTATGTCATTCTCACTGTCGATCACAAGCCGTGGCAGATCAAGCCAATTCCAATACCGCGGGCGGTCCAGGAGCAGTTTCTGGAGTTGGTGCGGGAGCGGGTGAAGACTGGCATTTACGAACAGTCAACGTCTAGTTACTCCAGCCCGATCTTTGCGGTGGTTAAACAGGACGGGAAGTCGTTGAGGATTGTTCATGATTTACAGCAGCTCAACTCCTTTACGATCCGGGACTCAGGATGGCCCCCTCGCGTTGACAAGTTCCTTGAGTCAATGGCGGGGCGCGCTTGTTATGGTTTAGTGGATATGATGGTGGGATATGACCAGCGCAAGTTGGATCCTTGCTTGTGGCCTCTAACGGCATTTGAGACTGGGTTGGGAAGAATGCAGTTGACTTGGCTCCAGCAAGGCACGACCAATTCCGTGGCGGTGTATCAGGCACAAATGGCGTGGATTCTGAAGGACAATCTTCCGGAGGGAGTCCAAATCTTCATTGATGACGCGGGCATCAAAGGTCCAAAATCCAATTACGGGGGAGTGGAGCTGGTTGAGGTTCCCGGTGTCCGGCGTTTCGTGTGGGAATATGCGCAGACATTGGAACGCATCCTGTTTTGCATCGAGGAGGCAGGACTGACGGTGTTGGGGAAGAAGTTGGTGGTTTTTGTCCCGGCGCTCAAAGTCCTTGGCCATGTTGTTGCTTCCAACGGTTGGCGCATTGCAGAGAAAAAGTGGAATAAGGTCCTTGAATGGCCTACCCTGCGGACGGTGTTGCATATCCTTCAGTTCTTGGGATTATGTAGCTATGTCCGCATGTTCATCAAGAGGTTTGCGGAGGTGGCAAGCCCGCTCCAATCACTAACGCGGAAAGGCGCGGAGTGGAAGTGGGGGGAAGAATGCAATCGCGCGTTCCGGAAGCTCAAGGAGATCGTGGGACGTGACATTTTGCTCCGCAAGCTTGACTACAACGCAGGAGGAATTAGGCTAGCGGTTGATTCCAGCAAATTTGGCGCGGGGGGGTTCTCACTCAAGAGGATGACGGCAAGGATAGGCCGGTACTTTACAAGTCAGTCGCCTTCACTCCAACGGAAAGCCGGTACTCTCAGCCAAAGTTGGAGTTGTGCGGGGTCACCAAGATCGTGCGGCGGCTCCAGTATCTTTTGTGGGGGATTCATTTTGAGCTTTTGGTGGACGCGGAGGCGCTGGCGCGGATGATCAATTCCCCGGCGTTGCTCAACGCTCCCATGACCAGGTGGGTGGCGTTTCTCCAACTTTTCTCCTTTGCTGTTGTTCATGTTCCAGGAAAAGCGTTCACTATGCCCGACGCGTTGTCGCGGTATCCGAGGGACGACCTGTTTGAGGACACGGAACTGCTGAATGTGGAGGCCCCGGTTGTCAAGGTAGGGGTTGTGGAGGCAGGCGTTCAGCTGCCGCTCTGGCAGACTGGGTGGTACGCAATCCTTTGTGACTACTTGCGGGACCTTTGTTTTCCCGACAGAGCTACGGAGAAGGACATGCAATGGGCAAAGCGGTGAGCAGGGAATTTCTACATGCGGGAGGGACAGCTTTGGCGGCGGAAGACTCCGGTTCCTCTTGTGGTTACCACTTTGAGAGCGGATCAGGAAGCTATCCTCCGGAGCCTTCACAACAATCTTGGTCATCAAGGAGAGGTCAAGATGCGGAGGCGGGTCAAAGAGCAGTTCTGGTGGCCGGGTGTAGTGCGTGCGGTGCGGGAATGGCTGGCGTCCTGCAAAGCCTGTCAACGGCGGAGCGCAAGACTGCCTAAGGAAGTCGGAAACCCCACGGGGGAAGACGCCCTCTTTGGTCAAGTCTTGCTTGATGTCGTCCACATCAAGGCCGGTAAGTTTGCCTATCTGCTCTTCGCGCGGGACGACCTGTCCGGTTGGGCGGAAGCGCGTCCGTTGTGGTGTTGTATTTATAACCCCGGATCGAGAGCTGCGTTGGGGGCTGCGCGCTCAGCAGTTGGGTAGGTCGGGCTCAGCATCTGGCGTGCGCGCGGTCTCAGCAGTACCTGCTGCGGGCTCAGCAGTAGGGGCTGCGGGGCTCAGCACCAGGTATGGGTCGGGCCTACCTCAGGCGGCACCGGACCACAACCCGCCCGGAAGAAGCGGACCAAGTGATGGAGCCGGCCCAACCAAGCTCGCAGGTGGCTAGTCCGGAAGGCGAGGGCGGGGAGATCATGGGCTATACGCGCCGGGGAGGCCCGCGCGGGCATAAGCGTGGGCCGACCCGCAGATTGCGGGATTTGCAGAAGGCGCGGACAGAAACACGGGGGGCTCCAAGTAGGGCGCGGCGGAGGGCTGCGCCATGAGAAGGATGAACCGGGCTACGTTAATACCAAAGGGCGCGGGTGATGGCGAGGGATGGAGGGATAGGGTTGGGCTAGGTTTCTGCGGCTTAGGGTTGTATTTCATCACTCGTTCTTGTTGTTTGTGGTTGTACTTAGGCTAGGGTTGAGGGGGGGGACTTAAGACCTCACCCTCAACTCTGGGTTGGGGAGGATCATCATCTTACGGATGGGGGAAGGAAGGAATTTCATCATATCATCACTCTCTCTTCTTAAAAACTCATCGCGCCCAATCATCTTACAGATGCTAGACCAATAATTTCCGGAACTCAGGACAACTTGCAAAGGTAACTCTTCTTAAGTTTCCACATCTGGGGGTCTGGCCGGGAAATCACCTTTCGTCTAAGTCTCTCAAAGATAGCTTACGCAATGTTGCCGACAACTACTCCAGGATTGACCAATCCGCCCCCATTTCCCCCCCGGGCGGGAGTCGGCGGACCGACACCTCCCCCACCTCCAACCACTCGGACCGTCTGCTTTGCCCCCCCTCGGTTGGAGCCTTCAGAGGCGGCCGAGGCCCCAAGGCAGGTATGGCTTAGGCCGCAGAAATTCCCCCATCTTTGGTTTGACACTGCCAATATCGGGTGTTTTCTTGCAAGGTTCGAAGATATCGCGGACTCCGAAAACACGACGAGCAAGGACAAGGTCCGCACCTTTGTTCTGTTCATCACGGACAAAAGTAAGCTGCGGGATGTGGAGGATATGGCAGGTTATGAGGCTTGGGACTGGATTAGGCTCCGGTGCGAGATGATGGCGAGGTGGGGGAAGCAAGAACCCCTCTTTTGGGAAATGGATTTTGAGCGGGCGGCGGCGGATGCAATCTCGCAAGGTGGGGTGCGGACGCGGAACGATTTGTCCGAGTACAAATCATTGTTTGACCGTATCTATAGTTATTTAGCGAAGAACCAGGTGGTGGCGGGTCAGACGGGAGCGATGAAACGGGCGTTCTTGGGCGGGCTCGCGCCACAACTTCGCGCGCGGGTTCAGCGGCACCTCTTCGAGCACGGGATGGTATCGCCGTCGGTGGACCAGAGTGTTATCCTTCTCCCAGACCTGAGGGCAATCAACGGGGCGGTAGAGAGCAAGATCGATCTGGAGGAACTGATTGAGGACACGGCTAGGGCGTTCCCGTCAGCCTTGAAGAGACCAGCGGCTTCCTCAGCCCCTCCTCCAGCGCAGGAACTACACGCGGGCCCATCCACAACGAGTCGGCCGGGTACAATGGAGGTACCGGTGAATGAAATGACGGACATGTTGAAGGATCTGCGGATACTCCTCAATTGGGTAACGGCGCAGCCCGCGGCACAGCCCACGGCCCAGCCAACAATCCAGTCAATGGCTCCGCCCCCGCCCCCTTGGCGGGATGAGCCGCCCCACGTGGTGGGGGGTCCTCAGCCTGGTAGCGGACCCTCGGGAGGGTTCTCGGCCCGAATCTGTACATATTGTGGCGACAGGAGACATTGGAGGTCAGGTTGCGCGGAGTTGACCAGGGATATGGACGAGGGATTGGTCCGCGCGTCCGGATCAACTTTCATATTTCCAACGGGTGAGCCGGTAAGTCTCGGGCCCAACCATCCGTCCCCATTGGACCAGGTCAGGACGAGGGCGCAGTCTGCAGGGGCCGCTCGGGTGTCGCTTGGAATCGTCACCGGGCCCAGCATGTGGCGAGCTCCGCGAGTGGAGGCGGAGGTTAGGGCGTTGGCGGCGGACGAGCAAATCTTATCAGAGAAGATGGAGGTAGACCTGAAGGAGCGGCTGGCAACTCAAGCCCCAAAGACTGGTGCGCCAGGACCGTTGGGCGACACGCTGTTGGCCGGCTCCGGAGGAAGAAGGAAGGCCGCGGAAGTGGTGCGGCGGGTGATGGGGAGCGAGATGCCAGTTCCTCTCACGCTACGGGAGCTGGCCGCGGTCTCTCCGGTGGTCGTCAAAGAGATGGTGCAGGCGCTAAGGGAGTAAGGGCGCGGCAGGGTTCCGGCAATGGTGCAGCGCGTGAACGCGGCGGAGGAGGGGGGGGAACGCAAGCCGTGCCCACCCAAGGCCGTGTTGGTCCCGCTTGCCTACTTCTTGATGGAGATCGCGGATCGGAAGGTGTGGGCGATGGTGGACAGCGGGTCAATGGTTAACTTGCTCCCGTCAAAATTGGTAGACGAGTTTGGGTTGGTCCAGAGGAAGTGCGCCATGGGATTGCGGGCGCTCAACGGTGGAGAGTGTCGGGTGGACGGGGTAGTGGAAGGAGAAGAGGTGGAGGTCGCAAAGGTCCGTAAGCCGCTGTCATTCCTTTCGGTGGAGTTCCGCGACGTGATTTTGGGTTGACCGTTTATGTTCGGGTTCCAGGCCCAGATGGCATTCAACAAGGAGGAAGGGAGGGAGGCGCTGACGGTAGAGGACGCGTCCGGGGCCAAGTTTGAGACAACGATCTCCGACCACGGGAAAGGGAAGTGGGTGCAATCGGCGGCGGCTGGCGAGGAGACGGAATCCAATGGGGGGGACGGCTGCGAGGGCCGCCTCACGGGGGATTTTGCCTAGTCGACCGCGGCAACCGCGCGGGACAGGCTCCGGTCTCGCGCGGGTGGCCGACTAGGGAGGAGCAGGGGGTGGAGGGAAGCGCGCGGAGGGCGCGGGCGGCAGAAGTAAGTTCTTTTCCTTGGTATGCGTCACCGGGAGGTACCGCGTTTCAAAAACCCTACTATAGTGCCGCGCTTGTGAGCAAAGGCGAAAGCCGCGGGTTGATTGTTGCCAGGATCCATGACGACGATGAGGGACGCGTGCGGATGGTTAGGTGTAATGCGGGGCGGTATAAGCCTGTGGCGCAAAAGGTCCGGCCTTGGAACGAACCAATGCCGCAGGGGCTGAATGGGCCCCTGAGACCGATCATCTGGTCTTGGGATCCCTGGGTAAGTCCATTAAAGACATTGGGGTGGGTAACCCGGTCAGCGCGGATCACGGATGAAAGGATCAAGGCGCTTAACTTTGGGCCGGCGGGGTGGTTGAGAGCGGAGGAAAAGGATTTGCTGGCATTGGTGTTGGTGCTTTGCAAGAAGGCCCTCGCCTTCGGGCCGGATGAGCGCGGATTGTTGAAAAGAGGAATTGGCGACCCCTACGTAATCCCCACGGTGCCGCACAAACCCTGGCAAATCAAGCCAATTCCGATTCCCCGGACCGTATGGGATCCCTTTCTGGAGCTGGTTCGGGAGCGTGTTAGAACGGGTTTGTACGAGCAGTCCACATTGAGCTACTCGAGCCCAATCTTTGCGGTGGTTAAGCAGGACGGGAAGTTGCTGAGGATCGTCCATGACCTGCAGCGGCTGAATTCATTCACCATCCGGGACGCGGGATTGCCGCCGCGGGTGGACAAATTCTTGGAATCAATGGCGGGGCGCGCGTGTTACGGACTGGTCAATGTGATGGGGGGGTACGATCAGCGGGAGCTCCACCCCAAATCGCGGCCGTTGACCGCGTTCAAAACAGGGCTGGGGCGAATGCAGTTGACGCGGCTGCCGCAGGGCACGACAAACTCGGTGGAAGTTTACCAGGCTCAGATGACGTGGATAATACGGGACAACATCCCGGAGGGGGCTCTGATCTTCATTGAAGATGCGGGGATCAAGGGGCCAAAGACAGACTACGGGGGCGCGGTGTTGGAGGAAGCCCCAAGGATTCGCCGCTTTGTCTGGGAATACGCGAGGACGTTGGAGCGGATCTTGTTCCGAATTGAGGAGGCGGGGCTTACGGTGTCAGGGAGTAAGTTGGCGGTTTGCGTTCCGGCGCTGGAGGTGCTGGGACACGTGGTGGGCGCCGACGGCCGGAGGATCGCGGAGAAGAAACGGAATAAAGTCCTCGAATGGCCGACCCCACGGATGCCTTTGCATATCCTCCAGTTTTTGGGGCTGTGCAGCTACGTTTGCATGTTCATTGAGCGGTTCGCGGAGGTGGCCTGTCCGCTGCGGGCACTTACGCGTAAGGGTGCAGCGTGGGAATGGACGGCGGGGTGTGACGCCGCCTTTGCGAAGCTCAAGGAGATTGTGGGGCGCGACATCGTCCTCCGGGACCTCAACTATGAATTGGGAGGGATCCGCCTGGCCGTCAACTCTAGCAAACTTGGCGCGGGAGGCGTTCTGACGCAGGAGGAGGATGGTAAGAATAGGCCGGTTCTTTATGAATCCGTAACCTTCACCGCAACGGAGAGTCGGTATTCGCAACCAAAGTTGGAACTGTGCGGGGTCACCAAGATTGTGCAAAGGCTGCAGCATTTGCTTTGGGGGGTGAATTTTGAACTCTTGGTGGACGCGGAGGCTCTGGTGCGGATGATCAATTCGCCGACACTGCCAAACGCCCCGATGACTAGGTGGGTCGCGTTCCTTCAACTCTTTTCCTTTAGTGTGGTTCATGTCCCAGGGAAGGCATTCACAATGCCCGACGCGCTGTCGCGGTACCCGCGCAAGGATCTGTTTGAAGGGGCGGAACACTTGGACGTGGAATCTCCGATTATCCGGGTGGGCATGATGGAGACGGAGGTTGCTCTTCCGCTGCAGCAGTCCGGGCGTTACGTAACGTTGTGCTTCTTTCTGCAGGGTCTCCGATTTCCGGAAAGTACGTCGGAAACGGTAATTTGGTGGGCAAAACGGCGGACAACCAACTTCTATTTGCAGGAAGGGCAACTGTGGCGGAGGTGCACCCCCGTGCCCCTGGTGGTCGCAACATTGAGGAGGGACCAGGAAGTGATTCTATGGTGTCTTCACGACAACCTTGGGCATCAAGGCAAGATCAAAATGCGGCGGCGGGTGAAAGCGAGGTTCTGGTGGCCGGGGGTGGTACGCGCGGTGCGGGAGTGGGTGAGGTCATGCAAGGCTTGTCAGAGGCGGAGTTCTAGGCTCCCGAGGGAGGTGGGTCACCCTACAGGGGAGGACGCCTTGTTCGGACGGGTCTCCCTTGACGTGGTTCACATCAAGGCGGGGAAGTTCGCGTACCTGCTGGTCGCGCGGGACAACTTGTTGGGTTGGGTCAAGGCGCGTCCGCTGTTCAAGCTGTTGGCGGAAAGGGTTGCCCAGTTTTTGGAGGAAGATTTGTTTGCGCGGTATGGTTCGCTCCAACTGGTCACTGTTGACGGGGGCGCGGAGTTCCGCGGCCGCTTGATGGGGTTAGTTCAGAGCTGCGGGGCTAAGTTTGGGCGGGTCACGGAGTACTACCCCGAGGGTGCCGGGATGATTGAACGCGGCCACCAGCCAATCAAGGACGCGCTGGTGAAGATGTGTGGCAAAGACGGGAAGCGGTGGCAGGAGACCCTTCCGGTGGTCCTCTTTGCGGATAGGATATCGGTCAAGCGCTCAACGGGCTACTCGCCTTATGAACTCCTCTATGGACAGCGCCCGGTCCTTCCGGTGGACATCGAGCTGGAGACTTTCTTGGGCATCGATTGGTGGAAGGTGAAGACCTCCGCAGAGCTCGTGGAGGCGCGCGCCAAACAGCTTCTCCGGCGGGACGAGACCCTGGCGAAGGCCGCGGATAGGTTGCGAAAGACCAGGACGGCGTGGGTCCGCTACTGGGACAAGCGCTGTTCCCATTGTCTCCGGGATCTGTTGCGGAAGGGGGACTTAGTGTTGCTGTACAACCGTAGTTTGGAGTCTCAGTGGGGTAAGCTTTTTGCCAATCGATGGAACGGCCCCTTCCGCATGGCATCGAAGTTCAAAGGCAGGAGTTATCAACTCAAGGAATTGGATGGGGCGCCGCTCAAACGGAAGGCAGCGGCTTCGCACGTGAAGCACTGTGGTGTCAATATATAGCCTCGGATCGGGAACTGCGTCGTGGCCTGCGCGCTCAGCATCTGGTAGGTCGGGGCTCAGCAGTTGGGGTGCGCGCGTTCTCAGCAGCGGCCGCTGCGGGCTCAGCAGTGGACGCGGCGGGATCGAGCACGCGACTGCGGGCCGGGCCTGACTAAGGGAGGCGGGCCGCGACCCGCTTGGATGTCCAACCCAGGGATGGAGCCGGGCCAATCAGGTTCTCGGGCGGTTAGTTAGGGAAGGAAAGGACGGAGCGATCGCGGGGCTATACCCGTGGACAGCCGCGCGCAAGCGCGGGCCGGCCACGGGACGGGAAATTCACAACGGCGCGTCGGGCGGATACGGGCAATCGCGGTGAACTTCGAGAAGCGCGCGGCGGAGGGCCGCGCTGCGGGGACAAACCGGATGCGTGTAATGGCAGGCAAGCAAGCGGAATAGGACACGGATAGGGTATGGGTTGGTGGATGGGTCAGGGTTCTGGGTCTAGGGTTCCTTCTTCATGGTTGCCAGTCTGTCTTTGTGCTTGTACTTAGGTTAGGGTTGAGGGGGAGGGCTCAAATACCCTTCCCCTCGACTCCGGGTTGTGGGGGGATTATTGGATCATTGGATTATAGTATCATTGGATTATTGTATCATTGGATTATCGTATCATTGGATTATAGTATCATTGGATTATAGTATCATTGGATTATCGTATCATTGGATTATCGTATCATTGTATCATCAGGAGGCGGGGGAGCGGACTTAGGAAAACAGAATCCCTCTCCTCCTCCCTCCTTTTCTCTTGAACGGCTGCATCCAATCTCCTTACAGACGCTTTGATCAATAACTTCCGGAACTCGAGGACGACTTCGGGGGGGTTGCTCTCTAAAGTTTCCACAGCGCTTCTTCGCATGCGGCTCCACCTCCTTCAACGAGACGGCTGGCGATGGCGCGGACGCGCGGGACGAACCTGAGGGTCCGGAGTCAATGGGCGGGTTGGGTTTGTTGGTTGAGGAGGAGCCCGCGCTTGACGCGCCGCCCCGGAGGAGTGAAAGGCTACGAGTAGCTGGGGACAGTCGTCAAGTTGGAGGGGGGCGCAAGTAGGGAAAAAACCTGATTTGGTGAGGGGGTGTTCTAGCCGGTTCACAGCCGGGATGACTAGGCACCCCAGAATGTCCGTTTTCCTATTTCTTGTGTAAACTGGTTTCGCGAATTGGTACTGGTGTCAGCTATGTTTGGTTTTTTTAGGGACGCAGGCGCGGCGCAAGCCAGGCCCGTGAACGCGAGGACGAGCCCCGCGGATGGGCACGCGGGACGAGGAGCGGAGGCCCCAGGAATAAAAAAAAAAAAATATATATATATATATAGTAATCTTTTTCTTAAGGGTTTGGATCTTTTTCTCTGTTTTTCTCTTGACCTGTCGTCTTGTGTATGGAGTAATGGGTGAGGATTATGGGTGGAACATGCGCGGGACGAGTCTGATTTGGTAAGGGGGTGTTCTAGCCGGTTCACAGCCGGAACAGCTAGACACCCCAGAGTGTTTGTTTCCCTTATGTCCTCTTCCTCTCTCTTGGATAACTGTGTGCGCGCGCTGGTGTAAGGTTGTTTTGTTTATTGCAGGGTGGGTACAGGGAACTGTGTGGCAGTTTGGCTGGGGCGGACCAGGTACCTTCCGGAAAACTTCGTTGGCTCAGTGCACGGGCGGGGCGCGGATCTCAATTTCGTCTCAATCTCACTCTCACTCATAATGCGCGTACGCGGAATTCTCTCAAGGCTCTCACGAAATGGCGCGGCAAAAGTCTTTCTTTGCAAAAAAAAAGGGCGCGGGATAGGAACTATATGAAAAAAAAAAAATTAAATAATAATAATAATAGTAGGAAAGGGGGGGGCGATCCGTCTAAGTCAAGCGGATCCTCATCATATCGTCCGCGTCCGCGCGAGCCGCCGCGACCAGGGTTTGGAAGGCCGCCAAGAGTTCCCAACGGTCATCAGTGGTGTGGGCTTGAGGGACTGCCAGGAAGCGCCAGAGTAGCCCATCCGCATCGTCCGCCATTGCATTGAACCTCGCAAGCGGGAGAGCCGGGAGGACAGGAATGTCTGGAATCTCGGGCGGGTTGGGGGGAGGCGGGACCGGGGAGAAGGCAGCCTCCGGGGGACCATCTGGACCGCTTGGACCAACAGGAGGCAACGAGGGGATAACAATGGGTGACGCGGGCGGTTGAGGGGTGCCTCGCAGGGTTGGGGGCCTCTCGTCCGAGTCCGACAAGTGATAGGAGGCCGGAGGAGGGGTTGGGCTCGGGGCTGGGGCTGGGGGAGCCGGAGCTGGAGGAGCCGGAGCTGGAGGAGGAGCGGGAGCCGGAGGAGGACCAGGGGCACGACGCCAGAGAATCTTGTCAAGGAGCGGGTCCCTTGCGCCTTGCGTCACTCGAACCCGGTCCGCCCAGAATCGCATGGCCGCTTGGAACGCGGCAAAGTTTTGGTAATCCTCCTTGCGGGGAGGTCCAGCGCGACGGTAGGGAGAGGTGGAGTCGCGGTTTGAGTTTGGGGAGGGACGGCCAGGGGGCAATCCAGGAGGGGTCCACGAGTGCTCCAAGACTGAGTCATCGTCCGAAACCACAAACAAGTCCGGACGGGCCCTCTTGCGCGGCCGGGGACGAGAGCCGGATGCGGGTGGAGGGCGTGGCATACCCTCCCCCAACGAGCAGCGGCGGTGACCGCGACGGCAGGAACCGCAGGCATGTCGACCAGGGACAATCGTGCAGACAAGCCCGTTCCGGGCACAGTAATTGCAGGGGATCATGGCAATGGCGGGGAGCGGAGGACAAGCGCGACTAAGACGGCTAGGGTAGGGGTGGACTGGGGGAGGGGGTGGAAGTGGTTTGGTAGGTGCGGCAGGGGCGAGGTGGTGATGGAAGGACCTCTGGGGACAGAACTCAACTTGGGGGGGGATGTGGTGTTGTATTTATAACCCCGGATCGAGAGCTGCGTCGCGGGCTGCGCGCTCAGCAGTTGGGTAGGTCGGGCTCAGCATCTGGCGTGCGCGCGGTCTCAGCAGTGCCTGCTGCGGGCTCAGCTTCAGTCGCGGCGGGCTCAGCAGTGCCTGCTGTGGGCTCAGCTTCAGTCGCGGCGGGCTCAGCAGTAGGGGCTGCGGGGCTCAGCACCAGGTATGGGTCGGGCCTACCTCAGGCGGCGCCAGACCGCGACCCGCCCGGAAGAAGCGGACCAAGTGATGGAGCCGGCCCGACCAAGCTCGCGGGTGGCTAGTCCGGAAGGCGAGGGCGGGGCGATCATGGGCTATACGCGCCGGGGAGGCCCGCGCGGGCATAAGCGTGGGCCAACCCGCGGATCGCAGGATTTGCAGACGGCGCGGACAGAAACACGGGGGGCTCCAAGTAGGGCGCGGCGGAGGGCTGCGCCATGAGAAGGACGAACCGGGCTACGTTAATACCAAAGGGCGCGGGTGATGGCGAGGGATGGAGGGATAGGGTTGGGCTAGGGTTCTGCGGCTTAGGGTTGTATTTCATCACTTGTTCTTGTTGTTTGTGGTTGTACTTAGGCTAGGGTTGAGGGGGGGGACTTAAGACCTCACCCTCAACTCTGGGTTGGGGAGGATCATCATCTTACGGATGGGGGAAGGAAGGAATTTCATCATATCATCACTCTCTCTTCTTAAAAACTCATTGCGCCCAATCATCTTACAGACGCTAGACCAATAATTTCCGGAACTCAGGAAAACTTGCAAAGGTAACTCTTCTTAAGTTTCCACACCGTTGGTCAAGCTCTTGGCGGAAAAAGTTGCTCTATTTCTGGAGGAAGACTGGTTTGCGTGGTACGGGTCGCTTTGTCTGGTCACAGTGGACGGAGGGGCTGAGTTTTGCGGCCGTTTGATTGAGTTGGTGAAGAGTTGCGGAGCCAAGTTTGGCCAAGTAACGGAGTACTATCCCAAAGGGGCCGGCATGATCAAACGCGGGCATCAGCCAATCAAGGACGCCCTGGTCAAGATGTGTGGGGAGGAAGGTAAGCGCTGGCAGGAGACCCTTCCGGTGGTGCTGTTTGCGGATTGGATTTTGGTGAAGTGGTCAACAGGCTACTCGCCGTACGAGTTACTTTTTGGGAAGCGCCCCGTGCTTCCGGTGGACATTGAGTTGGAGACGTTCCTAGGGGTTGACTGGTGGAAGGTGAATACTACCGCCGAATTGCTTGAGGCTTGCGCCAAACAGCTCCTCCGACGGGATGGAATGCTTGCAAAGGCCGCGGACCGGCTAAAGAAGACTTGGACGGCATTGGTGCGCTATTGGGACAAGTGCTGCTTGCATTGTCTCCAGGATCCTTTGCGGAAGGGGGATTTGGTGCTCCTGTACAACCAAAGTCTGGAGTCTCAGTGGGGGAAGTTGTTTGCTAACCGGTGGAACGGCCCGTTCCGCGTGTCGTCCAAGTTTGAGGGTGGCAGCTATCAGTTGGAGGAATTAGACGGTACTCCGCTGAAACAAAAGGCGGCGGCTTCGCATGTCAAGCGCTTCTTTTCACGGGGATCCACCTCGTTTGACAAGATGGCGGAAGGGGATGAAGGATTGGACGAGGGGAGTGTGACGCGCGGCAATGGTGTAGGAACGCAATCCGGGGATTTGTCTTTGGGCGGAGAAGCAGAGGCGTGCCTTTGAGACGGAGTAGGCGGTTGCGACCAGCTGGTGACAGTGGCCAATTTCGGGGGGAGGTAGAGGGGGTAGGGGATGAGTTTTGATTTTGTGAGGGGGTCCTCTAGCCGGTTCACAGCCGGGACAACTAGACACCCCAGAATGTCCGTTCTCCTACTCTCTCTCTCTCTCTTCCGTTACGGTGGCGCGCGCTGGTGTTTTGGTTGTTGTGTTTGTTACAGGAAGGGTACGGGGAACTGTGGGGCAGTTCTTCTGGGGCGGTCCAGGTGCCTCTTTTGTAACGGCTAGTCACTTACGGTTGCTCACAAAGCAATTGCGCGGGCGCGGACTCAATCTCGGACTCACTCTTGAAGCGCGGTCGCGCAATTTTTTTCTCTTCTCAGAAGGATAGGACCTCGCGCGGAGACATTTATTTTTCTTAATGGAAAAGGGAAGCGCAATACAAGCAACAAGAAGAGAAGAAAAGAGGAAAGGGAGAAGGGGAGAAAGGGGGGCAATGCGCCTACGCCATCTTCATCATTTCCTCCATTTCTGCCCTCAAAGCCGCCAGTAGAGCCCGGAAAGACGCCAGGAGTTCGCGCCGGGATTCCAAGGATTGCGCACCGGGGATCGCAAGGAAGTTCTGGAGCATCTTGGTTGACCTCTCCGCAAAAGCTTTGAAGCCGGCCGCCGGTAGCGCCATTACAATCGGAATCTCCGGGATCTTGGGAGGGCTGGCTGGAGGAGCGGCCAGTGAAGGTGAGCCCTCCAGGGAACCAACGGGGGGGCTCGGTCCAGCTGAAGGCAATGACAGGACAACAATTTGTGACAGAGGCAGAGGAGAGTCTCGGGTTGCAGGCCTCTCATCCGAGTCCACTGGTGGCGCGGGCGGTGTTGGCGGTCGTGGGGTAGGAGGAGGAGGTGCTGGCGCGGCCGCGGGTCTTCCAGAGAGTCTTGGGTCCGGTACCATTTGGTTCACACCGACAGCAGCGGCCCAAGCGCGGGTTGCCGCGCGCCATTCCTCCAAAGTCTCGTATTTGCCACGTTGCGGAGGGGTGATGCTGAGTCGCGGCTCACGTGCAAAGTAGTGGGTGACGGAGCTTGGGGGCGGCGGGGTGGAGGTGAACCAGGTGGAATCCACAATCCTTCCAAGATTGGTTTGTCGTCCAAAACCACGAACGGGTCTGGACGAGCCCTCTCGCACGGCTTGGGGCAAGAGCCGGATTGGGGGGAGCTTGAGGGATGCTGTCGCTAAGCTGGCAGCAACAATGACCGGGACAACAAGCTGAACGGGCGCGACGACCGGGGATGATTGAGCACGCGTGCCCGTTCCGAGCGCAGAACTCGCAAGGGAGCATGATGGGGACAAGTGGGGAGGAGAACGGGGAAGTTGGTAGTGGGAAGTGGTGGGGGTGGAGCAAAAGTAGCGGAGGTGATGGTGTGGCGAAGCGATGGGAACTTCTGGGGACAGAACTCAAGTTGGGGGGATGTGGTGTCAATTTATAAACACGGATTGGGAACTGTGTCGCGGCTGCGCGCTCAGCATTGGGGGCGAGCGGGCTCAGCATTAGGGTATGTGGCGTGCTCAGCAGCGGCAGTTTCTGGATCAGCAGCAGCCGCTGTTGGGCTCCGCACCTGGTGGACGGGTCAGGCTCAGCATTGGATGCGGCATGGGTGGCGATCCGCCCCAGAGATTGGATTTGGAAGGTAGTGCGCTTGACTAGGTTTGCGGGCCCGCCGGTTTGGATACATAGGGGCGGAGCAATCCGCGGGCTATGAAGGATTGGATGAAGCGCGCGGGTCATGCCGGATATTACCAAACACCCACGGCGGGCGCAGACAAACGGATACGGACAGGCGCGGGGGGCTCCAAGTAGGGCGCGGTACGAGGACCGCTTAATGAGAAGGACAAACCGGATGAACGGAGCGGCTTACAGACAGCGGGGGGAGTTTGGTACGGAGGAGGCTAGGGTTTCTGTTTTGGGATTGTTTTCTGTTTTGTTGTCATACTGTTATTTGCGCGTGTACTTAGGTTAGGGTTGAGAGGGAGGACTTATCCCCACTCTCAACTCCGGGTCGGAGAGGAGGCATTGGATCATCATCAGAGCATCAAAGAGGAAGAGGAGGAAGAATATCATCATAAGATTGAATCACTCATCTCACCAGGAGATTAAAGGAACTCATACCGGATACACATCCAGGTGGAAAGTTCTGAGGATTGAGGATTGGCAATTTCTCTCTCTCTACTTTTCTTTATCTTTTTATCTCTTATTTCTATTTCTCATTCAAGCGCGACTTTGGGCATCCTCATCTCCTTTCAAATGCAGGGAACCGTTAACTTCCGAACCTTGGGACAATTATACTGTTACCATAGGTCCTAGTCAAAACCAGACCGCGGCTTTTGCCTTTGCTCACGAGCATGGCAAAATGATAGTGTTTTTGTGAAGTACCTCCCAGGGATGCACACTGAGGAAAGGAACTTACTTCCAGCGCTTGCGCGTCCCATGCTTCCTTCTTTCTTCCCACCTCCTCCTCACTGGTTGCCTGCCCGCATAAAGCCGGAGCTTTCTCCGTGCGGTAACCTCAGCCAACTAGTTAAAATCCGCCTCCGGACCACCCTTGCAAACCAACTCTGCGCCGGGGTCCTCCTCCTCCTCACTTTCCAAATCCTGCATCCACTTCCCCAACCCCTCACCACAGAAATCTGCATGTCACTTGCTAGCAAGTGCCATCAAAGAACTTTTGTCCAATGTATGGCCAAGGTCAGGTCAAGCTCCAACCAAGCTCAGGTCAAAATTTATTGACACTCCAATGTACAGTCACTGACTTTGCACAATGCATAGTGACTGTGAACAATGCACAGCAACTGTGCAAAATGCACAATGACTGTGAACAATGCACAGAAACTGTGAACAATGCACAGCAACTGTGCACAATGCACAGAAACTGTGCACAATGCACAGCAACTGTGCACAATGCACAGCAACTGTGCACAATGCACAGCAACTGTGCACAATGCACAGCAACTGTGCACAATGCACAGCAACTGTGCACAATGCACAGAAAACAATGCACAGCATTCTGCACAGTAACTGTGCATTGTGCACAGCAATTGTGTGTTGTGCACAGTCATTGTGCATTTTGCAATGTTGCTGTGCATTCTGCACAGTTTTGTGCATTTTACACAGTTGTTGTGCATGGTGCACAGTTGTTGTGCATGATGCACAGTTGCTGTGCATTGTGCACAGTTGTTGTGCATGGTGCACAGTTGTTGTGCATGGTGCACAGTTGCTGTGCATTGTGCACAGTTGCTGTGCATTGTGCACAGTTGTTGTGCATTGTGAATAGTTGCTGTGCATTGCGCACAGTCACTGTGCATTGTGCACAGTCACTCTGCATTGTGCACAGCTGCTTTGTGTTGTGCCCAGTTGCTGTGCATTGTGCAAAGTCACTCTGCATTGTGCACAGCTGCTGTGCATGGTGCCCAGTTGCTGTTCATTGTGCAAAGTTGCTGTGAATTGTGCACAGTTGCTGTGCATTGTGCACAGTTGCTGTGCATTGTGCACAGTTGCTGTGCATTGTGCACAGTTGCTGTGCATTGTGCACAGTTGCTGTGCATTGTGCACAGTTGCTGTGCATTGTGCACAGTTGCCGTGCATTGTGCACAGTTGCTGTGAATTGTGCACAGTTGCTGTGCATTGTGCACAGTTGCCGTGCATTGTGCACAGTTGCTGTGCATTGTGCACAGTTGCTGTGCATTGTGCACAGTTGCTGTGCATTGTGCACAGTTGCTGTGCATTTTGCACAGTTGCTGTGCATTGTGCACAGTTGCTGTGCATTGTGCACAGTTGCTGTGCATTGTGCACAGTTGCTGTGCATTGTGCACAGTTGCTGTGCATTGTGCACAGTTGCTGTGCATTGTGCACAGTTGCTGTGCATTGTGCACAGTTGCTGTGCATTGTGCACAGTTGCTGTGCATTGTGCACAGTTGCTGTGCATTGTGCACAGTTGCTGTGCATTGTGCACAGTTGCTGTGCATTGTGCACAGTTGCTGTGCATTGTGCACAGTTGCTGTGCATTGTGCACAGTTGCTGTGCATTGTGCACAGTTGCTGTGCATTGTGCACAGTTGCTGTGCATTGTGCACAGTCACTGTGCATTGTGCACAGTCACTGTGCATTGTGCACAGTCACTGTGCATTGTGCACAGTCACTGTGCATTGTGCACAGTCACTGTGCATTGTGCACAGTCACTGTGCATTGTGCACAGTCACTGTGCATTGTGCACAGTCACTGTGCATTGTGCACAGTCACTGTGCATTGTGCACAGTCACTGTGCATTGTGCACAGTCACTGTGAACCAAAAACATGTTAGAGAATGAAAATACCTTCAACTAGAGATTGGACAGAGCTTGAACCAAAGCTTCCTTGATGGCACTTGCTAGCAAGTGCCACTAGTTTTTTTGTGGTGCCTGATTGCAGATTTTGGTTTCAAATTGCCCACCGGACAAATCTTCCACCGTTAAGGCTTCTGTCCCTGCCTCTGGATCAAATGTCATTCGCTCCCAGAATCCAAACATGAATGGCTGTCCTAAAATAGCCTCCCCACAATCAACCAATAGAAAAGAAAGTGGTTTACGGACCCTTGCAACCTCAACCTCTTCCTCCTCCACAACCCCATTCACGCAACACGCCCTGCCATTAAGTGCGCAAAGCCCCTTTGTGCACTTCCGCCAAACCAATCCCATTTCATCAACCAATCTAGACAGAAGGAGGTTCACCATAGAACCGCTATCAACCAGTGCCCACACCTTCCTTCCAGCAATCTTCATCAAAATGTAAGCCAGTGGAGTTGAAACTGATTTCATCCCTGCTAGCTTGCACTCCGCCTCATCCCAAGCCAAGTTAACCCGTTGCACTGTTGGAGGGATCCTATTTTGCCCGCAATCCTTCAGCGCTTGAACCATCTCATCTACCACAACCGGCAACACCTCCGCCAACTCCTTCAAGGTCAAGGGAATAGTCATTTCATTCCCCATAACCCTGCGCACAATTTACACTGCCTTCTTCTTCCCTGCCAGATTCACTGGCTGTCCATCCATCTCCAGAATGCGTGCAATTGTCTTAGGAGCTGCTGGCGGTACCTGTTCCTTGGCATCCAAATCCAAGCTTTCCACTGCTGCCAACTCCTTCATCACTAACACCCTCACTTCTGCTTCCACGCGCAGTGGTTGCCATACCCCAGGACTGGTCAAAATCCCCAGAAAGGCTTGAGCAGTTACCGCCAATTCCTGTCCTTGCGGGTGCACTTTCTCCATGACAGTTGGATTCCCAGGTTTGGAGGAGATCCGCTTGCCCGTCAGGAACATGAATCCCATTCCCACCGGTCAAACCAATCCCGCCTTGAGGTACTTCATCATGTTATTGCACCCCAACCACCAATGCCCCTTTTCCCCACAGTAATTGCATAACCGCAACACGGGCGGATTTTAAAATGGAACCGCTCCCCAAGGTGAGGAGGCGGATTGTGCAACCCAGACAACATTTGACTCAGAAAGATTGGTAAATCCTTCATCAATCCGTCATTTTGCTAACCTCCGGGCTTGTCATTGGTGGGTTTGCCTGAGCGTGTTCTGTTTTTGAGGGGCCCGCAACCAGAGCTTGTGTTGGTGCTGCCGGGGTGTGCAAAGCAGAATTCTTTGGCCCCATTAAGAACAACCTTGCAGTTTCCTCCATCAGTTCCTCCAATTCCAGCTTGCTTTCCACCGCATGACAAATGACAAGGATTTCTGGAAGGAGCGCAATGCTACCATCCAACAACCTCTTCACCAAGTTGCTGTACAAGTGCCTCTGCACCAGCCCGTGGAGTGGGGGACTGAGTCCTTCCAGAAATGCCCTCTTCATTGCGCCTGTATGCCCGGATATCACCTTTTTCTTTGCCAGATAATGATAGATCCAATTTAACATTGCTACATAGTCCCCCAATTGCCCCTGCGTCTGGACTTGGCCATTTGCGCTTGATCAAAGTTGCTTTCCCAAAACCAAGGTTTGCACCTTCCCCACTGCACCAAGATTTCCGCCTTCAGTTGTGGCCAATTGAGTTCCTCATACCCTTCCATCTCCTCCACATCCCAAAACTTCTCTTTGTCTGTGATGAAGAGGACAAAAATCCAAGCCTTATCCAAACCCATTGCACCTTCTGCATCATTAATTCCTTTGTATTGTGCAAGGAATTGCTCAACGTCCTCCGTGTTGAACTGGATGTGAGGATAGTCCTGCGGCCTGATGCAAACAGGCTTGTGATTGGCTCCATTGTTGGAACAAGGGACACCGTATCCCGCCCCTGATGAGGTTTGCTTCCAAGAAGCCGGAGGAGGAGGAGTGGGGGTAATGTTAGATGACCCCACAATGGCCAATGGGTGGTACTGGGACATTGCGCTTGTTAGTTTCAAGAGACAAGGAACAAAAGATTACTTCCCTGCCAGATCCTCAGATGTGGAATTTGGAATAGGACTTCTCCCTTAATGTTTCCAAGTTTGGAAGTTATTGATCCCTTGCATCTGTAAACCCTGAGTGCAACTGTTCACCCTCCGACTGAGAGATAGAGAATTGAGAATAAAGATCCTTCTAAAACCCATCCCAACCCCTGTGATCCTCCAACCAGGTTGAGGGTGCGGCTTAAGTAGCCTCCCCCCTCAACCCTAACCTAAGTACAACCAAAAACAAGAAAGAATAATGAAATACAACCCCTAAGCATAGAACCCTAGCCTCAACCCTATCCTTCCCATCCCATAATCTACAACCCATATCCCATATCCATCCGTATTGCCCTCCTGCCATTAAATCCATCCGGTTTGTCCTTCTCATGAAGCAGCCTTGCGCCGCACCCAACTCGGAGCCCCCGAGCATGTCTGTATCCGCCTAACGCGCCATTCCAGATATCCAAGATATATCCGCACAATCCAGATCCTTGTCTTGCAATGCGCAATCCGCGCGCAATCCATCCAATCCAATCCAATCCATCTATCCTGCGTCTCCAGATGCTGAGCGCAATTTGACTGCTGCTGAGCCCAAAGCACAACTTGCTGCAACAAAGCCACACCCATTGCTGAGCATGCTTCCCCTGCTGAGCCTGCTGCTACTGCTGAGTGTGCAGCCAATTCTGACTTGCGTCTATAAAAGACCACCACACTGTTTTTCTAGATCAGCAAGAGCACAAGAGCCAATGGGCTTCTCCCGTCCTCCCAGAAGCTGGAGAGACTCAAAGTCCTAGCAGTAGACCTGATGGGCCCTTTCCAGGTACCTACATTTAACAATGGCCGTTTTCTACTGACCATGCGTGATGCAAGCACTGGCTTCTTGATTTTCAAGGTGCTTGAGCATAAATCCAATGCTACTGACAACATCATTTCAAACATAGTGTTTCTATCCACGTGAACAGGTTTGCTGGTAAAAACAATCCGGAGCAACAACGGTGGCAAGTTTGCCAACAAGAGGCTGGCCAACTTCTTCAACACAAAGGGGATCCAGACAGAACAATCACTGCCCTACCACTACTACCAGAATGGGCTAATTGAGCGCTTCAACCGCACTGTCAGTGATATGGCAAGGACAATTTTGAATGATAGTAAGCTCCCCAAATGTTTCTGGGGATTTTCTTTCTCCTGGGCTGCTTTTTTCCTGAACCAAATACCAAACAAGACCTTGGGCGCAATCACCCCTTATGAGGCGCTTTTTGCACAAAAGCCTGTTTTTTACAGCTTCAGGATTTTTGGCGCGGTGGCTTTTTTCCACGTACCAGGCAAACTCCGGTCCAAATTGGACAATTTTGCAGTGGATGGAAGGGCAATTGCTCACCTGGAGGCCAGAAAGGGGTGGCTTTTCTGGATCATGGCAGAGAACTGCTTTGTCTTATCTGCCACTGCCACATTTGTTGACCAACGCACTGTATTCACCCCAATGCCCAACCTGGTCAATGCACACCAACTGTCTCTGGGAAATTTCACTGCCAAGTGGCGTTTTCAGGAACAAGATCTATTGGTCAACAAACTGCTACGCACATGTGAGTTTTACAACATCTCTGTACCACGTTCCTTTGCAGAAGCAAAACTGTCAGCTTGCTACTATTGCAGAGCAAGCTTCAAAAGTAAAAGAAATAACATAAAAATAATAATAATAAAATTAACCTAAGAAGGAGTAGGAAAACCATAAATATTATTGCAAAAATGGATTTTCCACACAAAATTAGGTAGGGTCACTGACTGACTTCACCCTTTAAATCCAACTCCTTATATTTTTAAATAATTAAGGAAAGAAAGACCAAAATACCATGGCACCACTAGTGAACGTTTTTGGCAAATTAAATATTTAACATGTATTGTCACGTATAGGTTTCACACCTAAAATTCAGTCAGAATTGAGGTGTTGTGTATATTTTAGGAGTTACAGATGGAAATATGTTCTGTCACAATTCCCGCACACAGCTGTGGCAGCCAATGCACCCCTGCACAGCTGAGCTACAGCTCTGTCACTCTGTCAAAGCCGTGTACACAGCCCTGGGTCTCTGACAAGTATGCAGCTGCGGTACTATGGGTTGACAAAGTGACAGGCGGCCTGAGAAACCTAGGTACCATGTAAAAATGCTACAACCTACACAGGAACATTCTACATATGTAATAAATTTTCCTGTGGATAGTAGATAATCTAAAAATACATAAAATTATATAAAAATACTTCAATAACCTTTATACGTATTTTTTATTAAATATAATTCAAAGTACCAAAAATGTCGAAAATAAGATAATGACTACTTCTAAAAATATATTAAAATACTTTAATATACTATTATGAAAATTTCTACACATCAACCTTTTCTTGACATACTAAGAAAACTTATGATGTAAAAGTATTACATGAATACCCATGACTTACATTTTTAAGTAATTATTTTAGTAAATCAACTGAATTAAAAAAATAAGGAGTAAAATCAATATCATGACTTTACTCCAAATATTTAATACATAATGAGAACTCACCTGACATCAGAATATCTGTAGGAATGTCTATTAAAATAATTATAAACTTACTTGGAACATTTACTAAGATTAATTAATTAAATAATAAATAAAAAAGGACAGATTAGTGTTATTCACACGTCCAAACATCAATTATAAAGTAGAATAATTCCCATACCCTCTGGAATTAGATGTTACCTGTGTTACAGCACCAAGAACAAGTTACAGGCTACCACTGGTTACCCTGCTAGCCTCAGTTTCTGCCACTTAAAGCCCCTGTACCCCTCAGAAGGACAATATTGGGACTCCAAAAGTTATGAATAAAGACCTCTTTTGAGGATATTGATACCCAGATACCCAGTTATATTTATACCCTGAAACCCTGCCAAGGTAATCAAATACTTATAGGAGATAATTAAGTGATTGATGGCTTTAGTCTGATTAATAATATCCGTCCTCAACCCTCTTTTATCAATTTAAACTGCTGAACAACCTTATAGCCCCAGTATACAGGTTTAACCCATCAGTGCATGTCCCAAACAGATACCCAAAGGATTTAATAATATACCAGTGAGTTTTATTATCCTTTCTCTGTTGTGGCAGCTTGGTTACAAAGCCCTGCCACTCCACCGCATATTTTATATACATATTATCCTTGGGAAAAATATCCTTTAAACTAAAGGGCCCAAAGTAACCAGGCCTACATGTTTTCATACTGAATTCCCTGAAGAGAGGTGTTAAAGATCCCCAATATAATTTTGGGCCCTCTGTAAAAATATTTAATAATCAATTTATCCATATTGATTTATAACAATAAACCATAACCAAACCAATTAACCTTGCAATAAGCTTTATCCAAATATTTTATGGATTTTTGCTGCATTTATTAAATAATATATTTATTATTTATTCTATAACCTCTGGTAGCTAAAGGATAGCAAGGGTCTTGGCATCCAGGAGGCTGACAAAAACGCTCTGGCAATTGGCCAAAATTGCAGGTGGCCATGTCTGCCAAGCTAACCAAATTAGAGGAAATGGGGGTATGGGAGCTAGCCCATCTCCCCAAGGGCAGAGTGGCGCTCAATTGTTGGTGGGTCTACCCCATCAAAAAGGCTTTTGCCGCCAGCAAGACCATTTTCAAGGCATGCTGTGTTGCAAAAGGTTAAAAACAGGTGGAGGGCATTGACTATAGCAACACTTTTGCCCCCACCATCACCTTTGTCTCCCTGTGCATCCTACTGACCATTGCAGCATGCTTTCAGCGGCCTGTGCACAGTTTCAATTTTGTGGCAGCATACCTCCATTCTCCCATTGACAAGGAGGTTTGGGTCAAACCACCGCCCGGGTGACCGCCCCTCCAGGTTTTGCACTGCAACTGAGGAAGGCTCTTTATGGCACCAGACAGGCGGCACAATGCTGGTGGCTACACCTGCGGTTGGTGCTTGAAAGACTTGGATACATCCCTTCACACTATGACGCCTCACTCTACATCCTCAAACACGCCACACAAAAGGGTGTCATCTGGATACTTGTTGATGACGGGGTTGTCACGGGTTCCTCCACTGAGGTCCTAAGAAAACTAGAAACTGACCTTTGTGACATTTTACAGATCAAGTGGTCCCACAAGCTCGACTCAATTGTAGGGGTGGATATCACACATAACCCCAAGGGCTTTACCCTAAAGCAGGATTGCCTGATTGCCGGGATACTCAAGGAGCACTGGGATGGCACGCACCAATGCAGGTCACTGCTCCCAGGTAACTACAACCCAACATCCGAGTCCGACAACCCGCCAGTTGACAAGGATTGCTACCTCAGGGTTGTTGGTTCATTGAGCTACCTCACAGTAGGCACCAGGCCAGACATTGCCTTTGCGGTGAACCTGCTAGCCCGTTTCACAGCACACCCCACTGAAGTCCACTGGAGGGGCATCAGGCACGTTCTAGGGTACTTGGCAATTAATCCCCAAATGGTGCTGGAGCTTTACACCTATGACAACAGGAAAGCTCTCAAGGCCTATTGCGACTTGTCCTGGGGGGGAGACGGCTTGCAATTGATGCACGGGATCTTGCTCACCTTTATGGAGTGTCCAGTTCTATGGCTTTCACGGCGGCAACAGTCCGTTGCGGCTTCAACATGCCATGCCAAATACATGGCCCTAGGGGTTGCCACCAGGCGGGTCCTGTGGGTGCGGAACTTGCTGACTGATTTCTTACGATCTGACTTTATAGGACACATCCTGTGCGACAACCAAGTAGCCATCAAGATTGCGCGCAACGATGTCGCCAATAAGCGCACAAGACACACCGACAGGGACTTCCACATTACAAACGACGCCTTGTTCAAGGGAGAGATCCAAGTGGCTTGGGTAAGTACAACGGAGCAACTTGCGGACATATTAACAAAACCATTGCCACCGGACATTTTTATCCGCTTACGTGGATCGATCATGGGAAGATCTTAGCCGGGCGTTGTCGCCCCTCACCCCGCTCCGTTCCTAACCCCTTTTTTTTATGCCCCCTGTTCTTTCCCTCATGCTTTGCTGCTAGCAGTCTATTGTGTATCCAGTTGGGGTATGGTCTCGGGGGGGAGTGTTGTAACCTATACAGGACAAATCCTGTAGACCTAACTAGGTTACACATAAGTATACTCCACCACACCCCGAACACTACTAATACCGAGATGAGAATAAGAATGTGAACTAGGAGGAATATATATACATAATACTCCAACAGTAACTACAAACAAATCTTACTTGGGGGAAAATTGAAATTCTTTTTATTAATTTACATGCAACACATCTTCATACTCCAGAGAGACTTTTCCTCATCAGAGTTTGAGTCAATCTTCGCAGCGGGTTAAGCTAATAGCGTGGCGTTGGTGATCTGGGCAGATCACTTAAAAGAATAAAACATCACAAGATTCATAATGTGCAATGCGATCCCGCGAAATTACACTTAAAAACAAGAAAAAAAAACCATTCCTTGGATTTCAGTACGCTAGCTGGGTTACCCGAAATCTAGATACTGAACCCCACCGAAATATTGTCTCTTTAAATTTGAAATACGAAAAACTGTCACAGGCTGCCACAACGTGGATGATGTCATCGACGTACCCAATAGAAATCTTGTCGTTGGCTGTGGAGCAAGAAGGGGTCAGCAGGCCATTGTTGTTTATTATGCACAGCATCACCCAGAGAGGGGACCCCTGAGGTAGCCCGATTCGCATTTCAAAGCTGGGCGAAACATGATCATCGATGCGAATGGTGGTGGAACGATTGCTCAGGAAGGAGGCAATGATTAGTGTGAGGTAAGTCGGGCATTTCAAATCCCTCAAAATTTGTATCAAACGAGCGGGCTGAACCGAGGGATAGGCCGACTCAACATCGAGAAAGGGTGCAGCCTCTACTTTATCTTGAGACCATCTGGTCTTGACCCACCGGGCAAGCACACAGAGGGCATCCTCCGTGCCTGAACCCTGCCGGCCACCCAAGCCCAAGGTTGTTGAGAGGCAATGTTGAGAATATCAAATAATATAGATTCACAACTATGTCACAATCGATCTATTCAAATCATCGCATTTCCAAATTATCAAATTACATACAATGAAGTATGGGTTTAAGCGTCCTCAACAACCAAAATATGTATTCACAAAGCATATTTATAGTTAACATTAGAGCCCTCCTTTCACACCTGCTTAACAGAGTGCAACTCCGAAGCACATCATCCTGCATCGCAAAGCAATTGGTTTCCAGAGCACAACACTTGTTCATTTTCATTCACGACTTCAGTCTGCTAAAGAATTCATCCTCCGAATTCACCTCTAAAATCGGGCACTGAACCATCCGAGAAGCTTAAAACGATCGCTTACGAGGAGACCTCAAGTCAAAAACTTGAGAATGCAAGCAATTTTTTACGTGGTTGCAGTCTTGGTTGCGTGTAAGTCCTGCTCTTGCAGCTCACGAGCCCAGCTTGTTCATTGTGATGGCTTTCTCGGGGCACTGATTTCCACGTGACCTTATTTGTATCAATTCACCTTGACTCAGTTGCAGCCGCTACCCCGTGAGTCCTGCATCAACAATCTTGAGTCGACTGAATCTCCAAACTGAATCTTGGCCATATCGTAGAATCCACCATTTGGAGGCCCCCCCCTCCCGCTTGAGTCCCGTTCGTCGCGACACGCCGCGAGGGGCGAGGCCGGACCCCTGTGCTGGGGTTCCAGGTTGCTAGTGTAGACCTAATTGGGTTTATAGTATCGGAAATTGGTTATTCTTATATTTCTCAGTGGTTCTCAGACTTGTTATGCAGAGAAAATATGTTCTTATTTGTCTCATGTTAATAACATACTCTCACCGTTAGATTTTCAAATTACATGCTTATGGGATTACAAATATGCATTTATTTGTTGCTCAACAACCCAAATATGTATTAAGAATCAATATATACAGCCACTTCTGATCTAAGAAATGTATTTCCCTTGGGGGAATTTTCATCTTGCACAACAACACTCACGGTTTTGGGTTCTATACTTACATGCGGGATTACAACTTGGTGTGACATGTTAGTGATATATATGTGACATGTCCTCCCCCTCCCTCAGTCATAATCTTACACACCCATCTCACATGTTCATTATGCCTTTCCTCAGTCTCATAAAGAAATCCTACTCAGGGGCTTAGTAAAAATGTCTGCTAGTTGTTTGGCTGTGGGGACCCAGTGAATGATGGTGTCTCCTTGCTGCAGTGCTACATTGGTGATGAAGAATTCCCTGTTTGAGTGCCTGGTCCGCTTGTTTGGTGTGTCATCCATTGACACCTTTATAGACCACTCATTATTGCAGATGTTCCCCAGGTACCTGCGTTTAAGGCAGTCCTCCAGCAGATTGATCACCCAGAGGCAATTCTGTGTGCCCACTCCTAAGGCCATATACTCTGCATGGCACATGGACACTGCTACCGCCTGCCCCCTCCGCGCAATCCACAGGATAGGACAGGATAGAAAAGAAATGGACACACCATAAGAGGCCCTGGAAATTCACCCCCCCAAGAGGAGGATCACAGTGGCATTTCAGGGCCATCTCACCCGGTCGTGGATGTAGTTGCAGTGGGATGTCCCACGTGCCAGCCAGGTAGCTTAATAGGTGCCAGACTCCTTTCCAATGGCTTCTTTCAGGGTTTGATGAAAAATGCAAGAGGTAGCTCACTGCAGAAGCAATGTCCAGTCTTGTGCCTACTGCAAGGTAGCTCAGGGATCCTAGCACAGAGAGGTACTCACCTGGATCAACAGCATTGCCCTTGTTGCTCACAGCATTGTAGGTTGGCCGCAATGGTGTTGTAGTGAAACCACCCCTGCACCAGAATTGGTTCAGGATGGTGTCAATCAGCTTGGGATGTCTTAGAGAGAAGCCCATCTTGCTCCTTGTGAAGTCTATTCCAAAAATGCTAGATAAGCCTTCCAACCATGTGATATGCAGTTGCTCCTTGAGGTCCATCTCCAGCTGTTGAAGGATGGAGTTGCATGAGGCCTTCACAATTCCGTCGTCTACGTGGATCCATATTATACCATTTCTTAATTCAGAGTTGAGGACATAGAGCAAAGAATTGTACTTGGATGACTTGTAACCCTGTGAGACCAGAATTGTTTATAGATGCTGCCACCTGCTGGGTCCCATAGAGGGAATTCTTCAGTTGCAGTCTGTGTTCTGCAGGGAGACCATAACCAGGGGGCAGCTTGTCCCACAATTCTTTGTCAATTTTTGAGTTCAGATATGCTGTCACAAAGTCAAAGCTGTAGACTGGCAAGTTATGATGCACCACAATTGTCAGCAGAATTTTTAGGGACACAAAGGTTGCGGTTGGGGCAAAGGCTTCTTCAAAGTTGATGCCCTTCAATTGCTTGAACCTTTTGCAACACATCTTGCCTCAATAATTGTCTTGTCAGAGCTTAAGACCTTCTTGATGGCAAAAACCCATTGGCAGTCTAGTGCTACCCATCCTTCTGGCATTGGCAAGGCCTCCAAGACTCCCATCAAGTCCAGTCACTGTAGTTTGTGTTTGATTTCCTCCTGCTACTTTTACCAGTCTTCTGATTTCATTGCTTGGTGGAATGTTGTTGAGACGGTGATGTTTTATGCCATGCAAATTCCAAGAATGTGATCTATCATGGCCTCTTGCAAGGCAAAAATCTCTCCCCTCCGGTGTGGTGGCATTTTATAACCACAAATTGGGAATTGCATCACAGGCTGTGCACTCAGCATTGGGAATTGCATCACAGGCTGTGCACTCAGCATTGGGAATTGCATCACAGGCTGTGCGCTCAGCATTGGACACAAGCTGGCTCAGCAGCAGCAGCGCAGTTGGCTTGGCATTGAGTGTGGCAGGTTACACAGGGGGGAACAGGGAGGTACTTGTGAGCATAAGCGGGGACTGGCTGGCAAAATATGGAGATTTGAAGATGGAGCGGGGGGCTCCAAGTAGGGTGTGGTGCAAGGGCAGCGCTATGAAAAGGACAAACCGGATGGACCTAATGGAAGGCAGGCATTGGAGGATGGGATAGGGTTGGGTTAGGGTTTCTGTCTTGCAGTTTTTCTTCTTGTGGTTGTTGGGCTGTGATTGCACTTGTATCTAGGTTAGTTTTTAGAGGGAGGACTTGAAAACCTTTCTCTCAACTCTGGGTTGTAGGGGGGAGGGGAGAAGGAGACCACTGGGTTTTGAAGGGAAGGAAGGGACTTGTCTTTCTCATTCTATCTCTTTTGTTGGTTGGAATGGAACGCTCTACTCCTTACAGACGCTAGGGACCATTGAATTCAAAATCTGAGGAAAACTTTGTGGGGTATCCACTTCTTGTTTCCACATCCCAGGGTCTGGCCGGGAAATAATCTTTTGTTCCTAGTTTCTTGAAGCTAAAAGGGTGCAATGCTTCCAACAACTGTTCCTGGGTCCAATGCCCCACCAACTTCTCTTCCTGCTCACTAAGGGACCAATACCCCAACTCCTCATCCTCCACCAGCTTTTGTTTGCAGCACCAGGTCAACCTTTGCTCCTCCGCCTTTTTCTGGACATGGGGATGCCCCTTGGGTTGTTTGCATAAGACCATGGGACTACCCCCACATTTGGTTTAACACCACAGACCTGGAACAGTACATCTTGCAATATGAAGGGATTGTCATGCTTCAACCTTAAGGTTTATTGTCTTCTTCACTTTAAAATATCCTTTCCTCAGTACCATCTACCTCAGTCCATCAGCGTGACACAAACAAAGCACAACATCAAGGGTGCCTTCTTCTTACCTCCACTGTCTTGCGTAACAACCTTGCAATCTTGGAGACTGAATCAGTATATACTTTTGAACCTTGCAGTTAACTCTACTCCAGTTGACCATCCATTCAAGCTCTGCTCTTCCACCCTGGGTATCACCAGCCCTCGGACTTCCATTCTTGGTCATGCACTCACACTAGTTTGAACCCATGCCTAGATAGCCACATCAACTGTATAGTTCAAAAATGGACTATTCCCTTACCCTGCATAAGCTGTATTTTCACATTTGCATTGTCTTCACATGTCATTCCTTCCTGCCTCAACTGTTACGTCCTTGTATGCTCAGATTCTATTGTCTTTCACCTATGCTACAACCTTGTAAACAACGGTTCTGTTATTTCATTTCCCATTCCCTTCATGTCATTCATTGCCTCATTTCCTCCTAGCTGTAGACAGCCATATATCAGGTTGAATCTAGTCACCTTTGGATTACCTTATAAAGGCTGTATTTCCTGCCAAAAGATTTTCTCCTCAGTTGGTTAATTTCATATGTTCTCACATCTTGTTAAATCCAGTCATCACATTGGGCTTGGGTTTGATTTCCTTTTTATTAGAACACTTATCCCTTCTTGCTGTTTGTCAATTCATCCAATCATAAGTTTGCACTTTGCAGTTAGCCTTGCTATGTTGCATTTTCCCCTTGCACTCAGTCTCTCCATTTGCGCTCACAATCATCTAAGATTGCCCTATAGTATGTGGGGTGGTTGTGTGACAGTAATTTAAATAACTCAACTCCTCTATTATAGTTGCCAACCTATAATAGATTTATGCTTTACAATGTCATGTACTTGCTCAACAGGGAATGCTTCCCTTAACCCTTACAATGATGGTATCCATTGGGTAGGGAGACCCAGCACTTCTTGGGCCCAACAACCTTTAGACCCTGTAACTTCTTCTCAATCTCCTTCAGTTGAACCTCTCAATGATCCCCTTGCTCCTCAACAGGAAGCTCTGGTGGATCCTCTTGAAGAAATCAAAGATTCCAAACACTCTTCCAATGAAGCCTTGACTTGTGCTAGATCAAGGGTTTGCACTAATGCTCCCAAGAACAAAGCTTCAACCTTACTCTAGACCTTGATCCAGGCTATGAATCAAAATGCCTTGCAATCTGGTCCAAGTGGGCCTAGCTTCCACACTCCAGGAATTAAGAAGCCTGATCACTTTACGGGGAACACTCCCATAAAATAGATTCTATTTACAGTCTTGCAAAGTAATTTTCTCAAAAGATCCAAGAAAATTTCCTTCTGATAGACACAAAGTTATGTATGAGTCTTCCTTCCTTGGTGGAAGAGCCTTGCAGTGGTTCAAACCATACCTCCAACTATTATCTAGTACCAGTCCCACTTGTATCCTCAACAATTGGGACAAGTTCCAGCAGCAAATTTTCACGCTGTTTGGCTACCCCAATGAAGTCCAAAACACAGAATACAAGCTTAATAACTTAGTCATGAAAGAAAATAGTAGAGTTTATTTTTATATCTCCCACTTCCAAACTTGGAATTCTTGCATCCAATGGAATGAGGCAGCTCTTTTATTTCACTTCAAAAAAGGTTTACTGGAATGCCTAATTGAACAACTTGCAGTTGGGGGACATAAGACAACCTCCCTTCAGCAGTTAATCAACCGGGTGATTGAGCTTGATAATGGCTATCACAACAAGAACCGCTTTTGGCAAAAAAATCATGGATTTTCAACCTTGTCTCTGAAGGCAGACAAATCTTCAAAGCAACACTCAAATAACCCAAAAAAATTCAAACCAGTTCCAACCTGAAACCCCAACCCTAAAAGGGCAGGCCATTGCCAAAACTCTGAAATTCCTGGACAAAGAAACCAGGATTTTCCTGAATGAGGAGCGGCCAAGGAGGGAAAAGAATGGGTTATGCATGTATTGTGGAGGAAAACATCATGTCAATAGTTGTGCAAAGCGGCTAAGCAGTCAAAAAATTAGCTGGTAGTTTTTTGAATAATTGCAAGGAAAACCACATATTATTTAAATTACAGCAAGTCAATATTTGCACTTGCAAGTCACTAGGTTCTCTAAGTTTGAGATTTGTCCTATCCCATTCCAACAATTCCCCTTATTGTGTTTTACTTTATTCCGGCGCTAATTTTTCTTTTATAAGTGAATCTTTTGCCACTTCCAAAAATCTTAAGTGTTCCAAGATAGATAAGTTTCCCATCTATTTAGTAAGTAGTGCAACCAAGCCGTCTCATTGGGTTTCCCAAAAGGCAAAATGGACCTTTGAATTTTCCAATTTCCCCAGCTTCAAATGGGATTTATTTGTGTTGGATATCTCCGGAATGGACAATACCAATATAGGCCATGACGTTCTGGTTTCCTGGAATCCAGATGTGAATTGGCAAGAAGGAGTAATTAAACTTTGAACCTTGAAACCCCAGGACTCTAACCCTTCCGTCAAACAGGAATTGAACAGCCTACCTGACACTGTCATTGGGTTGGATGACAATTTTTCGCCAGGAGATTTTCAATATTCTGACCTTCATTCCCATGTTACCTCTTCAGATTTAGGAGTTATTTCATATTTTTCCGACTTACCTCTTCCTTGTTTCTTCAAAGAGAAACAGGTGTCAAAAAAACAGTGTATTTTGAGCTCCCTAATCCTCTTGCATTGTGCAAGAACTTCAAATCCAGTGCTTGAAGATGAGGATATTGAAGATTTAGAAACCATTTGAGAGTCTTTACCTTTGGTTTATCATGACTTTGCTGATGTATTTTCAGCTGTAAAGGCAGATAAAATTCCTCCTTCCCAATCTTATCATGACAGGATCAAACTTACTGGCCAAAATCCGGCACCCATACCAGCCTACTATCTCTCAAAGAAAGAATCAACTGCTCTTCAAGAATACATTAAAGAAAATGTATTGAAAGAATTTCTTTGACCAAGCAATTCAAATACTGGCTTTCCCGTACTATTTTTCACAAAGAAAGACGGCGGCCTTTGCCTTTGTGTTGACTACAGGAAACTGAAACAGTTAACCCAGAAGAATGCCCACTCAGTACGGCCTATGTTGCACCTCCTCACTCTCTTCCATGGAGCTGCTTATTTCTCAAAGTTAAACCTTTGAGGCGCCTATAACCTAATCTGGATGGGAAAGGTTATGAGTATTTTACTGCAATGAGAACAAGGTTTGGCATTTATTATTAAACCATCATGCCTTTTGGCCTCTACAATGCTCCTTCCACTTTTCAACATTTTTTCAATGACATTTTTTCTGAACTTGTAGACAAATACCTTGTGGTGTATCTTGATGATATACTTGTCTAATCAAAAACTCTTAAGGATCACATTGCACATGTGCAAGAGGTGCTTCAGCAAATTTGAAAGAATAACCTGCTTGAAAAGGCCTCTAAGTGCAAATTTCATACCCATTCTCTTCAATTTCTAGGTGCCATAGTCCCGCAGCAAGGACTATCAATGGAACCAGCCAAGAGTCAGTGCATATTGGACTGGCCTGCACCTTCTTCAGTCAAAATCCCTTCAAGTTTTCCTTGGATTCAGTAATTTTTACAGGAGTTTTATTGAGCATTACGCCAAGATAACCATGAATCTTACTAACCTTCTTCAAAAAGACACTCATTTTGTTTTTACAGAACAAGATGCTTTAGAGTTCAAAGCTCTATAGAAAGTATTCACTACTGCTTCAATTCCCACTCACTTCAATGAGCTAGCTTTCACTGTTGTGGAAACAGATGCATGTGACTATGCAATTGCAGGAGTAATCTTGCAGTTTTCCTCCTCTTCTTCCCTCTTTCATCCCTTGGCTTTCAAGTCTTGCAAATTGCTCTCTGCAGAGCTTAATTAAAAGATCCATGAAAAGGAACTTCTCCCAATTTTTTTTTGCTTGAAAAAATGGTGTTCATAACTTTTGAGTCTTATGGAAGCCTTTGAGGTCCTAACTGATCACAATTCTTTAAAATATTTCATGAGCTCAAAATTCCTTACACGCAGATAAGCACAATGGGCCAAATACCTATCCAAGTTCAACTTTAAAATCACGTACCATCCTGGAAAACAAGCAGTAGTCCCTGATGCTTTATCACGTCAGGATGACGTTTACCCAGGGGGGGGAGAACCTTTGCCAAAAACAACCCTGAAAATGTTAGGACACTCTTCTCAACCCAATCTGCCCAACTCCGTTTGATCATCACTAACCTTTGAGATACAGCTTCCAAATTACAACAAGCTCAACTCAATGATGCCAAGTGTACCAAACTTTGAAAGAGTGCAAATCCATTAGATAGTGGTTACATTATTGACAAAAATGGTTATTTTGTTTATAAGGACCATATAGTAGTACCAGATAATCCTTGCATTAAGTTAGATATATTTGATTCAAGGCATGATTCCCTGCTTTCTGGTCATCATGGGCAGGATAAAACCTACCAATTGATTGCACAAGACTTCTACTGGCCTGGTATGACCAAGGAAGTAAAATACTATGTTAACACGTGCTATGTTTTTAATTGTAACAAGTCCTCAGAACACCGGAAGTATGGGCTGCTCCAGCCACTTCCCATTCCGCCTATTCCTTGGCACTTGCTGTCTATTGATTTAATTTCACAATTACCTATTTCTAGTGGTTATGATGCTATTTTAGTAGTACTAGATTGCTTCTCAAAGATGGCTTTATTCCTTTGCAGTAATGTGACAGCCTCCTCAGAAGACTTAGCTAATTTATTCATAGAATATGTATTCTTGAAACATGGTCTCCATGATAACATAATTAGTGATTTTAGATCTTTGTTTGTCTCTAGCTTCTGGACCTTGCTTTGCCAACATTTGAAGATCACTTGCAATTTATCAATGGCCTACTACCCAGAAACAGATGGGAAAACCAAGCAAGTAAATCAGATTCTCAAACAGTAACTTCAAATGTATGTTGCCTACCAACAGGACAACTGGTCTCAATGGCTCCCATTAGCCAAGTTTGCCTACAAAAACTCCACTCATTCCTCCACCAAACAGTTTCCCTTCCAGACTCGTTATGGTAGAAACCCAACTTTGTCTTCTATTCACATAGCACCTTCTCAACCTGCTACCAATTACCTTAATCACATTCATTCTCTTCAAACGCAACTTTGAACCAACCTCAAAGCGGCAAACCAGCGCTACAAGGAACAAGCAGACCAACTTTGCACTTTGGCCCCAACCTTTGCAGTAGGAGATCAGGTATGGCTCAATGCTTGCAATATTTGCAGTACTTGCCCAACCCAAAAACTCTCTGAAAGAAAATTTGGCGCCTTCAAATTCAAATCAGTCATTTCCCCTAACACTTTTAAACTCACCTTACCTGCAAAATGGAAAGGCATCCACCCAGTCTTTCATGTGTCTCTCCTAGAGCCAGCTCAAGTCTTATACCCAGGCAAGACTTGTCCCCCTCCTGAACCGGTCAACGTCCAAGATCAGTTAGAGTGGGAAGTAAGTTGTATTCTGGATTCCAGGTTATGCAAAGGAAAACTTCAATACCTTTTTGAATGGACTGGCTTACAGTCCAACAAAGATTGCACTTTGTGGGAACCAGCCCATCACCTTTGCAACTTTCCCAATTTGGTTTGAGACTTTCATGCAAGTTACCCTTGAAAACCTTGCCAATCATGATTCCAATCCCATTGTGCACTTCCATCTCATCCCATCCCATCAATCTCATCCCATTGCCTTACTTTACCTCCTTTCCAATTCCTAAGAATTATCCATTTTCTTTCACTTTTGTCTATTTCAAATAATAATAAAAAAAATAATAATATGATAATAAAAATGAAAATAAAATAACCTATATAAATTATAATAAAAATAAGATTACAAATAAAATACGTTTTTAAAAAATTTCCTTTACTTCTCTTTCCGCTTCCTCCCAATTTTTTTGGAAAAGAAGAAGAAGAAGCGGAGGCAGATAGTAAAAGTGGGTTGATGTGTTGTTCAGACATTTTTTGTTTGGGATTTTGAGTTTGAGAGGGGTTTTTTTTTTTAAGAATTTGGAGTTTTGAATAGAGTATATTCAGGAGAAATATTAAGAATTTTAGACAAAAGAAGATTTCAGAGACTTGAGGTTGGAGGTAAAAAAACTTTTTTGGTTTTTTTATGATTTTTGATTGATTTGTTAATGATTGAAAAAAATGTGAAAAAAAGTTGAGAAAATTTTTTTTGAGGAATAATTTTTTTTGATTTTTGATTGAAGTTTTGGATTCAGGGGGGTTGATTTAGTGGGGGTGGAGTATTGAATTGGATTGGTTGAGTTGTGTTGAGTAGTGATGTGTGATTGGTTGATTGGTGTTGAGTTGTGATGATTGGTGTGGTGTGGAGTGGATTCTGGAATTTTAAAGGTGATTTTATGGTTGAGGAAATGATTGGACCGCCACAAGAGGTGATGAAGAGGCAGGAAATCATTCAAAATCATATTGAATATCAGATTATTCATATAGAAGAGCCCAAAATTGCGGACCTACCCCAAACAGGTGTTTACACATGGTAATTTGAGGTTAGAAATTTGAGGTCTAAAAAAAGTTCCAAAGAATATGAAAAAAATTTATCTGTGTTTCATTTGAAGTGCAATTCAAGAATAAAAACTCAGTTTGTCCATAAAAATAATCAGAATAGTTTCAGAAATGGATTCAAAACGCACCACAAAACAGACACTTCCCATTATTGTGGTAGATGCATCAATTGTTTTTAGGTAAATAATTGATCCTAAAAATCCCTAAATAATTTTTTTGGGCTCTTTTAAATTCCCACTGAAAGACTGGAAGCTCAAAATTTGGAAAATCTCAAGGAAAAACAAGGGGATAAAAAATTGAAAAGAATGTCTTATTTGTTTATGTGAACCCCATTTTCTGGTGGGAAAATGAAGTTCTAAAATTCTAACAAAACTTATAATTTAATGGCCTGGCATATTTTAAAAAATTCTCTTGATATTTCCCAAAATAATAAAGAAAAAAAATTAAAAATTTGAAAAGATGTGAGACGTAAAGATTTTTTTTTCAATTTTTTGAGTGCAATTTTGAAGGCCTTTAAAATGGCCAAAAATTCTCATAATCATTATAAAGGGGTTTAAGATGCCTGGCTAGCCGCTGGAGTTTTTTTTTGTTTTTGACCACCCGGGAAAATACATGAAATCCAGGATTACCACATGTAATGGGGATGTCAGGGGAAGTTGTGGCAACATAAAAACTGTGTGAAAGCCAGTTTTGGGGGCGTGAGAAATTTAATTCCCTTTTTTTATTGGTGCAACTTCTAAGTTTACATGTCTTCCTGGGGAGGGAAAACATTCTGGAAGACATGAATTCAGTAAAAAAAAACACTGTGATCATTCCTCTCTTTGAAAAAAATTTCAATCTAGCAAAAAAAATATACTAAAATCAAACCTATTTTGAAGAAAGCTGTAGATATAGTAATTTTGAAGGCAATAAGGCATGAGCTTATCCTGGGCCAAAAAAAGGGGGGTCAATGTTAAATTCACAACCCATATGCGTTTTCAATGGCAATTCACAACTCAAAAAGAAGCAAGAAAAGATGTTTTGTCAGCCTTGTGGATGCCAAGACCCTTGCTGTCTTTTAGCTACCAGAGGTGATAGAATAAATAATAAATATATTATTCAATAAATTCAGCAAAAATCTGTAAAATATTTGGATAAAGCTATTGCAAGGTTGATTGGTTTGGTTATGGTTGAATATTACAAATCAATATTAACAAATTGATTATTAAATAAATTAATAGAGGGGACACAATAATGTTGGGATTCTTAAACACCTCTCTTCAGGTAATTCACTTTGAAAACACATATACCTGGTTACTTTGGAACCTTGAATCTATATTCTTAAAGGATATATTCCCCAAAAATAATATATATATAAAATATATGGTGGCGTGACAGGGCCTTGTAGCCAAGCTACCTCAGCAGAAAAAGGATAATAAGACTCACTTGTATATTATTAAATACTTTGGGTACCTGTTTGGGACATGTACTGATGGGTTAAACCTATTACTAGGGTTAAAAAGGTTGTTCAGCAGTTTAAATTGATAAAAAGGGTTGGGAACAGATATCATTAATCAGACTAAAGCCATAAATCATTTACTTATCTCTTAGAAGTATTTTATTACCTTTTCACGGTTTCTGGATGTAAATGTAGCTGGGTATCTGGGTATCAATATCCTCAAAAGAGCTCCATATTTATAGCTTTTTCAGTCCCAATATTGTCCTTCTGAGGGATACAGGGGCTCAAAGGGACAGATTCTAAGGCTATCAGGGTAACCAGTGGTAGCCTGTCACGTGTTCTTGGTGCTTTAGCACAAATAATATCTAGTTTCACAGGGTATGGGAATTATTCTACCTTTTGATTGATGTTTAGACGTTTAAATAACATTAATCTGTCCACATGATTTATTATTTAATTAATCATCCTTAGTAAATATTCCCAGGATGTTGATAAGTCTTTTGGTAGACATTCCCACGGGTGATCTGATGTCAAGTGAGTTTTCATTATGTATCAACTGATTGGAGTAAAATCATGATATTGATTTTAATCCTTATTTTTGAAATTCTGTTGATTTACTTAAAATAATTGATTAAAAACATAATCTATGAGAATTCATTTAATATTTTTACCTCATCAGCTCTCTTAGTATGTCACAAACATACTGATGTCTTGAAGCTCTCACAATTGTATTTTAAAGTATTTTAATATATTTTTACAAATAGTAGTTATCTTATTTTCGACATTTTTGGTATTTTAAATTATATTTTATAAAAAATATGTATAAAGGTTATTTAAGTATTTTTATATACTTTTATGTATTTTTATATTATCTACTATCCACGGGGACATTTATTACATATGTAGAATGTCTCCATCCAGGTTGTAGCACATTTACGTGGTACCTGGTCTTCTCAGGCCACCTGTCACTCTGTCAGCCCGTAGTCCCGCGGCTGCATACTTGTCAGATTCCTGAGGCTGTGTACACGGCTTGTCAGGTTACGCTGACAGGGTGGCAGTGCTGCTGCTCAGCCACGCACGGGTGTATTGGTTGCCGTGGCTGCATGTGGGAATTGTGACATAACACATTTCCGCATGTAACTCCTAAAATATACACAACACCTCAATTCTGACTGAATTTTAGGTGTGAAACCTATAAGTGACAATGTGTGTGAAATATTAAATTTCCAAAAAGGTCCCATAGTGATGCCATAGTATTTTGGTCTTTTCTTTCTTTAATTATTAAAAATATAAGGAGTTGGATTTCAAGGGTGGGGTCAGTGAGTGACCCTACCTAATTTTGGGTGAAAAATCCATTTCTGCAATAAAATTTATGAATTTCATACTCCTTCTTAAGTTAAATTTAATATTCTTTCTTATTTCATTTCTGTTACTTTTTCAGCTTGCTCTGCAATAGTAGCAAGCTGACATGTTTACAACTTGGGCATCCCTGGAGAGTTGAAAATCCCCAGTCACAATGAATCATGAGGGGAGTTGTGTGTGCTTTCCTGGATCATTTGAGGCAATTTGAGGGTGGGATTGGGTTACCTAGGCACCCCTGGACCACATTTGAGTGCCTTAAACCCAAATTTGGGGATTTGGCATACTATGTGGGACTGTTTGACAAAAAAACAAAATTTTAAATCAAAAATTCTGCCTATTGGAAAAAAAAATTCTTGTCACAAAAAAATACTCACCCATTCCATTATTTTTCTCTCAAATCAAAATTGAGTACACTTGGGAGGTGTTGGAAAAAGTTGGAATTGATGATAAAGTGACTTGGGTTTTTTTGAATGATGGGAACAGTGGCATGCCCAAGCCTCCCTGGTTTAAAAACTGGCTGTGTTAAAGGACTTAATTGAAATTTTTGTTCACAAATCTTATTGACTCAAGGTGGTGGGTCACATTTCATAATCTATTTGAATGAGAATAATTTAGCTTGACAAATGCTAATTTAAATAAGAGGTTCCAGAATCCCTTGAACCTCCTCCTGTGAGAGCCATTCCTAGTAGAAGAGAAGCCAAAATTTATTGTCAAAAATTCAAAGCTATGCATTGCTATGCATTGATAACATTCAAGTCAAACAATGAAAAATATTTTGACCAAGAATGCAACATATTTGGAGTATATGAAGGGCCGTGCCTCACTAAATGGCAAAGGAAAAACTCAAACAAGGAAGTTTGGGTGTCAATTCATGATCTGTGCAAGTTTCAAAGTAGAAGATCCCACATGGTGCCTCTCCATTAGAAATGAACAACACAATCATCAATCATCTGAAAATCTCTCAGTGCATGCTCAACTGAGGAGAATCTCTGTTGTAGCCTTGGATCAAATTAAGGATGGCATTAAAGATGGGCTCATTAAAATTCAACTCAAAAGGAAAATCAGGAATCTTGATGGTGGAGAATAAATTGACAATAGAAAAATCCATAACACTAAGCACAAGGTAAAGCTAGCAGAACTGAATGGGAAAGGTTTTATGGACATTCTATTAGAAATGCTGCAAGAAACCCAGTGGGTTTCCAGGTCAAATTTTGTTGCAGAGGGTCACTTAGAGGCCCTCTTCCATGCTCATTCTGAGTCTATAAAACTTTATAAAAAATACAATCATATTGCTTTGTTTCATTGTACTTATGAAACAAATAGGTACAACATCCTTCTATTGGATTTGTAGGGATGAAAGCCAACAGGAAAACTTCTACAGATTCTTGTGTTTTTATAACAAAAGAAACCTATGAGTTCTACAGTTGGGCGGTGAATGCACTGAAAGATTTGTTTTATGATCCCAAGAGGGTTCCCAAAATCTTTGTGAGGGACTGTGAAAAATCTCTGATTTGTGTTATTGAACATAGTTTCCCTGAGTCATCCAGAAAGTTATTCTCCTGGGACTTTTCTAAAAATATTCAAGAAAATCATAAATTTTTCTTCATTAATTACAATGAAGGATTGAAAGGTTTTATGGCTCTGTGGGCAAATTGTGGGGCCTCTTAAACCAAGGGGGAGGCAGAATTCAATGATGCAGAACTCAGAGTAGGACAATTAATTGCTTCTTCTGTTCATCTCTGCTGGGAATGCGCATGTTGGAACTTTTATACTAGTGTTTCTTGAAAGACCATGAGAATTTGCTTGAGTACATGGAAAAGAAAATTTTCCCTATCAAAGAGATGTTGGTAATGGTGTGGAATTGTGCCAACCCCAACTTTGGAAATAAAACAACATCTTGGGTAGAAGGGGCCCACACTAATTTCAAAAGATTACTTCTGGGATCTTTGGGGAAGATTTTGGGTGTGTGGAAACACCTCAAAGGAAACATTCAAATCTAAATACAATCAGTGCATGTGTCACTTAAAAATTCTTGAATAAAGTTAGGAACTGTTCTTCAAAAAGAACTTTCACCTTTGAGTTAAAAATTTTCAATTGAGTCAATTAAACTTATTAGGGAACAATTTGAGAAGTTGAAGTTCAACCACAATGGCAAGGTGTTCTCAAAGTCATGTTCAAAAACAATGGGCTTTCCCTGTCCCCACATCTTAGAAGAAATACTAGCATCAAGAGGATCTGTTGTGCCTCAGGATGTTCATCCTTAGTGGAAGTTAGACTATGACCCTTCCAGTGAAGAAATTTGGGTTTTGGGGTTTTTTGAAGGGTACCAATTATAGTATTTACAGAAATTATAGCATGGAAAGATTCATTATTGTTTTTATTTTTGAAAGATTGAAATAGATCCAGTGCTTGAAAAACCCCAATTGTTTAACAAGTTGAATTTCATGCTTATGGGACAACATCAACAATTTAGATTGGAGATTTTAAAATTCATGGTTGATTATACAGATACTTTGATTTCCAAGAAAATACTTAAGCCAAAGATCTTATGGTCCAGCCGCGCCCAACCCAAATCAAAAGCTACTCATTGTGAACTTTCAAAATTTGAACATGTTGAAAGGGAACTTAAGAGGGAAAAAAGGGTTAGAAGGGAACCAAAAAGACCAAATATATTAAGTCTTTTATTTTCAGAAGTTTTTATTTTTATCATTCAATGAACTGATGGGAAAATTATTTCTGTAGTTCAAGGAAGGCTCTTCATCTGAATTTCATAGTTCAGAGGAAGAGACTGAAAGTGAATTATTATACCTTCATTTGAAATCAGAATCCTCTTCTGAGGAATAAGACATGCAGGAAAATTCAACCAGAAGCTCATCTTTGGTGTGTATTGATTTTGTTAATGTGATAAGAATTTTGGTTAATTGAGTTTTGATCATAAGAAACAACATTGAAACACCTCCATCAAATACCTGATCACTTACATAAGTTCTTGGGTGAGGTCTGGGATTTGGTTGGTGATGGGAATTGCAGATTTAGAGTCATTTCTAAATGAAGATCTTAGAATTGATTATGATTGAAACTGAGGACCACAACTGGGATACACAGTGGGAGACATGAGAACAGAGATGCAAAGAAAATGAAGAAAGAGAACTAGATGTCAAACAGCATGATGAGATGGCTGGAGTGTGAGTCAAAGAGGTTGGAGACAAATTTTGGAAGCTTGTTGGAGCTGGATTTCAATGGAGTTTTAAGGCTGATAGAGCATCAATGGTGAGTCTGAGAATGAGAGGGCTCAGGATTGGATAGGTTGAATCTCACCAGGCATTTTAGATTGGAGTTTGGTTGAAGGTTGAGTAAAGGAGGAAGATGAATAGAAATAAAGATAGACAGATGAAAATAAGAAGAAATAAGAAAAAGTGTGAAAATGAGAAAAATGAGGAGAACCAGAGTTGAGGGTTGAGGTTGAGTTGAATAGTGAGGTGTTTGATTCGATTGGAGATTGGTGGTCCCTCCCCTTTTTTGGTTGAGTTGGAGTTAGAGTAGGTAGAGTTGGGAAGTTTTGGGTTGGACTCTCTGACCTTGTTGATTTCTGTGGGGCCTTGAGTTGGTTGCCCTGGCCAGGTTCAGAGTTAAAATCTCAACACTAAATCGATTGGTTAAAATGAGAATGGATGGTTTAAAGAGTATTAAAGGAAATGATTGAAAGGTTGATGAAAAATAAGACATGGTATTCTAAGATCCTTGGGGGCAGTAAAGACCTTGAAAAGATAGAAAAAAGACTTGATGTTCATGAAATCAATGAAATGATTTCCTCTTCAAAATGAATTTCAAAGCTAGAAATGGGAAAATTAATAGATTATACTGATTGAAGACCAATATGTTGCATTTCATTGGATTCATGATGTACTTCTACTCCTATGAAGATGGGTGTAAAAAAAAAAAAAAATCAGATTCTATCTTTGAAGATTTTCTTTATCAGCAATAATCACTGGGTTCATCTTGTACCTGAGGGAGAGATGATTCCAATCCAGCCCATTTTTTCCAAACCTGATTTGTTGACTTCTAAAAAATCATCTGGTTGGGTTGATCATTCAAAGGATCAACCTAAGTTGTATTCTAATTTATAAAGAATCATTCTAATTTCATAATTTGGTTTTGGTTTCTGATGTTGATCTTGTAATTCTATTGATATAAAGTTGGATCAAATTTTGAACATCCTCATGCTGAGTGTTTTGAGATAACATCATTATGTTGAGTGTTTTGAATGAATTTTGATTGGCAAGTCAGTTCAACTGGTGTTGGGCTGATCCCATTATAAGGAGTATTTTTACTTCTTGTGATGGGATCAGCATCATACAAGTCAATTTTTTTTTTTTTTTTTTTTTTTTTTTTTTTTTTTTTTTGTGTTTTGACTTTAGGGCCTGTCCATTTAGGTGGACTTGATAGAATTTTTTTTTTGGTGTTTTTTACCATAGGGCTAGTCCAATGAGGTTGGCTTGATACAAGTCCACCTCATTAGATTAGCCCTATTTTTTTTTTTTTTTTTTGGGGGGGGGGTGGGGGTTGATTTAGTTTAGTGCTAGTCAAATGAAATAAGTTTAGCTGGTGTTGGGCTAGCTGATGCCATCATAAGAAGTATTTTTACTTCTTGTGATGGGATCAGCTTGACACAAGTTGAATTTTTTTGGTTTTTTTAATTTAGGGCTGGTCCATAGAATTTTTCATTTTTGTTTATATATGGGCTGCCCATTCATGGGCCCAGTGTGGTGAAATTTTAATAATTTCCTTTCAATTTTTTTTCTTTTATTTTTTTGGTGTTTTTGTTTTGTTTTATTTTATTTTATTTTTTATTTTTTCAATTTTTTTTTGATCTTCATTTATTTTAACATATTTTATTCTTTTGATTTCTTTTCTTTTCTTTTGTTCTTCTATTTCCTTTTTTTTTTACTCACTGAAAATGGGTTGTGAGCGGTTGCAAACTATGCCACACAACCCAATTTGAGTTGTAAATGGGTTGCGCAGGGTTGTGAATTTAATGTTTCCCCCCCCCCCCCCAAAAAAAAATCAAATAACATTAAATTAAAAAAAAAACTATCCAACAAAGCATCATCCTCAAAATATATTACAAGTTTCAAAATTTATTGGGGGGAAATCATATCAGTGATGAATTCATCAATTATGTGATTATCTTGTAATAAATTTCTTTCATGGTCAGTTCCAAGTGATCTAAAGTAAAAGTTTGATATTCATAATTTGAGAGAGGCCACTGGTTCCAAAAACATAATAGGAGTGCCCTTGATTGTTTGATATTGACCATCCCAAACTTAAGGAAAACTATTCAAATCTCAGTGAATTTCAGAAATACACCCATGATGACCAGGCAACCCAGTGTCCTCATAATTGTTCATGATTTAATTCAGATTGCCATCAGTTTGACCACATAGGTATTTCTTTTGAAATGATTGCCCAAAATATTATTTTAAAATTTTTTTAAAGGTTTTTAAGTTCAGTATTTTTACTTCTTTTCAGAGGACAAGGTTTCAGAGTGTGAATGCATGGAACTTGAGGCAAAAGATTTGTAGAAGAAGGGATATTGAATGTGAAAGATTGATTTAACTTTAGGAAATCGATCGTTTGGGGAGAGAAAGGTCGAGTGAGACTTGAGAATCTCAGAGTGAGTTCCAAGAGTCTACTAGAAGAACCAGAGACGATAGCATGGAAGCAACAGCGATTGGTATGATGGCATGCCGGTTGGGGAAAAAACTTTGATTTATGGTTTGAAGATCGAGCGAGTGCTTGGGCGCAGAGGGAGATGAGATATGATCTGAAGAGGAGCCAAGAACCCAGGCAAGGTTCGAAGGAGCACGGTGCCTGTCAGACTGCCAGGCCAGCCAGCGCCCAGAGGACCACCCACCCACCACAGCCCGGGAGTTAGTTAAGCCACTTTCTTTCTTCACTCACTCGTCTCACTCACCCACTTCAAGCTCGATCCAGAAGAGCGACGGGGGATTAGATATCGAACCAGTCTATCGACTCACTCACCCCGGCCTCCTTATCGATCTCGAAGCCAAGAGCAGCAGTAGCAGTAGCAGCAGTAGTAGCAGTAGCAGTAGCAGTAGCAGTAGCAGTAGCAGTAGCAGCAACAGTAGCAGTAGCAGTAGCAGCAACAGTAGCAGTAGCAGCAACAGTAGCAGTAGCAGTAGCAGCTCGAACTGGATCAAGATCACCGATATCGTAGGATGACCGACCATCATCGATCACGACTCATTCTCTCCTACCATGCAGTCTGATCATCATCATCATCACCCTTCTCAACCCAAACACTCCTCCTCACCTCCACCAGCCTGCTCCGAGTCATCCATCGAGCCCACGCCTAGCATCGATCGATTCGAGCTATCTCCCACCAGGGACGACGGCTTCGAAGAACTCGATCGAATCCATTCCAACCATCATCCTCAGTCCATCCCATCCATCCCCGATAACCTCCTCAACCCCGGCTTCACTCGGATCCGATCCCTGCTTCATCGAGTCTCCTCGTGCGACTATCTACCGATCAGCTTCCGATCTCACTCCCGAGTCATCCTCAAGTGCTCCATAGCCTACCTCATCGCTTCACTCTTCTCCTTCTACGATCCACTCTCCGACCTCTTGCTCTATCCCTTCGATCTCACCCCGCCCTTCTCCGGTGCTCACGTCGTCGCTACGATCGTCACCTACTATCGTCCCGCGGCGACCGTCGGCGGCATGATGGAAGCCAATCATCACGCCATCTGGGGTCTCTTCTGGTTAACCGTCATCATCGTTGGATCCACCCTGACCTCGGTCCTCATTCCAAACCGGCTCATCTCCCATGCCATCGTCCTCATCGTCTTCGTCGGCTTCGGTTATGGCTCCATGGCTTGGGTCAAACTCAGATCCCCGGGTATCGTCCCGATCGGTTCACTCTTCACACCTCTCATCTCAACCAGCAATCCATCCTTACTCCATCCTGATCTCTTCTTCCATCATCTCCCCCAGGCTTCGCTTCAACCTGTAGTATGATCATCGTCATCTCATCCGTCATCCTCACCCGAGAGGGCTCGATCCATTTCGGTTACCTCGATTTCGAGAAGAGCTTGATCTACTCCGAGATCATCCTCGTCGGGATGTTGATCAGTAATCTGACCTGTATCGGGTTTTGGAAAGCTAGTGCGACCGCCAAGCTACAAGACGATATCAACGCTACCCTTCAATCCTTTGCGACCTTGATCGGTATGTTGACCAAGACGTTCTTACTCGATCAGACGATCTACACCGATCAGGATCACTTCAAACGCGCCATCGATCGCCACCATTCTTCCTTCACATCCCTCAAGCAATCCCTCGATGCTGCCGTCTACGAATTCTTCGAACCTCGAATCCAACGCTCTCAAGAACATTACAGGGCGCTCGTCCAATCGATGAATCGATTAGCCCAGCATCTCACCAGTTTGAGGAGTGGTTGTAGTCTACAGTGCGAACTTCTCGGTTCAGTTCATCCCACGTTTGACAATCCAACGAACGACTCGAGTACTGAGTTGGGATCGACCGGACCATCGTCCCATCGACCTATGCAGGATGTCTTTAGCGTGTTTTGCGAGGCCGTCGGACCGAGTCTCAAAACGCTCATGGTCAGTTCTTGTCATTTTTATTTTTATTTTTTTTTCAAAAAAAAAAAAAAATAAAATAAAAAAAAATACACAAACACCCTCATCCCTCACCACTCTTCCTCCTTGTTCTTCTCAGGCTACTGGCGTGGCATGTTTACATGATATCAAAACACCCGCTCATCCGATCGATCCCACTCACTCTCATTCGGTCGGCACGGCTGATCCAGAGTCAGGTGATGGGATCGACAAGATCATGCACATGCGATCTCAGTTATGGTTGGCCATTCAAGTCTTTCAAGAGAATCATTCGATTGCCATGAAGAACTTGTGCCAAACGTTCATCACGACCGCCCATCGATACTCCTCGGCTGAACCGGGAACGGTGGATATTCGTCCGAGTTCCGATCTTAACGAAGAGATCTTTGTCATCTGTTTCTTCTTGTTTAACATGGTCAGTAGTCTCACCTCCTACATCCGAGAGAATCATTTTGTTGCTCGAGATCCTAACGGTCTTCGAATTTGCTCGACACCTTTCACTCCTAGGAAGAATTCATGCGAGAACTTTGTCACCTCTTGGAGATCTTTGCCGACATTAGAGCCGATGAAGAAGTGATTGCCTACCAGTCACAGTTACGTTGGAAAAGGTTTTGGAGACGCTTAGATCTCAGGACTTGGTTCAAGAAGGGAGCAGATTACCATTACACCGGTCTCAAACAAAAGCGCCGACCCCGACCACTTCGTCCAAAATTAAGTCAGCCAAGGGCTCTTGTTGTGCTTCATCCAAAAAATCTCTTCTTTCGGTTCTAAAGGGATCGGATCTCTGAATGTATTGGTTCCGATCTACAGCTGCCGTCTTACCTTTAAATCCCAAGATTCATGCATGTTTCCCTTCGGCCAATCAATCGGCTCGAAGAAATCAACAAGGCGAACAGAACTCATCGTTGATCATCTCGAGTCTAGATCGAGTCAAACGAGTACTCTACGACTTCTCCCAATCCCTCAGGGATCCCGATACTAAGGCAGCCATCAAGATTGGCGTGGGTGCTGCCATACTTACCTTCCCCGCTTTCTGGGATTACACCCGGCCTGCTTTCCATCATTACCGTTTCCAATGGGCCATCGTCACTGTTTGTCAACTTTCTCCTCCTCATCGATGAAGGTCTATCTAGTTGAGATTCTTCTTTCTCTCTATGTATATATACACATATATATATATAAATATATATATATATATTCATATATATATATGTGTATGTGTGCATGTCTCTAGTACATGATTGTTATGGCTGCTACTCTGGGACAGGTCTGTTGAGGTTTATTTATTTTCTAGACGGAAAGCAGGAAAACCCGAAACAAAGGCTGATCTTCATCTATTCCCACCCTCTCCAATCTGATCTTTTGATCACCCAAAAGACGAATTTCTTGGTTGTTACGAGGATGCTGGGAACTGTGATCGGTTCTGGTGTGGCGATAGCAGCTCAGTACTCATTTTGGCAAGACCCTGTGGCCTTGCCGATTATAGGATTCATTTATTCCATTCCGTGCTTCTGGTTGATTGTCAGTCAGCCGGCCTACGCCTCAACTGGAAGGTTTCTACTCTTGTCTTATAACTTGGTGTGCGTCTATTCGTACAACGTTCGCGATAGCAACGTTCATATCCTGGTCACCGCCTACAAGCGAATTTTGGTATATACATACATCCATATATTTCTTTTTCTTCCTTTCTGATCGCCCTCTTTGTCGACAGTATTATCTTGTTTGACCTACTCAAACCTTCTTCGGATCCTTTTCTTCTTTTTCTGGACTACCCATAATACGCTGTAGAGCGTATTCGTTGGTGTGTTGTTCGGCTGGGTGATCAATAGCTTCGTCTGGCCCTATAAGGCGAGGAGAGAATTGAGGAAATGTTTGTCTGAGTAAGTTCTCTAATCCCCCTCTGGGAGCTAGGCTGTCGTCAATCGTTTTTGTGACGCCCTGGTCGACCATTCATCCGCTAATTCACACCTTATAGGTTCCTTCTCGAATCGGCCTTCTTGTACTCATTCTTGGTCAAGCAGTATTCCACTAGACCGGTGGGGATGGAAGAAGACACGGACGATCAAGGCTTGGAGGAAACTAATGAGCGTTCATTATTACTCAACCAGAGTTCTAAAGCTCAACTGAAATCGAGGGTCGATGAACTGTCCAAGATGGAAATGTTCTTGCAAGTTAAGGTGAACCGAAACGGGTTGTCTGAGCCGGTATCGTCGGACTCATCGAGCTAACTGTTTCCTCATCTTCTCGTTGTCCGATACAGTTAATTCGGCTGTTCGGGTTACTATCCGCCACCAGACATGAGCCGAGATTCAAAGGGCCATTTCCGAAGGATCGATACCGAAACATGCTCAACGCATGTCAATCGATGATCGATATGTTACACTCTTTAAGAGCGGTGACCGTTCGAGAGGAATGGTTCAATCGATCGATTCGAGAGGATTTCCTACTGATCGCCAAGGATGAACATCGAGAGTTGGTCGGTAACCTGATCCTGTTCTTCGGTTTACTCTCGAGTTCGATCGAATTGAAATCGCCCCTACCGCCATACTTACCACCTGGATCGGAATCTCGATATCGATTCTTGTGCAAGATCACTCGATCCCAATTCTCGTTCGCACCCCCGGAACGACAACGACGACCTGTCGCTAAATCAATCGATCGTTTAGCTGCTCCATCGTCGTCGATCACGACTCGAACCGACTCAACGACCAACGATCCTCGCACCGATCTAGATCCAGGTGGAGTTAGAGATCGAATCAAAAATCGTGAGGGAGAGGAAGAGGGCCGAAGTTTGAATCATCAGACGTTGAGCTATTCACTGCTCTTTGCCTTTACCGTCGCCGTCAAACATATCCTGATCCAGTTGGAGGTCATCGGACTCGAAGCTCAATCGCTTTTTGGGATCATCGGTGGAATTCAAAACCTGTCCGAGTTTGAAGAGATCTTCTCGTGCTTGTGATGTCATACGTAGTCCTCGAGAATCATGATTTCATTCATCGGTCTAGAGTGGACACTTTCGTCGTTGGTTGGTTAGAGTGATGTATGCGTGTGTATAGATAGATATGTCTACTATCAAGGAAATCTATTTATGCAGGTAAGTATGTATGCTAGGATGTTCGAATGGTGTATACTATGTACCTACGTCCCAAAGTCAAGTCTTGAAGTTAAAGTTTAGTCCTCCTGCTCGTCATCGTCGATCGACCATCGTCCGAAAGACAGCGAACCTGAGCGAGTCGTTCGGCCATATGTATCTGATCATTCATCAATCACTCGCGTTTTTTTTTTTTTTTTTTTTTTTTTGTCCTTACACCCACACACCCTCTCTGTATCGATCAAGCCATCGGCTCGTGTAATCATCATCCTTGTCATTCTCGTTCCAGTTCCCAAGTTCTATCCCTACCGTTCCTCCGGGAGGTCCTCCCCTCCACCTGTACCTTCATCTCGTCCGATCCCGATCATCATCATCATCATCATCCTTCGGTGCGTTTTGGCACTCTTTCCTTTAGACGTTCTCTTCATCGCTTTTCATCCCTCTGTCTCCCTACCCGCCCTGATCTCTATCATGTTAAATATTTACACCCCTAGACCTGCCTGTATACTCTTAACCCATCAGTACACACACTTCTATCATCGGTTCTTCTTCTTCTTCTCCTCTTAGACTTGACGTCTCGTCACCATCCTCCTCCTCCTCGTCGAGCAAGCAGGGGTAAATGACCAAGCAGTCGGGAAGGAAGTGGCGGAGGATCATGATATGCTTTCCTTGTTGTTGTTGTTGTTTTTTTTTTTTTTTTTTTTCGAAAAGTGTCGACGTACGCATTATCTCATGTAAGAGACTTGGATGAGGCTTTTTTTTTTTTTTTTGGGTTCTATTCAGCGCATTACTTTTTTTTTTTTTTTTTTTTTCATGCCCTCGATCCTTAGAACATTCGTGCGCGTCTTTGGGCATCTCCACCACGTCTTCCAACCATCCGGGTCTCCCTTACCATCCATGCAGTCCTTTCGATCTTGTCAAGAAAAAAAAAAAAAAAAAAAAAAAAAAATAGCAGGTAGGGGAAGTGTCCAAAACCTTTGGAAGAGGGAATCTTGAAAAGCTTTTAGTCAATTCTTAAGGCCTTGACGTTTGGTTCGAATAGTTTGAAAAAAAAAGAGAGAGAGAGAGAAAGTGATGGTCACAAATCTTTTCCCATTTTTTTTTTCTTTCTCCAAAAAAAAAAAAAAAAAAAAAAAAAAAAAAAGAGAGAGAGAGAGAGAGAATATTTTCCTGATTAATTATGAAAGTCTCAAAAAAAAAGTTTTTCGAATTTTAACATAAGATTCAAAGATGATCTCTTTTTTTTTTTCAGATTCTTAGTACTTCAGTTTCCTGCCAAAGAAAAATGGGGATCAACATAAAAAAAAAAAAAAAAGGGGGGGGGATGATAATTTTCAACCATGTTTCTGCTGTGACTTCCTGGAAGCATTTTCTGATTCTAGTGGAGCTTGTGGGGTCTTGTAGTGGCCATTGAGAAGGGTGCACCACACCTGAGGTGGGGATTCTTAAGAATATCAATTGTTGACCTCCAAGTACTCAATGGAAACATCAACCATAAATGAGAAAGACTGACTTTTTTTTTTTTTTTTTTTTTTTTGGGGGGGGGGGGGTGGGGGCTGTGTCTTGGAATGGTTTCTGAGACTGTTTTGATCCTCTCTATGGCTGATATGAGGTTTATAATCTTAAAGAGCACTTCAAATTCATCACACAACTCTATCTAAATATTTATTTATTTTTTTTTTCAACTTGTTTTAAGTCCCCAAATTAGCATGTTGAGAGCTCCTCCATTTGGTCATAGGTCCACATTTTTGGGCCTTTTCAATATGAATAGACCAATCTTTGGTATGATTTTCAATCCAGGTTTCCTGCCTCTTCCCTCATCTCTTGGGGCAGTCTGATCCTCTACTCAACCATAGCATCACCTGTCAATATCCAGAATCCACTCCACTCCACACCCATCATCACAACTCAACACTCATCAACCAATCACTCATCACTACTCCACCAATCTAGTTCAACACTCCAAAACCAATAAATCAACTACCCTGGATCCAAACCTTCAAGCATCAAAACAAAAAAAAATCACTCCTCAACAATGTTTTCTCAACTTTTTTTTTTTTGCTTTCTAATTGTAAGGATTTTTTGGGAAAAGGTGACATGGTTGGTCGGAGTCAAGCCCATCTATACTCATGGAATGCAGGGAGCTCTAATTGTTGGGCTATGACTGCTTGGTGCAAGGTGTAAATAACTCCACTGACCTTTAAAACATCAATCCAACACCAAAACAGAAACTAAAATCACTCCAATCTCAAGTCTCTGAACTATTCTTTTCTCTGAAGTCCTTATTAATCTTTCTGCATCTCAAACTCCAAAGTCATCATAAAAAAAAAAAAAAAAACCATCTCAAAATCAGAATCAAAAAATGTCTCAACAACACATCAGCCCAGTTTTATTATCTGCCTCTGCTGCTGCTTCTTCTTCCCCTTCTACTCATTTAGATGACCCCAATGATTCAACCCCTTTAGATCTTTCACTGGAATGATCATATCATTCAAAGGAGGAACTTGTGGATGCTGTTCAAGGGTGGGCTAAGTCCCATGGATATGCCATTTCCACCAAAAGTCTCCATTGCTAAGGAGCATAGATATACTTAGAAATGTGACAAGCCTGGAAAATATGAACTTGATTTTGATAAAAAAGAAAACTTTCAAAAACTAGAAGAACAAACTGTCCTTTCAGATTCTCTGGAAAATTTCACAGGAAGACCAGTGTCTTTCAAATAGAAGTACGATGACCTGATCAAAATCATCCTCCATCAACTTCTCCATTCACCCACCCAGTTCATGGAAGGATTCTGGGGACTCAAGAGGATGTGGTTCAATCTGGGACCAAATCTGGGCTTCCTCCCCTCACTAATCCTCAATTCCTTATTTCAACCCTCTTCTTCTCCCATTCACACAAAACCTTAGTACAATCTATATATATATAAAATCAAAAATCACAAAAGAACAACTGGATGGAAAATCACCCATAGAAGCTTTAATAATGGAATTAAGGAACTCTTCTTTTAAGCATGAAATCAATAATCAAAATGTTTTTTTAAAAGTTCTTGATGGATTTCTGAACCTAATTCTATAAGATTACTCAAACTCTTTATGTTAGTATTTAAGCTTGGATGGTACCTTTAAACACCAAAAAATTTCCCATGCCTATTCGTCATACTTTTGGGCTCAACAATTAATCCAGAACTTTCTTGGTTGGTTTCTGTTTCCTCTCCCAAGGAACAAGAGATCACTATCAATGGGCTCTCAGACAACTTTGAAAAAAATATTAGAACATGAAGAACCTAAATCCAACGTGACTGAAGAGGAGCAAGCAATCATTAATTCCATTGGATCTGTTTCTAGCAACTCTCATCATCTACTCTCTCTCTCTCTCTCTGGAAAAATTTTTTTAAAAAAACACTATCCAACCCAGTGTAGGAAACACTTCAAATCCAAAAGAAGGATTGATGATCTTCAGAACGCACTTGAGAAAGCTTATCAAATCCAAATCTGAAGGAACCTATCAAGAAACTTTCACCAAAATCAATCTAGTCTTGAATCCTCCCAACTCTGACCAACTTCCCAAGAACTGGATTCCTCTCAAATCAAAATTTTGTCTTGTATTCTGAAAACAAGCACCTTGGTTTTTGGGAATACTAGTCCATCCAGATTAGAGTGCCTCAACTTTGATTTTAAAAGATTCATCACTCCTTCTTCTGGTTCATTCTCTAATGTAGTTCATCAACTCTATCAATCCATCTCCATCCAGCTCCATGAAATCATCATTCAAAGCTCTCAAAAAGACTTCAAGAGCTTGATTGGTTGTCCCATATCCACTTAAACACCTCCTATCTGGAAAGATCAGCCACTATGATCTCAAGCTTGTCCATGCCTCTCACATCTCACCAGAAACATTAACCATTTATTCTCATTGTGATTTTTTTTTTACTTTATTTTTTTAGTTTATTTATTTATTTATTTATTTTTAATTTTTTTAATGGGGATTCCTGGCGTCAAGAAGGTGAAGGAGGCAAGCCTGAAGAAGAAATAATTTCTGCTTGAGGATTTCCATCCCCAGTGGGATGTCAAACCTCCTATTTTGGTATGTTTTTTCTTTTTTTTTTTTCTTTTTTCTTTTATCTTTTTATTTTACTTTTAAAGAAAAAGAAAAAAAAAGGGGGGAAAAAAAAAAATCCAACAATCTCAATGATTTGATGAATCAACTTCCCAATCACCCATGTTACATTGGTTTCAG